>JAEIGF010000408.1:20995000-21525000 GCA_018903485.1 Drosophila littoralis | reverse complement strand
GCAAATGTACATGAGATATTGCCCAGCCCCAATCCCAGTCCCAGTTCCAGGTCCAGTTAGCGAAGTCCTGGAACACATAGATTTGAGCTCGAACACGGATAATGCACATTGCAATATTTATGCAGACGAATTGATATGCTAAATTATGTAAAGGGAATATGAAAATGTTGTCTGGGCGTTAAGAAATTTAGAGCTAGCAAATAAATGAAGAAGAATGATTTCAGTAACTTGCTTAGCTGTAAAAGAGAGGAAATCCTTTATAGCCAATCTCTTTTTGCTTGTACTTAAAGCATATTATGTATAGTATATCTTTATGCTGTGGAAGCCGCAGCCTTCCAAATGTTAATATTCTTGTCGTTCTTATGCTGCATTCTTATTCACATCCTTTAGCTTCCCTTCATTTTGGGCAAACACCCATCATCTTTGTTTAATACTCATCCTAATTGCTCTGACTTAGTATGTCAACCATTGATCAATCACTGATCCCTCACATTACTTTCGAATCATTAAAGACGGTCCCTTCTATGTATAACTCACACTCAATTCATTAGCAATCTGTGCGCGCCCTCATGAGAGAATCAAAAGTTTCGAGCAACTGTCTGTCATATTTCGTATGATTCATTTGGCCCACATGCCACACAGAGCAGCAGTTGGGAAGGCAACGGCAACCGCTGCAATTCATTTAATTAATTTTTAATTAATTTCTATTTAATTTTGATTTCTTTCTATCTGTTCTGTTGTAAAATTTCAAGCTATTATGCAAAGCCAGGTCCAAAGCAACCCCAAGATCAAACCGAAAATAAATCCAGGGCCAATCTGTTGTGCACGGTTGAAAAAAAAAAAAAAAACTGAACACAGAGTCATCCATCATCATTGCACGCCCTTTGACCCGCCCCACCCCGCCACGCCATGGCCGTGCTATATAATTTAAAGGGAACCAAATGAAAAAAAAATATTTATTGTCAAATGTCACAAACACTGAGAGTGGCAAACGCATACAAAAGGGCGAGAAATGGGAACGCGCAATTCATTTTTTAAAAATGTATATCAATTTATAATTTTTCGTTATTGCGCGCTTGATTAGGCGAGTAAAGGGAAAACCCCTATTTGGTTTTGGATTTCCCTAGCGAAAAACAGAAAAAATATAAAGAGTTGAGTCGTGACTGAGGTTGAGTTGTTGTCTGGCCTTTGATTAATTGATGGTCTGTTATGTGCCGTACTGTTCTGTTCCGTCCTGGTCTGGTCTGGTCTGCTCTGGGCTTTGGGGTTTCAAGGCTGCGTCCTTTATGCGAATATCGATGCTTGGCAACCCTGGCACACAGGGCCGCCACACTATGCGCCCTCTTGTCCAGAATGGGGTCGTTGTTGGCGTTAATTGCTGGGTTTGTGCGCCCCAGTGAGCGCACGAGTTATGAAAACTGGTATTAAAGGCATTAAAACTGAAAGTAGCGAACTAAGCGAATGTTAGAGGAGAGCAGTTGCAAGAGGGGAAGAGTGAAAGAGCGGAAGAAGTGGGGACCCAGCGCGCAAAGTCCTTGCTGCTTATCCTGATGCTGCTGTTGCTGGTTTTACAACTACGGCTCCTGCTGCTGCTGCTGCGTTGCTGTGATTACGCTCTGTGCTTTGTGTGATTATGATTTTGTAAAAAGGATTAGGTGCATATTACGATGGTCCTGAATCACACACATACCAACACACACACACACACACACTGTGCGCAACGCAAACGAACCGCGAAACCTCGAGCGTAAAAAGGCGCTGCTGAAAGACGAAGCCAGCGGCAAGGACAAGTAGAAGCTGCCTGCCAGGACGACAGGCGACTGCGTCTCTGCCAGCTGTTCTGCAGGACATTCACAACAACAACAGGGATATCTAGTAATTATTGCCCGTGTATAATCTTTATTATTGCTGTTTCCACGCTGGCTGGAGGATGAGTAGAAGTTACATCTATCCCCATGATGGAATGCTCCATTAAGCCGTTAACAATAACATTAGGCCAGAGTAAGTTAGGATCTGCTCAGCTGGGCATTCTTATTCTTTGTCCATTTGTAGAGCCTTGAGCCTTGCCGCTCTGTTGCATGCTGTGGGATAAGAAGACGACATACTTCTATGGGATGTTCCTTAAAGCTCTTAGCTGGGCTTAGTTAAAGCAGTTGGAAGTTATCTAATAAGCAGCTCAAAATGGGGGAAGTAGCATAGAAACCTCACAGAAAATAGATTCAAGTTCAATACTAGAAATTAGGAATTTAGAATATAGAAAAAATACACATTTGAATAAATTAAAGTTTTAGAGTTTGTATTGGAAAAAAATATAATTGAATTGTTATGGTAACTAGAAAGCACCACTAGTTTACATTCATCTTAAGCCCAGCTCAGGCATAATTCTAATCAGATTAGCGACTGTGACCTACCCTATTCAGATAACAAGTAAACCTTTGTCATTTATTGTAACCCAATTCCGATTCTGATTTCCACGCGACACTCTCTGGCAGCTTATGTCGCAAAGCTCTTCGATCAATCTAAGGCATACGAAACCTTCAAGGGTTCCCTCAGCTGTCACGTTGTTGCCTGGTGTAAATCCAAGTCAATCCTTCGGTCGGCATGCACACACACACACACACACACACGCACACATACATCAGAAGGAAACTTCACATAGGATAAGCGAAGAAACAAACCCCCAACGCTTACCCCCGTTTGCCAGCAAGCAAACCCTTCGAATTAGACAAAAACTCAAGATGCTGCAAATTTGTAATCCTTGCTCAAAAGACGTAGAAATTTTTCACTTATCGCTGCGGGGCAACACACCCCGCACACACCCTTGCCGACTGGGCAAACCTACCCTATGAGTTACATATACTTATTTAAGTTTTACTTTCTATGCGTTGTTGTTTTTATTTTTATTTTTTTGTTGCCTTCATGCCTTCATTTTTCATATATGCAACTATGCTAGCGATAAGTTATTTGAGCAGCCCAGCGGCAGGACAAGGACACACTCACACACACAGACACAAGCACAAGCACACACACTCACACACACATACATGTAAAAAGCAGGAGCCAACGAATTTGTAAAATTCCAATTAAGAATCTTTGGTTTACTTTGTAAGTTGACTCTCAACTTATTTAGACACTACACAACGACACATGGAGGGGAAATCCTAACACACTCGCTCACACACACACACATATATTTATATATACGCACACTTAAGCGTAACAAAGAGGACACGAGACAACGGCCAGCAAAAACAGAGAATAAATAAAAGCAAAACAAACTCACACACACACGCACACACAGTCAGGCACAGAGTGTAACACACACAGACACGCACACACACTCACTTAGCTCAGCAGCTGTAATCCTAGAAGGGCAGGACAAACGCTTGCCTTGCCGTCGTATCGTCGTCTAATGGACGAATAAATTGCTTGTGAATGAAATGAGAGTACGCTGACTTTTGGTCCTCAAGTGTGTGTGTGTGCGTGTGCGCGCGCTCCCGACGGTGGGCGTGGCAGGACACAACTTGTGCCAACGACGACAACGCACTCATACGCAAAGCAAAGCAAACCAAAGCATAGCGAAACAAATAAACAAACAAACAAACTGAAACGAAACTTGACGCAACGGATGCCCGAGACACAACTAAAAACTAAAAGCGACTTGCGACATGCAACGCACAAAGTTGCCTCCAAATCTTTTGTCGATAGTAGCTAAAGCGACGCCAAGGGCTTACGGGGCGCTAGCTAAGCAAAGGGGGGTGGTGTGTGCCTGTGCCAACCCCATGCGAAAATGCGCCAAAATTGGCGATAAAATAAAATACGAGACGGCCGGGGCAAGACGACAAACCCAAAAAAAAACATATCTCCTGTGGCTTTCATTTCGCATGCCCTTTCCCATAAAGTATGCTGATCCTATCAAGAATTTGCAAGGAATAATATAAAGCAATTGAAATACCAACACAAATATATATTTTTATTTAATGTTGTTATTGGCATATATATAATTTTTAATACTGATTTTATCATTCGAAAGAAAATATCAGTGTTAAATTGAATATAAAATCTAAAGTTTTCCCCATTTACCTATTTAGGGGATTCAAGTGCGAACTCCAGATCAGTGAAGTAATAAAAGTATTAGGAAATATAATAATATTGATAATACTAATTCTACATATTTGGCAATGGCAATGACCATGACAATGACAATGACAATGACAATGACAATGACAATGGCAATGACGATGAATATTTAAGTCCATAACTATTTATAATTAATCTTTAGTGTATCCAACCTGCGGCTATGCGTTTTGCCACAGATTACTTCTTGTTTTCCCTGACATGAGCAGAGAGTCTCGACCGTGGCGCTATCGGAAAGACAGACGCCCAAGATGCGAGTCAGATTCAGAGTCAAGGAGCGAGCATATGTAGGTCAGAAAAATGTTGTTGTTGTTGATGATGTTGTTTGGGGTTTATGAATTGCCAGCTGACTCGATTTATTGTTTTTGTTGTTGTTGCTTGGCAGATTTTTGTTTTCATTTTTCAAGCAGCAAAGGGACGACAAAAATCAATAAATGTCAACGGGGACATGCTGATAAAGTTGCGACAAAAAGATTTGAAACGGCGAACTACAAGGCGATGCCAAGGACATGCCCCCGAAACAGTGTATTATCGAGGATGCAGACCGAAGCAATAAAGCAATTAGCAGGCAACAAGGGAGATAATACAACTAATTAAAACTAAAAGTTATGCGTCAGCGAATGAGATTTTTATTGAGAACAAGCAACAAAGAGCCTGAAATAAAGAGCTCAAGACAAACACAACTTCCTGCCACTGTGTGGACGAAGGGGGCGTGGCTGATGTGTGACCAGGGAGTATTAAAATGTGCTTCATATGCTTACGCCTGCTGCTGCTGCTGCGGCTGTTGCGGCCACTGCTTGTCCGCCCTGAATTATGAGCTTATAATTTACAATTAAGCAAACGTAAGCATAAAACATAAGCACCAGCCATAATTAGTTGCTCAGACTTAATTGTGAACCAAAACGAAACTGTGAACATGACATAAACAAGCCACATAAAGCGCTGCCTGTGTGCGCCTTGTGTGCCCACCATTTTGACCCCATCAGATAGTGCGTCACGGAATTTCACTTTATCAAATGAGTTCACATCGAAATTGATGATGAGAAAAGGCAGCATGCCAAAAAAGTATATGTATCGAATCAAGTTGATGAGATGAGCAAGAACAAGTGTCAAAGATAGGATATGTGTGTTGTAAACAATCAGCTTTACCTGGACCCAATTTGTTGCAGCTGAGTTAATTGATTGAACGGTGTCAGCCAGCTGAGTGATTTATTAATTTCGTTTGCAGCTTAATATTTGACAGCGTCAAATTGGCTTTGGCTTAATAAATAGTAAATATATCATTTCTTTTATTACGCTAGTACTTAATCTATTTCCTATGTAAAAGAAAGCATACTGCGCGTGAATTTTAGAGTTCGAGCCCCCAGGATAAGTTCATTAGCCATGCTCTAATGAGGAAACCCTTTGTGTTCTTGGCTTGTGTATTTCGCTCTCTTTCTCTCCCTGACTAAACCTCTCTCTTTTTCCCCTCTGTCTAAATCGGTCTCACTCTCTCTCCATTCTTTCCTCAGTCCCTTTCGATGTTGCCCCCACATTCTAGTTATTGTCAAGGCTTGCTACATTCGCCTGTGATTGTATATTTTTCTCTTTTTCTCCTTCTCGCTCTCTCTCTCTCTCTTTTCTCTGACTAAGTCTCTCTCACTCTCGCTGTATTCTTTCCTCTGCCGTGTTCGCCCCGATTCTAGCTATTGTCAAGGCTTTGCAACATTGAGAAAAATACAACAATTGAACAATTCCTTTTTGGTAATTGCTCAACTTGACTGCAATTTTGAGCCAACCATTGTAATTACGGCTAAAACTGTTCTGTTTTTAGTTTTTTCATTTTTGTCCAGCACTTAATTGTTGCTTATTTATTTGGTTTTGGGCCGTTGTTCATTTTGTGCAGCAGCAGCGGCAGCAGCTGCCTCAAGGGCTCTCAGAGACCTAGTTTTCTAAACTGCTGACTGCAATTAATTATGGCCTAAAAAATATGCTTTTAATTTTAGCCATTTATTAATGAGTTCGCATTGCCAACGCATTAATTTCACATTTCTCGGTTGTACAATTTATGCTGAAAATTATTTATTGCTAAAATGCATTAAATTGAGAGGCTTATTTATCAGCTGCTCGACGCCATTAACTGACAAATTTCGCTAATTGCATTCCGTTAATAAAGTACGACAACAACAACCAAAAAACCAAAAAAAAAAAAAAGGAAATGCAATGCACAAATTCATTGCTATGCAACATAAATTATCAGCTAGCTGCCCCCGCAACCGACTGCCACACGCATTTGCCCCGTTCCAGGGCTTTTGTTTATGTTGCAAATTCAGTCTAATTGCAGCAAAATGAAAGGAATGCAGCCATTCGACAACTGTCTGTGTGTCTCTATGTGTGTGTGTGTATGCCCCACAAATATGCGTCCATGAACGCCAGCTTCAACTGCTTCACGCCCTTTTCACCCCGCTGCACCCTTTAATACCCTCTTTGATGCTGTTCCCTTTAATGATTTTGTGCGCATTATAATTTAAATGGACTTTTGCGAAAAGCAATTAAATAAAATTAAATTTTGTGTTCAGCTTAATCCGGCGCTGAGCTGCATGCATAGTTCATGTTATCCCCTGTCGGATAACGCCTCCACAATAGGCACCAACTACGCCTACACTGAAACAGACACCGCACCACCGCATCCGCCCCTCCCCATCTACCCCTCACCTGCCGCATCAGGTTGTTAAGTGCGTGCCAAGCCGCCGCATCCACTCGACAGGGCTCTAGCAGTCGACACCTCCACGGTCAGCAGCAGGACCAAGTGGACAGCCAGCCATGGACAGTCCGCACAAGCGGCCTGCCTCAGGGATTGCTGGGGGAGGTGAGTCGTGAGGGAGACGGTCATGGATGCACAGTTGAACGTGCGTTTTGTATGGCACTTTTCATATGAATATGAATTGCTTGTGGCTGTGTTAAGTGGCAGAGTTCATTAATGTGCGTGTGTCTGTGTGTGTGTGTGCATTCAATGCCAAACTGTTTACAGTTTATAATATATATACACATGTATATATTTATATACATATGTATATACACACATAAAGTTGATTAAATGCACGCACTTTTTGAGCCAGCGAACAATTTGCTGCCTGCGAGTGCCATGAAAAAAAAGATTCAATCGCATTATGCAAATTGATGGAAATACTATGAAGAGGCTCGAAAGGCTGCAAAAGGAAAAACGCATAAAGAGAATAACTTGATTTTTCATAATGAACTGTATATCTAGCATACTAACAGCATACTTGATTCTATATTAAAATGCCTAATATATGCAAATATATATATGATTTGTGCTTTTAAAAGCAGCTGCAGCTGCACTTGTTTTATATATCAGAAGATACTTTTCTATAGAAATGATTAGAATACTTGCAGCTTATTGTGGGGAAGGCAAATTAACTGGTATCTAAATAATTCAGGTCCTTGAATACATTATATGCTTTTCATATAAATTAAAAGAACATGATTTTCGTGATTCGAAGAATAAAGTAAAAGGTTAACTAAATTCCACAGCTGGCGGCTTGAATGAAGGAACGATGTAAAAGGTGTACATTTTATGCCTGCTTTTTTTTATGTTTAATTTATAGTTGAAGGACATCTGGAAAATAATAAGATAATCATGCTAAAAGTGAGTCAGATCTGAGCAAATAGTATTTCATCTAAAATTGTATTTAAGAGCAGCTAACAAAGATCGGAGACCAACTAAACTTTTTCAGCAGCCGATACGCTGACACGCTGCTGCAGGGTCCTGGCTGACCCCATCACAGTGAGGCGCCTCCGAAGGCTACACCCCGACGACCTACCTACAAGGCGTATTACCTAAACATCATCATTGTAAATAGCATCCATGTAAATATCATATAAGTTACCAAATAGTAACTATACTTTATTAATAGTTATTCGCTTGGTAGAGATCAGAAGGAACTGTGTCGATTCCAGCGCAGAAACAAAACATATTTAAATGAAAAAAAAGGGAAGCTTTTATCTGTTGAAAGAATATCAGATAAAGCCGGAACCATGTATTCCCCCTGTCATACCTTTGCCATAGAAGTAAACACACATTAAAGGAATTAAATTTTGGAAATAAATTTGTTTATTGTTGCTTGATTTTTTGTCTCTTTGTCTTCTTTTGTTTTTTTTTCCCCCTCATTTTACTGAGTTGTATTTTTGTTGCATAGTTTGCAACTGCTTTGCGATTATTTAAAATAAATGTTCACTTACAAACTAAATAATGGGCCATGTTTACATTAAAAAAAAACAGAAGTTTTGCTCATTTGCTTTGCGTTTTATAATTTAGTACTATATATTTATATATATATTTTAAAGTAATAATTGCAAAAGTGGCTTCTTTAGGAACCCAAAATCTTATAATATTGAATTATCATTATAATTATAATTAGCTGCTGCTTCTTGCTCAATTCGTTGCATACTTTTGTGGGCAAATAGAAAAATGTCAAATAAAAGGAAAACAAATAAAAATGCAGAGTGAAAAATGTTTTGTTGTACAATAAAAAATGCGAATGTTAGTGTAATTATTTATTTATGTATATTAGACATTTTGATACCCTTGCACAAATGAAAGTTGTGTGAAAGAAGGTTTAATTTAAACTTTTGGAAAGCTTTTTCTTACTATATTCTCTTTAGCAAGGGCATTCAATCTTCGGTGCACCGAAGCTGGCAACTAGCTCTTCATTTCGTTATTGAAGCTAAAAATTGGGTAGTTTTTGCAAGAATGTAAAATTTGTTATGTACGAGTGAAAGTGTTTGTTCTCTGTGATTGATTAAATTTAGCTAAAAATTGCGTAGAACTTTCTAATGCAGTAACTTTTTCTGCTGCAGCATTTGTCTTAATGCAATTCAAACGAAAACCCAAATTTGTAATTTACAATGGCTCATTTGTTATGTTGTAATTAAAATGCTAGTAAGTATTCGTTTGTATTTAGTATATCAAATGAGTTTTTTTTTTTTTTTTTTTTTTTTTTTTATAGCTTTGCTTGCATTTAAATTCTTTTCGGAATGTTTTGAAACGTTTTTTGTTTAATTTTTTTTAGTTTTATCTTCTCGTATTTAATTTATCGGCAGTTGTAAATACAACGCGTATATGTATATATATATATATACTATTTATATGTATGCGTGTGTGAATTTATATATGTACAATACGCATACATGCATGCGCAAAATATAATTTATTCATATGTGCGTGTATCTCTGTGTGTGTGTGTGTCTGATTTTGTTTGTTTTTTTGCCTTTTGGGTTTTATTCTTTCATTTTTTAAATATGTTTGCATTTGCCTTCTGCGCCTGCCACGCCCACAACGCCGCGAAAATTCAATCAACAATAATGCCTGCGAACTGCTACATATATTGTTGTTGTTGTTGTTATTAATGTTGTTGTTGTTGTTGTTGTTGTTGTTGTATCTTTTGTTGTTTTAATGGCATGCCATTAAATAATTTCATTAAATGCTTTGTATGAGACATGAATGGGATAAAAAAGGTCGTCTCATTGTTTTTTTTTCTGTTGTTGTTGTTGCTCTCCTGTTTTTGTTTTTGTTTTTTAATGTTTTGCAAATTCCGACAGTTTCTTCAATCAATTTACAAAGCGAACAAAACAAAGAAATAACTGAAAATAACATAAATTCACCCGACAGCATAAAAAACAATGCATATCGGAAATGTGTTAATAAAAACGTTGGACAGCGTTTAAATACTCTAACATTGAGGGAGTTCGCCTACTTTATGACACATGACGAGTTCTTGCTCTACTATCACATTTTGTTTAGCAAATAGTTGAATTTGATAAGTTAATTTTAGCTAATTATTGCTCTAAAATAAGAAAGATGTAATAGACAATATTTTCTATCAATAATTCATTAGGCTTTAATTGCTCGTGGCTAAACTAGAGAATTTAAAATAATATATACATATATTTATTACATTTAAAAATGTTTTTTATACTTTGGTATATCTATATATTTATTATAAATATATGATAAATAATTAATTAAATATATTGCTGAGTCGTACAGTACAAAAAACGTTTGAAAATGTAAAAAATATATTATAGATACTACATAAAAAACACATGACAATAAATATGAAATGAAATATTTATAATGTAGTGTTTAATTATTTATATTTAATATTAGCTTTTAAATGGTATGCAAAGTAAGTTAGAATCTAAAAAACAAAAACATTGCAAATTATATTAAATGTAGAAGAGCTACTTAAAACCTTTTAATTATGCCCAAATTAAGCGTATTCGTAACAGGTGATGTGGCCAGGTGTCATGCGTTTCGGCATTCGATTCAGTTGGGTGCGTTGTGGCATTTGGTTCGGTAGTCAGTTTGGTTCATTGTTTGCGGTTCGTAAGCTTAATTGTTATCAACAACGGCGTCAGGCTGGCGTCATTATCGCATAGCCAGGACGAGTGTGCGTGTGTGCGTGTGTGTGTGTGTGTGTGTGTGTGTGTGTGTGTAGCTGATTTACTATCATATTTATTTTTGCATTCGTTGAGTGTCAGCTATTAATAATAATATTTTTATTATATTATTATTTTTTCATCGCAGCTATTATGTTGCCTTGCATTGTTGTGTATTTATTTATTTATTTACGTTTTTTTTTTTTCGATTTTTCACATATTTTGTTTTCCTGTGTTTAATTGTTTGATTTTTATCAAACAATTTCCTTACATGCTAATTAATTTGCCTGAACGGCTGGCTAACTGTGTCTGTCTCTGGGCTCGTAGTTCGAATCCTTTAAAGCGGATTCCGGCGTGTATTTTCTTTAAGTTCTCTTGGCTGACTTGGATTTTGTCCATTTAATATGTCTCAGGTCTATTTTATATACATACATATATATATATATATATGGAGTACTATTACTTTCCATTGCAATGCTGTAAAAAATGCATTTATCTATATAATATTTTCTTTTTTTTTTTTGTTTTTTATGCCTGACATACTTTTTGCATGGCAAATAAAAGTTGTATTTTTTGTATTTGTTTGTTTATGGTTTATTGAACAAATTTATATTTTATTGATTTATTTTTGCAATTGTTTTCAATGGTATTTTTACTTTAAATATAATTAATGCTTTAATAATTTAAGTTGTAGTTCTTTGTATGTACAAATGCCTAGGCTAAATGAATTTCCTTTTATATATATACTTTATATATATATATATATATATATTGATTTATATTTATATATTTATACAATGCAATAAATTAGCGAACGTGTTAGAATATCAATTGTTTAAGTCGTGGGTATTATGTACAGGCTAAGTCAAATTTATTTCAAACAACTAAAAATATCAGTCTCTTCCACTGCCCCAAAATGTATGCTATGCTTTCTTTCTCTTCGCTCTTGCCTTTAATTTAAGTTTAGTTTACTTTTAATTTTAGTTTTAGTTTTAGTTTAAGTGTAAGTTTTAGTTGTAGTTTTAGTTTAGTGTAGTTAGTTTGCCTTGCTTATAAATTCACTGGTTGTTCGAACTGGTCACGCCCCCGCCCTTTGGCTTGGTTACGCCCACAGATCATGCAGCGGCTTACTGGCGCCGCCATCGTCCAGCTCATTGAGACTCAAATTCGATTCGTAGTGCGTCAGCTCCGGCTGGCGACTGTTGTTGCTGCTGCTGCTCATCGTGGCGCTGCTCTGTGTGCCGCTCTCCAGCCCGCCGCAGCCGCAGAGCAGCTCATCGTCCGCATTGCAATTGCAGGGCTTCTTGCAGTTGTAGGCGCCGGCGCTGATGGCGGGCGGCACAAAGTTCGAGCTAAATGAGCTGGGCAGCACGCCCGCTGCTGCCGCCGCCGCCGCCGCAGCCGAGGTTGCCTGACTCTTAACGGAGCGCTTGGCAGTGCCTATGCACTCGCAGTTGCTGCTGCCCCTCAGCTGCAGCTGCTGCTGCTTGGCATAGTCGACGCTGTCGTAGGCGGGCGCCTGACCAGCTGCCAAATAGGCTGGCACTGCGTACTCGTGCTGACTGCGTCGCTGCTGCTGCTGCTGCTGCTGCTGCTGGTGGTGCTGCTGCTGGTGCGGATGATGCTCCAGGGTTTTGGCCATGCCCGCGACGCTCAGCTCGCGCTGCTTCTTGGTCAGATGATTCATTGTGTTGAATTTGCAGGCAGCTGCCGCAGCCGTTGCGGATGTGGGTATGGGCTTGTAGCCACGGGCGCCGCACTCATTGATTGTGGCATAGTTGTTGCTGCTGCAGTCCGCGTACAGCTTGTCCGCGATGCGTGCTGTGGGCACCGGCACGGGCACGCCCCCAACGCCCGCCTGATACTCGTGCGCTGTGGCGTACATGTTCACCGAGGAGGTGCGCGCGGCCAGGCATCCGGAGACGCGCTTATTATTGTTGCCTCTGCCATGTGGCAGGGGCAGGGCGAGGCGCAGCTTCTGCCAGAACTTCTTGTCATCCCACTCGATGCAGGTGCTCGTGCGCAAATAATGCCGCATATCCAGATCGATATCCCGCTGCGGCAGATCCCCATAGAGTATGAAGACCACACGCTTGCGTCGCTTCACCAGCTCGTGGAGCGCACTCTTGTACTCAAAGCGCGTCCACTCGTTGTAGAGGAAGTTCTTGGACAATACTAAGACAAACTGTTTGGCGCTCTCCGCGGCCTCAATCAGGGCGTCGGTGATGTAGGCGTTGATGTTAACATCGCGATAGTGCAGGCACAGCCGATAGCCAATCTCGCTCTCCAGGGTATTGGCCAGAATTTGGTTGACGAAGTGCTCGTCCTGCAGGCTATACGCAAAGTAGGCATCGTTCGGTCGCTCCTTGTCCAGCTGATCCACAAAGCGGGGCGAGCGATAGCAGAAGGTCAACAGGCAGCTGTTGGAGTGCGCCCACATCTTGAGCTCGTGCCGATAGCAGAACAGCCCAAAGATCAGGCCAAAGAAGCCCACAAAGGCGCACGTGGCCACCAGGAGCAGCGGCAACAGGCCCTCAATCTCATTGGTGTGCATATAGTGGGCGACTCCGTCGCGCAGCGTGCACTTGGTGCCGTTCTTCTCGCGCAGCACACTGGTTGCATTGTTGTAGATGCAGCTCACCCGGGCGGCGTCGACAATCTTCTCGGAGCTCTGCGCCAGATAGTTGCGAAAGCGCGACAAGTAGCCGCACTCGCAGCTCCACTGATTGTCGGCCAGACTGATCTCGACGAGATACGGATTCAAGGCGAGCTGCCACACCTCAAAGTGCATCAGGCGATTGCCGTCCAGGCGCAGCACCTCCAGCTTGCGCAGCACCTGGAAGCTGCCGTTGGCAATGCTCGCAATGCGATTCGACTGCAGATAGAGCTCGCGCAGATTCTCCAGATTGTGAAACTCGTTGCCCTCCAGCGAGACAATGTGATTGTCCTCCAGATGCAGCACCAGCAGACGCTTTAGTCCACTGAACGTCGTATTGTAAATGTGCGCCACATTCGAATTGTTCGCGTAGAGCACGGCCAGATTCTTGCGTCCGAGGAACGAATGACCTGCCAGCTCGACAAAATTATTGCCATCGATATACAGCTCGGTGGTGTCCATGGGCACACGGCGCGGCATCTGGGAGTAGCCGGCGCCGGAGCATTCGACTATGTTGGTCGACCAGGTCTGGTCGTGGAAGCACGTGCAGTTCGTGGGGCAGGTCATCTCGCAGTCGCAGGCGTCGAACTCGCAGCAATGGCAGACGGCGAAGCAGTGCGTCTTGTAGGTGCACAGGAAGTGCTTGGGCTCCGCCTCCAGCAGGGGTATATAGGCGCGTTCCCTGTTGTTAAGCAGCTTGCAGTAGATGGTCTCCAGGTCCATGATGCGCGGATACTGGCGGGACGTGATGTGATTGATCTTCTGCAGCCAGTCGATGTTGCAGTCGCAGGTGAAGGGATTGCCGCCAATGTAGAACTCGGGCAGCGGACGCTGCTCCTGGACGGGCAGAATGCGCAGCGACTTAATGTCGAGCGTGTTTATCTGATTCGCATACAAGTCCACCCGGGTCAGATTCGATTTGTGCATGAACGTGTCCGGATCCACAGTCGTGATCAGGTTGTCGTTCAGAAACAACAGCTCTATGGAATTGGGTATGGAGGCGGGGCCAATGCGCTGCAGCTGATTGAAGCTGACGTCCAGCGTCTGCAGGCGCAGCTCTGCATCGAGCCCAAAGCGATTCGACAGCAGGCTGAGCCGGTTCTTGTGCAGATCGAGCCACTGTAGAGTGCTGGGTGTGTGCCCATAGTCGAAGCTCTCCAGCCGATTATCCGAGATATTCAGCCAGAGCAGCGAGGGCATGTTGCTGAACAGTCCGTTGATGTCCGTCAGCTCGTTGCCGTCCAGGCGTATCGCCTGGATGCTGGAGGTCATCTCGAAGGCGCCCGGCTCGACGACGGCTATGCGATTCCTGGCCAGATTCAGTATCTGCAGGCTGGGCAGATCGCGAAACGTGTGCATCGTTATGTTCTCCAAATAGTTGCCAATCAGACGCAGTCCGTACAGATTGCCCAGACCCTTGAAGGCGTTCTCCTCCAGCACGGTGACCATGTTCTCGCCCAGATCCACGGTGCGCAGCAGACGCATATTCCTTAACGCCAGCGGCACCGTCTTCAGCTGGTTGCCATTCAAATTCAGATCCTGCAGCGCGCTGCAGTTCCTGAACGCATCCGGATGCACGCCAATCAGCGCATTGTTGTCCAGCGACAGCAGCGAGAGCACATAGAGCCCGTTCAGCGCATAGGCGTCCAAGTACTTGAGCTTGTTGTGGGAGAGCAGCAGCGTGTGGAGGTTGTTCATGGGCGCAAAGGTGTCCGCGGCAATGTTCTCCAGCTGGTTGTGCCGCAAGTTGAGTATCTGCAGCGTGTACAAGTCGCTGAAGATCTCCGGCTCCAGCTTGGTCAGCTTGTTGTGCGAGAGATTCAGCAGGACGAGCCGTATGAGTCCGACAAACGTATTGCGATCCGTCCACGTGGAGGTGATCTGATTGAAGGACAGGTCCAGCGCCTGCAGCTGGTCCAGATTGGAGAAGAGCTGCGGACTGAGCACGCTGATGGAATTGTTCTGCAGATAGACCTCCTGGATGGTCTTGGACTGTTCCGCGAACAGCTCGGAGGGCAGGGCGACAATCTTGTTGGAGCTCAAATTGAGCACCTGCAGATTCTTGAGGCCACTCAAAGCCCTGTCCGCAATCATCGAGATCTCATTGTTGTTCACCTGGAGCACGCGCAGGCGGCGCAGCGTGCCAAATCCATTGGCGGGCAGCAGGACAAAGTGGTTGAAGCTGACATCGAGCAGCTCCAGATCCAATGAGCACGAGCTGGCGGCGCGTCTGCCCGCTTCGGTGGTGGAGGCAGAGGCAGAGCTGGAGCTGGGACTGGACTCTGTGGAGGTGGCCGCCTCCTTGCTCCGATCCCTGAAGCCCAGCTCGTTGACATCCTGCAGGCGGTTCTCGCTCATGTTCAGTGCGGACAAGGCGGACAGCGCGCAGAATATGTTATCCGGTAGGGACCATATGTTGTTCGAGCTCAAATCCAATCTCTCCAGCTGCTTGGTCACAGCGAAGGCATCGGCCTCAATCTCAAAGTTGAGTGCCGGCCACAGGATGTTGTGGGTGCGCAGCGTGAGATTCCGCAGCTGCTCCAGACCGTCGAGCACCTGGCGACCCAGCTTGCCCAGCTTGCAGTACTGAATGGACAGCTGCTGCAGCCGCGACAAATGGGCAAAGGACTGCGCCTCCAGTCGGCTCTTGGCCATGATCTCATCGTTGCACAAGATGTGCAGGGCCACCGTGTGCTCCGCGGGAATCACACTGAAGTTGGTCGTATCGAATTCGCTGTTCACCGTCCGCAGATTACAGGTCAGGGCAATCTCCGGCTGCTCCAGTCCAGCGGCGGGCATAAAATGGCAGTCATCGGGCGCATCATACAGGCCCGCATCCCCGCCAGAAATGGGACGCAATGTGCGTGCCGGCGTCGACGGTGGCAGCAGCTGCGAACTGGACACGCCCGCCTCGCCCATAATGGCATTCGAGTGCGAATGCGATTGCTGCTGATGCTTGCTGCTGGACCCCGACTCCGCGTGGGCTGCCGCTGACGCGTCCTGGCTCCCGGTCACGGTGAGCAGCAGTTGCAGTAGAAGGCACAGGCACAATGGATTCAACATTTTGTAGACTGTGTGTGTGTGTGTGTGTGTGTGTGTGTGTTGGTGTGTGTGTGTAAGTTGCTCCTCTATTTGGTGCACTTGGGAGTAACGGTATAAAATGAAAAAACTTAACGAAAATCAATTCCACTTGCAGTTGGCCAAAAACTCTGCACACATATTTGCGGCCGCTACCCTTCGGTCACAGTTCAAGAGTTGCGGGGTGTGGGGGGATTGGACTGAGTTAATTGTAATTGGCGTAGCCAACTTAACGGTTTACAGTTACTCCCTGCCGCACATTATATTATGGCATTTATCTGCATCACTTTCGTATTTTGGTATTCGTATGCTTTTCGTTTATCTTTTATTTTTGGGTGTTTTTTTTTATTTTTTTAGGAACCTTGTTGGAATTTTTAATTGCTGCGGGCCACTCGCGACGTTCTTTTATCACTTTCCTATGTTGTTGTTTTTTTTTTATTTTGGTTGAGACAAAACTTGTAACGGTTCACGTGTGGGTTTGCATGCGGGCGTGCGGCGTCTTTTTGGTATGTCTGGCGCGCACGTTGGCTGAGTGTCGACTGACTGCCGCAACGTGCGCAGCTCTCACTTAAATAGAGAGACGGTACACAGCGAGCGTTGCGTTGCGTCGGCTGAGGAGCCGAAGACTGCACAATACACGGCGGGACGAGCGCGGCGAGCGCAAAAGAGAGGGAAATTTCAAAGGGAGAGCGCAACACAGCGGGAGCGCAAGCCTTAAAGGAAATTTGCTCCGCTTGAATGCGCTCCACAGAACGAATGCTATAGAGATGCTGCTGCCGATGCCGCTGCTACTGCCGCTGCTGCTGCCGCTGCTGCTTAGAGGGTTTCTAATCGCATCAAACAGCTGGCGTCCTTTTTGCCCATGGTACTTTTTAGCACTCGCCGCAGCCCATTTGCCGAGAGCCGATTCGAGTCGAGTCGAGTCGAGTCTCACAGGCTTCGACTTTGTCTCTGTTTTGATAATGAAAATATATGATGTGCAGGCGGCCAGCGCCAATCTTCATACAAATGTAATTTATTTTTATACGCATGTGTGTGTGTGTGTGTGTGTGGGTGCCTGCTGTCTCTGTCTGCTGTGCGTATGTGTGTGTGTGGGTGGCTGTGTGCGTGTGACATATAAAAATAATAATTCCTTACATTCCATTAAATTACAATAATAATTTTAATTAAACTGTTTTGTTTGCGCTTGAGGTAACATTCTCTTGGCTCAGCTCGGCTTGATGACTTCCTTTGCATTCAGAAATTATCATCATCGTTATCATCATCAGCATTATCATTGTCCTGGCTATGATTGTGGCCTGTTGTCATTGGCTTTACGATAATTTCTAAATTGGCTTCAGCAAGTGCTCTTTGCGTTGTTTTTTTTTTTTTTTTTTGCCTTGGGTTGGGATAGGCTCAAAAATCAATATGCTGCATTTTTGCTTTACGCCTGAGAAAGTAGCCTAAGATGATAATGATGATGAGGTTGATGATGATGCTGCTGCTTATGCTGATGATAATGATGATAGTAATGATGATAGTAATGGGCTCTGGGCGCAAACAGGAAGTTGGCAAACATGGATATGCTGTTAGCCAGTTGGGCGTAAACGGGTCAAGCATTCTAGACTTGAGAACGGAATAAGGAATAAAGAATGTGAAGGCTGTCGGGCATCAAGAGATTCGCTTAGACTTATGAAATATAAGGGACCACAGAGCATATGTATACAAAGTTATATATAAAGTCTTCATTTTAAAATAAATGATGTGTTTATGTGTTGGCTTACTATAGATTCACTAAGTTAAACTAACAAAATTACTAGCGTAAGCCTTTTATCTAGATACTTCGTCTTCTTTTGGCTAGATACCGATTTTTGCTCACTTTTCCCACAGTTTTTCAATCAAGATCCTTGCGAAAAACTAAGCCCAGCAAGAGCTAATGCATTTTTGCAAATTCGCACCATCTGAAAGTTAAACATCTCATCAGCTGTGCCCAGGTATATGACACCTGCTCGCCGCCTGTTTGGTAAACACAAGTCCCAACGCTCTAATCAAGATGCAGCAAGAAAAGAAGCCTATTTACAAAACTTATCTTTATGGAGGAAATCTGTTTAAGAAATGCGCTAAAATTCAAAGCTGCCTATGGCATCTGAGTGCCATCTGAATGGCAGTGGATGCTGGAATAAGGATGTATATCTCGGCGCATCCGCTCTTCAGCAAGCCGATTTGCTGGTCCTCCGCACGACATTCGCCTAATGCAAAAGCCAATAGTCATGCACAATTCACAATTGTGAGGACAATTGGGAATGAAAGGGAAGTCCAAGGTAAACACTTGCGGATGTAAGAGATTATAAAGAGATGAGAGACAGCGAGTGCGAGGTGGTCTTCATCTATATTTGCTTTAAAGGACACTTTATGCTCAGGGCCATTTATCTTCGAAGGAGTCGTTTGTCTCTGCTGCATTGAGGAAATAAAAAATTTGTTTGTCAGCTGGCCTGCCCGTCCGTCTTTCCTACGGTCCGTCGAAATGTCCTTTAAGGGTTGCATTGTGCAAAAAGAAGAGAAGAAAAAGTGTCCTTTTTTGTAACGGAAGCAGGAAGCAGGACTCTCGCCCGTACAACTAGGTAAAGATGTCAACTCACCCAGTTGAAGTCTGGCCTTGTCCCGTACATTTTTCTCAATATAATGTCTATTGATTTTTGGCTTTTGATTGTTATATAAGTCGGCCCTGGGTGGGCCCAGGTCCAGGCCCAGGCCCAAGACCTGGCTTGCACTTTATAAATTAAATGTCAGCCGTACAGTTATTGACCATTTGACTTGACACATGGCTCGATTTCCGGTCGCATTTCCTCTCCAGCTCACTTTTTTGCTCGTTTCCTCGTTTTCTTTTCTTGCTTTTGTATAACCCACAAAACTGTGGCCACTCCTGCGGAATATCGCCGTGAAGGTCGCCCAAGCAATTACTTTGTACGTCTAATGGCAGCCCAACTGCAGTCCAAGGATTCGCTACCGTCTACCGGCCCGTCGTGTGTGTCCTTGACTCGTGCAATTTAGCCAAGCCCGTTCGCATACACTTGCCATTGCCATTAGATAAGCGCCAACTGCCTTCAATTTGTATCACCGATGAAAGTTGCCGATATGTCGGCTAGTTATTCTCATGGCTGCCTATCTAACAAATAGAGCCTCGCTTTTGTATTATAAAGATAAAATCAATTCTAGCTCACATTTTGCTACTTCTTGTATGATATAAAGAGATTAGGTAGATGTTCTTAGTATATTGTTATTCCAAAGGAATTTACTGCTTATACAATATTTGATCAAATCACTTTTAAAGCTTAACTGAACAACTAATCATTTCATCACATATTATCTTTAGAGCTGCATTTCGACTTTAAGCACAGCTTATCAGACAAATGCGGGTTTTCAACTCAAGCTAAGAAAATTATATAAGAATATTCTCAAGGGTAAGCCAGTTTGTTATAATTATTATTTTTAATATTATTTATTATATTATTATTTCAGTCTAATAGACAACACGTTTACTTTTATAAGAAATCTCTATATATAAATCTGTTTGCTCTGACTGACTGACTGACTGTCTATCTGACTGATTGACTGACTGACAAACTGATTGACTACTGACTACTACGAAGCCGAAATTTTTACGCACGTAAGACAAGATTTTGCGAAATTCCACCCGCAAGTGTGGAAAAAACGCGAAAAACGTTTGTTTCTAACTTCTTTGTTTACCATCCGATCGACTCCAAAATCATTTTCAATTTTAATTAGAATTTATATGATACGTTTTTAGTAAAATTCTCTGTTCTTTAATGAACGAAAGTTAAAGTTTCGGCTTCAAGACTCTCACCAAAACTTGAGTGTAAATCGTTGATTCCAACTTTTGGTTTTTTATTCGGTGGACTTCAAATAGACGTGGAGCTCTTAATAGGCAGAAAAGTATTTAAATTTGTAAGCACAAAAGTTGCCACGGGCAAGGCCGGGTATGTCAGCTAGTCTTGATATATATTATAATCTTAACAAAATCCGAGTACTATATCACAAGCTCTATAAGAAGAATTGCACGAAAAAGAGTTTATGTAAAATTCAATTTTTATTTTTTAATATATACTGATCAAGACCAGCTTCAAAGCAGCGTTAATTTTCCCTGACATTCCTTTTATTTCTTGTTTGATTTGGAGCCCTTTTAATTAAACTGTGCCAAGAGAAATGTGTTGTTTTTTTTTCAGGCAGGTGAGCCGTGAGTCTATTTGAAATAAGAGAACTTCCTGTGCTACTAATTTTCCACTCTCTACTGTAGCCTTCCAGATGGCTGCGCTGTCAAAGGCCGCTTTACATTCTCAATTTGGTAATATTCTCTTTTTATTAGTTGAGTAGAGCTTCAGCTAATAGGAGCTAGTAGGTCCCTAACTAGGCAAAGCCTCGGCTGTAAGTTGTAGCTTTAGTTTGCTGCTAATGAGCAATTCATGTCAATTGCTAATTAGTGCGCTGAAGATTTTTATCTGCTTTGGCTGACTTATCGCTGCCATTTTTATAACCCAGAAGCAAACGCGAATGCAGAAGCGGGTCCAGGACCGGGACCGGGAACGGGACCGGGACCAAATACAATGGCCAAGAAATTAGCAAACCCGGCCAAGATAAGTCAATTAGGTTTGGCTTTATAGCTGCCAATGGCGACCAAAACAAAAGCCCAAAGACACAGACAGTCGGCCAGAAAGTTGGGGCAAAGCTGGGCTGGGTTGGATTGGGTGGCGTGGCGTGGCGTGGGCAAATGGGCGCTGCGGCAAAAAGAAAAGCAAATCAAATAAAATGAGGCCAAATAAAGGCAACAATTAATAAACGCAAACACACAGAGCGCAGAAATAAAAGAAAAGAGCAAAGAAAAACAGCAGCCAGGACGAAACTGAGCCGGACGCTGCGTATCTGTATCTCAGTCCGCTGCTGTTTAAGGACATTCCGCAGAGCGTGCTGTCGGTGGGTGAAGGGTGAGGGGTGATTGGCCGTGCAACGAGAACTGTGTGGAGTGTCCTGACGTGTATGGGCAATTTAAGCTGGCATTGGACAAGCAACTGACAGGCGGGCTGGCGGAGCGGGTCGGCGGGCGGTCGGTGTGGCATAGGAGCCGCACAGGATACATTCCCCCCGCTACGTTTGTCGTTTAATGCCCCCAGAGAGACGCAATTGTTACATTTAATTGTGATTTTTGTCTTCGTGCTAAAGCAGCTTTCAGCTTTCAGCTTCCAGCCTTCACTTCGTCAGCCCACATCCTTCAGCTTTCAGACATTTAGCCTTGTGCAGGGGCCCAGAGCTAGTCCAAGTCCAGCGCAGCCGTAAAATATGCAGCCTTTTTCTCAGTGTAGCGCTTGCCCTGAGTGAAAGTAATCCGAAATGCTGTCATTACGCTCTGCCCAGAATCGTCCGACTTGAACTCGGAGCTGGACTCGCACGCGGACTCGGAACTGCAGCTGGAGCCGGCTATGGAACCTACGCACAATTAAGATTGACTTGAAAGCCGCTTGGCTAATGCCATTGTTGTTTTTGTTCGCACACACACACACACACACACACACACACACACACACACCGTGGCGAGTCCTTGCTCTGCTCTGCTTGAGAGTTATGGCACTGTCGAAAAGTGGACAGCACTGTGGCATTTATCTACTCGGTCATTTCTCATAATTTTCCTTAGCCGAGAATTATTGCCAAAGTTAATATTAATGACGTTGATGAAAATCTTGTCATTCGCATAATAATAAAAAAAAAAGAAAGTAGACAGAAAAAATGCGCGCCAGGAGCACATAAATAAGCCCAGCTACTGCTGGCAGGCTACAAAAGGCCCAAATTGATAACCACCAAAAAGTTGCTCGCATGTGGACACAAAAAGGCGACGGCGACGGCGACGTTGGCAAAGTCGACGCCATTTACATTTGAAAGCCAAAGCCTGCGGCACAATGGCGTTGGGCGCCATTGCATCCTCCGCCAGATGGATCCAAGGATGCGAAGAAGCTGCGGCTTATTAGGACCCGACGTCGCGGCTGCTGCGCTGCTGCTGATGAGGCTGCGGCTGCTGGTGATATAATTTTAATAACTTACATAATATATTCTTTTGTGTGGTGCCAGGCACATAATTGTTAGAAACATTAGGCAAATCATTAGCCCAGCAGAGCGGGCGGAATGGGTGGGTGGGAGGCTTGAGGGGAACTACTGACGTAATTTGCGGCGTGTTTAGCCATTTGTTTGCTTAGGCCAAACAAAATTTTTGCCCACTTTCAAGGAGTATCAACATCGTTGATAAGACTCAAAACTGGGGCAAGCCGCGGAGGGGCCAGCTGTTGGGCAACTGTTTTGTTCCAGAAATGTGTTTATAGAAGAGGTCTTGGCCTTGAAAACACGCAAGAAAAACAGCTTGCAACGAGTTAGCAATGTTACGAAACGCTCGTCAATCGTAGAGTGAATAAGAAAGTATGCGAGTGAAGCCTAGATCTTATAAAATATATTTAGCTGTGGTACGCAAGAATTTGAACGTCATACGTAATTTTTTTTTTTTTTATAAATATATTTTATTTTTCTTACTATTTATTTTATTAGTATTATTATTAGAATAAGTATTGGTATTAATATTTTTGTTATTATTATTAAAAATATTAATATTATTTCCATTAGTAATACAGCATTAGCTGTATTATAATAATTAGTAATATCATTACTATGGGTATTAGTATTGTTATAAATACTATTAGTACTTAAATTAATACTAATTTTGTTATTATTATTACGATAAGTATTAGTATTTGACTTATTGTCATTATTATATCTATTAGTATTAGTGTTAATATTATTATAAATTTCATAATATTTAAATACTTATTAGTTAAATACTTTTAGCCTAATTAATTAAATAGCATTACCAACTTTGGTGTTTTGCCAAGACAATATAACATCTAAAATCTAGCCTGGGATTTTTGTCAATTTTTCTTGATAAAATAATGCATAAAACTGTCATATCAGATTAGTTTTTAACATAAATGCCATTCAAAACTTCGGCAACAAGCTGCTTTTTGCTTGAATTTCTTGTTTTTTAAGATAGCTTGAGCTTGTTTTATATACCGTCAATATTTTAGCAAAAAAGGGTTCGTTAAGAGGGTTACCAAAGATCGGGAATGCGCTTGATCAGGAACTATTCCATAATTTGAACAGTTTTTTAATAATTCAAACATTTCCTTAAAGAAAAGTAGGCAATGTTTTTTTCAAATAAACATTTAAATTTCAAAAGCAGGCAACTCTAAACGTCTCAACTTTATGATTTTATGCCAATTCCTGAAGGGTTCAAATTCAATTAAGGCTGTGAAAAGGTTTTCACTTTTACAAATAAGATTTCTATGTGCATCGCTTAGGGAGCACTTTTCAATTTAGAACGCTCAATAATCGATCCATCATATAATTTGGAATGTTATCCATCAAAACACGTGACATCCAAAGAATACACTCATTGCTCTGTGAGAAAATGCGTTTGGAGTTCATTTCGAAATAACTGAATTTTAACAGGTATCATTTATCATTGCAGTTTCGGTTGTGGAACATTTTTGTAGAATTATGCGATTGCATAAAGGAATCTGTCAGCTTTTGCTCTAGACGCTCGCCGGGCATGTTCTCTGTGCCTGCTGTCAAAGCAATCCGAATTGCGTCAACCGCCCAGTCCAATCCAATCCCGCCCGGCAACATCATCATCCCAGCCCAGCCCAGCCCAGCCCAGCCCAGCTACAAATCACAATCAGACACAATTATTTTTCAGGTCTATCGTGTACGCTTTTCTTTTGTTCTTCGTTCTCCGTTTCTGACCCAATTGAGAGCGCTCGTTACTAGCGCCTACTCCTGTTTCATAAATTTACGGTCTATGAGGAGGCCGGCAACCGCCCCTAACTAGGAGAAAGTGTCAATTTCCGAGCGATTTCAATCCAACTGCTCGAACTTGTATTGGGTTTTTTTTGTTATTCTTTTTTTTTTTATGATGCGGTACTCGATGTATTTTTTCTAGGTACAACTTTTGCACGATCGAAACAAAGGCGTGAAAACAATGTCCTGCATTGCGGGCCAGCAATCAGCATTGCTTTGTCCCGAGTCCAACAGATTTCACACTGTTTAGCTTGACATTTGGCTGTCAATCAGGACACGACATTGGCCTGGTCCGGCCTGGTCTTGGTCCTGTTCCTGGTCTGACTCGACGTTCTGGCCATGCCGTGAAGTGTGACTGCTCGGTATGACAGCTACTATAATGCCATTAACAGCATGGACGGCGCCGCAGGACTTCACACCAAAAACTCATTAAATCAATGCGAACCCCTCCCCAACCGGCTGTGGAAAAAACAATGCCACGCATATATACGAAAAGCGTTAGAAAAGGAAAAGTCAGTTGTTCTGGACCCGAAAATTTTTCTTTAGCTGTGCGCCGCATGAGACATTCGAAAACAACAAAAAATCTTAACGCTACGCAGGATGTGAAATTCTGACCAAGATGGAACCATGTGCAAGACGTTTACTCTTTTGTATGCGCCGTCTGTGTGTGCGTGTTTGTGTGCGTGTGTGTGTTTGTGTGCTACGCTAGGTAAATGAAGCTGAGAGCGCGACAGCTGTTTGCCGTGGTGAGTTTCCTGTGCAGCCTTTGCAGCCAGTATAAAAATTCACCAGCGCAAAGCGCTCTCTCCATCACTTTACGCTCACTCACTCTCGTCTGCCTGCCTGACTGCCGCTTGCATGTGTTTTGCTTCGGGCTGCGGCTACACTGGGTCAGTAAGGGAAATTTTTTTAATACCTTACTCTCTCTCTCTCTACGTTACTCTCGCACGCTCGCCGCGTGGGTGACACATTTCCGTAGTACGTTTGCGTTTTGTATTTTGCTTTTGTTTTTGTTTTGCTTTTGCATGGAGGCAAATACAAAAATAACTTTTAATTAATTGATGCATAATCATTCTAATTATGCTGGTGGCTTTTATTTTGCCTCTGAGTGCGATTAAGCTGCATTTGCATTACACTTAGGCTCATGTAGCGCTGCAGTACGAGCGAAAGAGAGAGATAAAGCGAGAGCACAGAGAACAAAAACAACTTGCAACCAAAAAAAAAAAATAACAGAAAAAAATCAAAAATAAAGTTTCCACGCTTTTTTTTACAGTTGCTGCACTTTTCGTTCAAGTCTCGTGACTTACTTTTTCACACCAATTCGGTGTCAATGTCGTCCTCGCACCTTGCCTCTCTCTCCCCCCTCGTCATCTTCGTGCCCTTTCAACGTGTCGCGCACACGTTTCCAAATAATTTCATATTTATTGACAGCCATTGAACTTTTGCAGTCGCAGCTGCAATTGCTTTTCGTGTGGAAGGGGGAGCCGCCATCTTAAGCTGCTTTTACAGTTGCCACGAGCAGCAAAAAATGGCGGCAGCGGAAGCTGTGATGAGCGTCAGCAAAGGCTTGAAGCATGCAATTTTTTGTACTGCTAATTAGAGGTTGGCATTTCCCCTCTTGACATGAACTAACTAAGCCCAAGGTCGTTTTTCTTTTCGAAAGCCTGAATTATGTTTGAGGAGCTTTGCTTGCGAGCTTAACGTCTTAGTTATATATTTAAAAATCACAAATTAAGGCTCAAATTAGAAGAGTTATTTTAAAATGAACGGCTTACTTTCGGGTATATTACATAAATTAAAGGCAAACATTTATCAAGTTTTATTATTGTTTTACAATAAAGTGCGAGCTTTTTGATTTGTTAGCTTTAGAATTTATTCAGATTATAATGATTATATTTATTATACGCACACTTCAGAAATGCATTGTTTTTTCTCCTTCTTACTCTACTTGACTATTTAACATTTTGACATTTTCCATTCCTGAGCCTATAGCTTAATAATTTCTCCTTAAGAACTAGTACAATAGAATTGCAAACGAAATATATGGTTTTGACCTGATGTCTCCTTTCCCTAGGAAACCTTTTTTCGATGGAAAAATATTGTAAACTTATTTCTCTTAATAACGTAGCTTGCAAATGAACATGGAAGCTTTCCGCTTTGTGCACAATTCCACGTAATTTTTGTCACAAAGATTTAAGTCATATAGGAAAATGTGGAAAAATCTGTACAATGTCGCCATGCAGTTGCCTTTTATTGCAAACTTTCGCTGAAAATCACAAACTGTTCATATGCCAGCTCCTGTTATACCCTAGCAAGAACTCCCAGCACTCCACTCTACTCCACTCCTCGTCTTAATTCCGGCATGCTGGCTTCCCATCAAGTGCTGCGTGTTGTGTGCTGTGTTCTCGGCTGGCATGAGACGACGTCGGAGTTGACGGCGCCTCAATTTTGACACAGTTTTGAGGCAAGTTTTAGTTTTATGCTCGGTTGAACCAAATAGTTGTGCGTTGTACTCAACGTGCCACGCGCCGTGGCAGCCAGCGTTAACTGGAGCTGAGGTTGAAAGCACTCCAGCAGCTCTGCAACCGCAAATATGCACGCGATGGCAGCTCACATCAGCTTATAGGAGAGCCTTCCAAGCAGGTGTGGGCGCCTACAAGGCAGCAACTCAAACAGCAACTGCCATTAAAGTGCCTGCCGGCAGTTTTGTGGAGCGTCGCTTGGCTTTGATTTCTGTCAAAGGTGCGCAGAACATCAATTGTCTGTCGGAGTCAACTGCAAAAGGGTTCGCTGCCAGATGCCAAAAACAAAAAAAAAATAACACCAAAATTGAGAAATGAAAAATGACGAGCAAACGCCACCATGGAAACAATTAAAACGGCGCAAAGGGGCGAAATTTTTCAGGCATATTCAAAGCAAATAATTGACTTGAAAAGCGACCACGGGCACATCAAAAAACCAGGAAGCGCAATTAGAAATCGAAATGGCGGGGGAAATTAATTAAAATATTTCTGCAAATGGGTTCGAGGGTTGTGGCAATTAAATACCCTTTCCTATGCCATTATTAGCTGTACGCCAAACATGGGAGGGTTCCCGGTGCTTAACCACGACAACTAAAGGCTGCAGGTTCGCCAAATGCCAGGACATGGGTTGGAGTTAACCTAAATAACAATATAAAATATCTTTTAATGTTTATAAATTCTAGTTTGAGTTAGTTTAAAAACTCGGTAACTATAGTAGCTGAAAGATTAATATCTTTTAGGGATGCACATGTAATCTGAGTAAGAACAAATCGTAAGATTAATATAATAATATAAGTAAGCGTACAAATAGTTTGATAGCTTGGGCAATTTTAGAGAAAGCTTATTAAACACCTTTCATTCCAAACATTCAAATATACTCTGTAAGTATGATGCTGACATGGCCTAGAAAAGTGAACTCTCTGAACCCGCTGTCAAATGTCATGAAATGCCATAAAAATCGTGTCAATTGTAATATGTGAGCAAAGGCTACTAAATGCCAGTTAGTTAAGCTCTCAGTTCATCCAGTTAAAACCCGATGGCTCTTTTATTTTATAGGCAGCTTTTAGTTGGATTTAAATTTGTCACGGCCCAACATGACAGCCATACGATATCATATACTATACAGATCCATGAGTAAATATGCATGCACATAGAGTATAAGCACTACTTCAATAGAAATGTCACAAAAATTTCTAGTAATTTTTATATATTTTTTTATATTATTTTGGCTGCATATTTGAAAATGCGCAAATAAATTTTAATGCCAGCTGCACACACACACACACATGTATATTTATATATATAGATATATATATGTGTGCATATTGCGGACAAAAAATGGGCAAACGCTTGAAGTTTCAAGTGCAATCACACATACTCGCATACTCAGTCACAGCTGCCCGCTCGGCATGTGTGTGGGTGGAAAAATGCCATAAATTAAATTTTATGAAAAACAATTACGTATAGTCAAAGTCCGCCCACCCCACGGCCCCCTCCCCTCTAGCCACAAGCTCTACCTCTGACAGCTATACATGTGCCCGGACTGCGGTTTACACTTGTAAGCATTTTCCCTGGCATATTTCATGGTGCGAGCGGCAAAAGAGAAAGGGCGCAGAGACAAGCCGTAGCAGAACCAGAACATGGCCAACATTTGCAAGTGTGTAAATTTTATTTTATATATTGTTGCACGCGGAGTTTAAGAGGGTGCCAGTGTGAGAGGGGGGAGTTGGGGGCAACTATACCTGCAGCGCTTAAATTAGCCAAGAGCCAGTGCACAAAATGTGGGGCAACAGGTCGTAAGAATTTGGGTGTGTTCTGCGTGTGTGTGCGACAATTTTGGTTGCTTTTACTTTCGCTGCAATTGGGTTTTTGCCTTGGGTACCTCTGGCAGCCTATACATCATTTCCGCTGTATGGTTTTATATGCTTTTAATAGATGCCTGCATTGGAAGCAATTTATTTGCAAAATGTTTGCGAATCTGAAATGTCTGGAGTCGGGATTCTAGATTGTGGTCCTATGGCAGAGAGGTGGGTGTTGCTGGTATTGTGGGTTTGCTTTTATTTGCATTTTATGTATTCAAATTGTGACATTTACAGACACACACACACACACACACACTCACATACACCCTCTTACACATGTTCCACTTCTCATAGTCATAGATATTCATTTGTATGTCAGTCGCTGCTGCTGCTGCCACACACACACACACACCCCACACCTCACACCGACACCTCACACCCACACACACACACACACCTGTTTCTCCTGCTCTCTGCACGAATGAATCTAATTGCGCAAATGTGTGTTAAATTATATTTTTGCATACGGAGCTGCAGGCGGAGGAGCATGAACAGGAGCATCACGAGCAGCAGCTGCTGTGCTCTGTGGTCGTTCCAGTTGTTGTTACTCTGGTTTTTACCTGCTTTTCAGGTGGGTGCCAGTTGGTTGAGTGTTTTGTAGGCGTGTATGACTGCAATCGGCAGAGGGTCGAGGCAGTAGTTCGTCTCTTCAAGTGACACGTAAATACATCACGCAGATAGACAAATGCATCATATTCGGTTGACAAATGTGAAAAGCGAAAACCTTAGACAGACAAATCGAATGAGGTTTATACTGAAGCAGAGATTCCTCGAGTTTATAATTAAGACAATTAATGCATTATTTGTATCTAATTATTTAAACGTGTGTATAATTAATTAAACATATAGATAATATTAAAAGAAAGCTACAAATGTGTTTTAAAAGTTGTTAAAAATTTCTTGCTGCTCAAAATTTACATTATTATTCATTTCTACAGAGTTTTAAGCTATTATTTTCCAAACACAGCTGGAATTGTATTGTTTAAAAATTTAAAAAAAATATTTAGCTGCTTTTATTTTAAATTAAAAATAATAAATAAGTTAAAAATACTCAGTTGCAAAAAGGTAAAAAAAAAAAAAAAACGGTAAATAAAATTTTAAAAGACCCAAAAAAATGTCTCGGTACTTTAAAACCGAGCTTCTTAGAACTAGCTGTAGGGTCCCATATATAGCCAAAATATAATTTTTAAAAACTCCAATAAATATCTGATTACCTATAACCTTAACAATTTCCGCAATGAATGACTAAATCCAAGAGAACTGTTTTAGCTCCTTTTTTAAAATGAGTCCATAATGCATTTAAGTCATTTAGGAGCTTCATATCGGCAGCATGTGGACATGCCATTGAATTGCAATTGGAACTTGTTGGCCGACCCTCGTTTAGAATAAAATGTGCCAACCATTGCCTACATCCCAGCGCAGGTTTTTTTTCACTCCTCAGCCCCCAAGCCCGCCACACTCACCATTACCACAAACGCCCCCACCCTTTGATGCCTGGCATGTTGTATAGCTGGTGTGCCATAATTGTCAGTAGCTTTTGTTGAATAATTGCTGCCATGCCCAATGTCGAATGCCGGGGAATGCCAGGCCAGATGAGCATAACACACATGGCAATGCCAGGGGCACTTGCTGCAGACTTTGCAGCGGCAGCCCCCTGCGTGGCCCCTCTCCTGATGCGGGCTCAAATAAATAAGAGCAGCCAACATGGGCCATGGACTTGGTGTCTCGCTCTTGAGAACTTGGAACTTGCCATGGAAATTTAATACATTTGGATTTAAAAGTCAAGACATGTTGTTGCCTCTGCGCGTTGCCAGGCGGCTCCAGCTGAGCAGAGCGGTTTGGGGGAGGAAGCGGCAGGAGCTGGGATGGGCAGAGGGGAGGAGGGGTGCAGCGTTGACCCGGGCACAAACAAATTGCGACTTACACGTTGCTATTTTACATAAATTACAAAAACAAGCAACAGCAGCAAAGCAACCCGGGCCTGTGGCATGCCACGTACTTTGGCAACGTGCAGAAAACGGGCGACATTTTTATCAATTAGTTTAATCTGCCAGCCAAACAGGAGGGAGGCGCACGCCCAACTGTGTGGGGAGCCGCGCCTTATCAACTGTGGCAGCAGTTGACAGCCGCCTCCCACTCCCTGCTCCCCACTTCGGCAATCGCTTTGCTGTGGTTTTGTTTTTCTTTTGCCTTTTTTCGATAGCAGACAAAAATCCTTAAAATTGATTTTGATTTTCGATTCGTGCCAAACAAATCTCAGGGCGAGACATCAGACAGTCCCCAAATCAGGCAAATTATATTAATTTCCACATTGTCAGTTGCTTTGACACAAATACCAAATACCAAATCAGATGAAATCTTTGCCAAATGCTTCGCGCCAGACGAGAAAATTAGAAAATCGATTATTTTAAAGCACATATAGGCAGCACAAGAGAGTGGGACCGAGAGAGGGGTGAGGGAGAAAACGAGACAGAGCTCTCAACTTGGGACATTAGCCAAATTCAGACGAGGCAGACGAAAAAACTTCTTCAAAACGGCACAAAATGCCAACATGCCAAAAGAAATGAAAGAAAACTGAATGAAAAAAAAATTTGGAAGAAAATGTGTTGTGTGTGGCATGGAAATTTGCAAATACGCTTGCCGAGAAAACTAACAATGTCAATGTTGATTCTGAGTAAAGCTTCTGAGTAACAGTAAACAACAGAAATATTATATAACAATTTTATTAAGTTTACCAATTACAAAATAAAAGTTAAGAAACTAAACGAAAAATATGAAGATATTTTTTGAAAACTAAAAACAAAACAATCGGAGTTTTGTCTAGAGGTCAACATGAAGGACAATACTCAAGTTCTCATAAAGTAAAATTTTTACAGAATTTTAATTAATAACAATCGTAATATTTATACTGTTCCATTTAACTATTATGAACAGCCGGCAGTAAATATTAATTCTTACGTGTACTGCAGAACAAAAGATACACTGGAAGACAATCTTAAATTTTCCACTTCCACATTCTGCATGGTCCATGAACAATCTTTAATTTTCCACTTCCAATGACTAGCAAAAGTTCAGCATAAAGAGAATGTTTCCCATTCTAAAACGGAAAAAAAGTTAAGAGAATTTGTAAAGATTTTTAATTAATGGCAGTCGGAATATTTATACTCTTTAAAAGACCTAGTACCTAGTACCTGCACACAATATCCTTACCTTCCTGTTCTCCATGTTCACTTGTTACTCTAAAACCAAAGGCTCAACATGTAGAATAACGCTTTACTGCCTCTTCCCACCTCAGCCAGCATTTAAATATTTCTTCTGCTGAAATTGCGCTCTGCTCAGTGTTCACTTTTACTTTGGCCTAATTAAAACGCAAACTCTTTATAAAGAACTGACTCTTTGGGCTTAAACAATGCAAATGATCGTGATAATAGTACGTACATACTTTGGGGTTGCCACCTTGTGTTGCCAGGGCTGCCACCTTTTGTGCAGCGCAAAGACAAAGCTTAAATGGGTCGCTAGCCAAAAGGGTAACAGACGGACAGCAAAAAGGCCGATGCGTCGGTCTGTCTGTCAGTCTTTTTGTCTGCTTGCCAACACATGGGCGTCTGGGCGTGGCCAGCACATACACACACGCACGCACGCACACACACACGTCGGCGTATACATACATAGTTGGAAAAAACACTAAAATGCTCTTATTCAAATGCAGATTATCCTCTGCCGCACCCACACACACGCACAACTACACTCGCCTAGGCTTAGTCCAAGGATTTACTTTCATTTGTATACGAGGAGTGCGTGTATGTGTGTGTGTGTGTGTGTGTGTGTGTGTTTGTGGAGGGCTCTACACGACAACGAGAATTAGACAAATGAAGTAGAATTTTGTATGTGGCACACACACACTCGCACTCACACACATATGAATTTAAAGTGCACAAGAGAAAGGCAAGAGGACACTTAAGTGCCTCCTCGTTGTGTTCACATAATTCGATTTATGTAGTTGCCAGTGTGGTTGTTGTTGTTGCTGTGGTTGTTGCTGGAGTTGCAAGTCCGAATCCGAATCTGTATACTCAGCCACCTCATCCAAATGACAGTCACTCCACACACACACACATACACACACACACACACACAAACGCACACATATTTGTCGCACTGCGACTGACTCGTAATTTCCATAAGTGTTTTTACATATTGCCATAGATTTCAAGTGCTGGTGGCAACAATAACACTTTTTGTTTTCCAATTGCATGCCCAACAAGCCAAAAAGCTCATCAGCAACATCATCCTCATCATCATCATCATCATCATCATCATCATCATCATCATCATCACCAAGACAACAACATTATCGGCATCTTAGGAAGATGTGTGCGGACAGCACAATTGACAGAGCTTGGTCAAGTTTTGAGTTGTTGGCCATATGGATTGTCCATATTTTCGGCAATTATCGATTTGACACATTTCGGTTTTTGGCCAACAAACATTTTGACCTAAAGTGGACACACAGAACATGCCACAACAAGCATCAAATATCATGCATTTGATAATCAAATTTATAACACAATACAAGTCCAAATATTTGTCCTAAATGTACGCAATTGTGTTACACTTTGGCATTCAAACAATTTGGCATTGATAAGTCGAGTATTTACGGTGCTCGAGATACCAGACCAGCCAGCCCACTCGCATTGGCAGTTATTATTCAAAGAAATTACAGTTGCTCGTTAAGAAAATTTAGGTCCATTTCACTCAATTAGTGCACTCGGCCAATTGCTCAATACTTGCCAAAAATTAAGCTTCAAATTTGTGACTAATTCCAAGAATGTGCTGTAGAAGCTGAGACATAAGTAAATTGCAATTAGTTCAAGTTCGAGAAGTTCAGGATTTGGTCAAGATATCTTGAAAAATAAACAAATTTTTAACATAACAACTTAATTTTCGACTCATGGCAGCTATTTGATATATAGTTATAGGTATTGCGGTCCTATTTTGGTAAGATTTTGCATTTAGCCAGGCCATAATAAACTAATAATAATAATAATAAACGGACCAATGCAAGTTCCAAGACAATTAGCTTTAAGCTGAAAGACTAGTTCTCTTAGAAAGAGACAGACCTACAGACGGACTGACGGACTTGGCTATTGCTGCTGATCTAGAATATATATGCTTTATGGGGTCAGAGATGCCTTCTTCTAGGCCTTACATAATTTATTATCAATTAAGTCCCTTTACAAGGGTATTCAAGGCAGGAGCCAAAAGATTTTGCCTATTCCACACATTGCAGGGATAATATAATACTTAGATATATAATACTAGCGGGTATACCCCGGCGTTGCTCGTCGTAAGAATAAAATTAATAAACAGAGCCAAACTTCGTGAAAATCGGATGAGATTTGGCCGAATTATATTTGAGGGTACTTTCATACAACCGTTTGCTGCCAATTTACAAACACGAATTCATTAATTTCGTATATGTACAAAACTTAGTTTGTTAACGGGCTAAGAACTAAGTAAATTATTTTGGAATTAATTTAAAAATATATATTGTGAAAAATTACGCATTCTTTTTTTTTGCTTAAGCTGGCTTAAAGGAAATCAAATGAATTTCTGTTAATTTGCCTCAGTTTCATTTCGACAACATTTTCGCTACTGAACTGCAATATGGCGTTAAAGATGCCCTATATCAATTCAGCTCCTACCAGGAAAAGTCTGCCGAAGCGAACTGGTAGCAAAATTCGTGTTAATACACGAGAATGCATTGTTGAAACTTTTCAATTCACGTTAACTTCTTAAGCGACTTTGTAATGTGGATCTTTGGGTATCAAATTTCTTGTTGTCACAACAGCCGGCATGCCCTTAAGGGTCGGGGTCCTTCGAGGAAGGGTCGTAAATCCTATTAGAACGTTCGACGCTGCAACATGTGGCGGCTGCTTTCAGAAATCTGCGTTGCACGTTGCAATTCCTTAAGAAACTGAGCCTTCTTTGTTGCGCTCTAATCGGCTTTAGCTCCATTGCGACAATTGTTGCTGTCACCGAATGTCAGGTAGAGACCCGTCTGTTTTTTCTTGGCAGGCTTGGTGCTTAGTTTTATAGACATTTTAGTTGTTATATCTCTCTAGACTCTCCTCTAAACTTTATAGGCTTTCAAGTTCGTCTAATAGCTAATGCTTGTCGCAGCCCACGGAGCTGCCATTATCAAGCCTTGTCGATCTTCACACCTAAAACAAAAATAACAAACGTAATCTAAGACTTTTTCCTCTGGTAGCCTATCTCTGATTTCAATTAAAACAAGAGCCAAGCTCTGACAAGATCGCAACGATCGTTGATCGGAAATGACTGAGCAGTTTTCATGATCCGACCCTTGTATTGTCTTAACAAGTTCCATGTTGGGCTGCTCGCTGCCCGAACGAAGCCATAAAAAACGGGCGTCTCCCATTCCCAAATCTATTTATCACAAGCAGCACAAAATAAACAAGATCATGACAAATCCGTGCCGGCTGACTGACTGTCCCGAGTCCCGAGTCCGAATCTCATGGCTGGCAATGACTTTTCAAGAAACTCTTTGCCTGCTGTTGTCCGACCATATGGCATTGGGAGCTGGGTTCGTCTGGCGCTGTCTGCCATATGTTAGACTCTTGCTCGGCAATTATCCTTTTCCGTTCTGCGCTCGGTCTCTCTGGTGCATTGGCATTTTAGAAATTAGTTTCAGTTTCGGTTCTGTGGACCAAAGGGACGCCGATACAGCCTGTGTATCTTTGTATCTGTTGGATACAGGCCGCACATAAAACCGCAGCTAATGTGCTTATGTACGCTCAATAAGATGCTGACAGGCAAGGTGAAGGGCGTGTGTTTGTGTCAGTTGCATCATGTTCTGTTGATTCTTTTTTTTTATGCAGCGAAAAAAGGTTTTTCTTGTAGTCGTCATAAAAGTGCCACCAACTTTGTGCTGCATAGCTCATCAAAGCCGTATCTCTGGCAAGTATCTGCATATGCATGTAAATATATATATACATGTACATATGTATATATGTGTGTGTCTGAGATAGCGAGGCACTAAATCTAACGCCCCTGCCAATGGGTACTTAGCAGCAGCTGTCATATCCTTGGCGCTACACAGTTTATGCTACTCCTAAGTGTTCCGTCTAAGGACATTTTCGTCTCAGCTTGCAGCTGAGCTCTTTGGCTCTGCCTCTGCAACTCTGCCCGGGCAGACTTCAGCTAGTTCTGTGTATTTTGATACTTTCGGTGTCATTTATCATGACCTTCTGCTGCAGTTTCACTCCGGCTCTAGCGCTAAATATAGCATACGTCTAGCAGCCACAGCGGAGAGTTAATAAATAGTCAAAATTATGCCATCGATGATAAAGTCAGCGCTCGCTGTACAAAAGAATTGAGTACATTTTTAATGGACTAGTGTGAATAATGTGGCATATAATAAGCTAGATTTTATCTTTTGATTTATATAGCCTTTATTTCTTTAGTTACTGCATTAAAAAAACTTCAATTTAATTGAATTTCCCAACTTATTCGGTTTTTTCTTTAATATTTTCATGTATAAGCAACTGGGAATTCAAAGTCCTTGGCCATCAAGAAAATTACTTACCAAAATTTAGCATATTCTTGGAAATTTCAATTTCGTATATCATTAGCATAGTTTTCCCCCGACTCGGCCAAAGACAGTGCAACGAATTAATTTGTTGCTTGCCAAAAAAAGAAAGAAAATGAAAAGCGAAAAGCGAAAAATCTGCGCTGTTTTCCAATCGCACGCTGACTTACTGACTTGCCTGCGCCGGTGCTCCAAAGCCCGCCCCCGACCCCGCCTCTGCGCCGAGCTGCGCCCCCTTTTGGTATCACGACTTTTGCGTACAAGTGAATTTTAATTTAATTTCCATACAACTAGACGGTTGAGACAGACGTGTGCGCCAGCTCAGAGCTCAACCCGAACCCCTGACTTGGTTATGGGTTCTAGAAGAGGGGGAGGGGGTAGGTGGCAGGTGACGGGTAGCGGGTGCCTGCTCCTACTGAGGTCCGGGTGCTTTAATTGTGTGCGGCATGACAGCGCACAAAATGGCGACGAGAGTTGCACGTCATCAGGCACACAGCTTCCATGGCTGTTGCTTACCTACCCCTCCCCCCTCCCCCACCCCCTCGGCAGACAACGCCTCTGTGCGATTTTCGTATTTAGTTAAACAAAATTAAAACGTGATTTGTTTTCTTGTTTTCGCCTGGCACTTTCTACTACTTCATCGTCTCTGGCCTTTCGTTTTGCTCGCACATTTTTGGCGTTCCTGAAGCGTCTTGCCCTTAGCGGGAGAATGGCTGCTTCTGGCTAGCAAATGCTCCGCCCGCCTGGCTGTCAGACTATCCGACTGTCTGGTCGGACTGCTCTTCATTATGTTGCAAGTTTAAAGCGTTTTAAATTCAATGCGCGCCCTTTGTGGCACCAATTGAAAATTTATTGCATTTACAAGTCGATTTATTATGCAAGTCAACGGCAGCGGGATCTGCACGGAAGTCGGGGAGTTGGGGACAAGGATACGAGTCGTGGCATTGCGGTAGCTGCTTCTCATCAAAAGTGCCTGCGGGTTCTAGTCTATGCCGCTGCTGCCATTTTCCAATCTGCACTTTCATTTCAATGCCCGTTGACAATTTCCATTTGGCGCCAGCTTCTCCAGCCGCCGACTTTCACCCCGCCCTGGCCTCCTCCTTCCCCTGCCACGACCACGAGCCAAGTGAACCGCAGCTGCTAACCAACTGACATTTAGATTTGATTTGAAATGTTCAAATTACCAACATTATAAAAGATGAACAGCGTCAGCTCTTAGCTCTCAGCTCCTAACTCGACAGTAGTTAAAACGTGGATGGTTTCAAAAGTTTTGAGCGTGATTAAACTAAAGAAAATCTTTAATTAAATGCTGACCTTTTTATTAACTCAAAACAATTATTTAATTTGTAGTTGCTTTCATATTATATACATATTTAAAGTGAAATTGATTGTGCTGTGCTGCTTAATGAAAACTCTTGCTTTACTATGCGATTTTCATGAATTATAGTAAAGGATTTTATTCTTTCATGGATGCATTCATTATCTCTTCTACCAAATGCAATCCAAGTTTACTTAGTGTAGCTCTTAAAATTTAAATAGGTTGGCCCCACTTTGCGATTCCCATGATTTTTTTTATATTTCGAATTATTCAAGATGCTTTTTATTTTAAATAAATGTTTGAATTATTTGTTTCGTTGTTTTACTCTAATCCCCTATCTATTTATTATGTTATGTTTCAGAAATGAGTAAATATAACACAACAATGAAGCCCTCCTACTAATATTTGGCAATTTAATAAGCGTGAGTAAATTCATATATATAAATAACCAATTATAAATATTTTTAAGCAATTTAAATTTGTAAATCTATTCATAATTTATTAATATGCATATAGAACTTTAAATAATACAAGTTTTTGCCATATGCATATAAGTATATATAAACAAAACAATACCTTTTGAGCAGCCCTCGTTGTCGCACGCAGAATTCCATCCTGTTTGTTTCTCTGTGTCTGTGTGTGTGTGTGTTTTAAACGCATCAAATGCTTGCGTGTGATTAGTTTGCATACAATTTGTTGGGGGGGTTCGTGGGGGCGGTGGGTGTACATGAGACATTGGATGTGCGATGAGGATGAGATTGGATGAGCTTCTGGCTGAGAGAATGAAGCCTTGTTGACAAGTGGCTGGCAGGCAACGTCGTCGTCGTCGACGTCCTTGTTGGCATCATCATCGTCAGTGCTTAATTTCGCGGTTTCACGCTTAGAGCGCGTAATTCCATTCCTAACTACTCCAACAATAACAACAACAACATCAACAATGGACAACAACAATAGGCAACAACAATCGGCAACAACTACAACTGAAATGAGCATTTGAATACTAAAGGAATTGATAATGCGGAACAACGAGAATTTGGGCGGCTTTTGTTGTAATTGCGCTTGTAACTGGGCGTGGCTCGACGGTGTGATGCGCTCTGATGTGTTTGACTGTAATGTGTGTGTTTCAGAGTGTGCGTATGTGTGTTCGAGTGTGTGTGCTGTGTGCTGATGTGTACGCCTTGTTAGCAGCACGTTAGTCGTTCAGTTAGTTAGTTACCGCTTACACATTAGGCTGATAGGCAGCGCGTTATAGCGAGTACGTAGGTCGCGTTGGAAGGGAGTGGGGAAGGGGCGCAGTGACAGGAGAGCTGGGTCTCTAATGTATCTGCGTGGCAGGCAATCAGCAACAACTTGCCAAAAACTCACGTGCCAACTGAACAACTGACAACACTGACAATTGCCAACATTGCCAATGGCAACAAGCGTAATTTTTGTGTCCAAAAATTGTGGCTAATGAGCATTTGAAATACGCACATTTGACTATCAACAGCAACAGGCCTCGTCATATACACACGAACGAGCGAGAGAGGGTGAAGAGAGAGAGAGAGAGGAGAGAGAGGGGAAGAGCGAGTGTTTAAGCCTGGCCAGAAGCGTACGTTAACAGCGCCCGCTGGCAACTTGTTAACAAGCTGGCATCCGCAGCTGCCGCTGGACAGTCTGGGAATTGCCGCCCAGTCCTGGTCCCAAACACTGCCATCGACTCGTGTTCTGCGCTTGTGCGCTGACAATTAAGCCCAGTTAATATGATTGCCACTTGATGTGCTGATGGGCCACTCCATACGGCTGCCAAACGAGCCAGCGCAATGCGCCACTAAAATGAAAGCTCTATAATACTTAGCTACAGATTGGCAAGCAACTATGAAAGTTGGACTCGATTTGACTATATCTATATAGGCTAACAGAGCACCTAGAGAGCATTAGTCCACAAATTGATCAAATTTGTATAATACATTTACACGGATAAGTGCCGACTGCAGCTGCAACACAAAGCGACATATAGAGAGAGCGAGAGAGAGCTATCAAAGCGGATGACAATTCTTAAGTCAATTGCGTCTACTGCATCAATGGTAGCAATGCTTTTGACCACGTTACCTGGTTGTTTATCCAAAGCGCTTACTCATAAAGCAAGCACTGCGAATGGTGTTTGGTGCGCGTCGTCTCCTTTGATCGGTCAAATTCTGTGCGTGTGTACATAAAAAGCACGGCTAACCGAATGAAATTACATGATTATATTGTTATCATTGTGTTTAACGTGAATACTTTTTGTATAATGATACTTGAAAAAGTGTTTCCGTTCATCACAGTTAAAGTTGTGTTTAACAATCGGTAAAATACGCAATCGTTTAATGTATGGTGCGAAGCTTTTTCATTTTTGGGGCACATTTTGGCAGGATGTGAGAGAGAGGAAGGGTAGGAGAGAAAAAGGGAGTACTCTAAAGCTTATCTTACTTATCTATTGCGGTATTTAGTACCCTTTGCGTGCAATTGTTCTTAATGTATAAAGCATAGAAAAGCCCCAGTATTCTTGATCAGTACCTACTGCATTATATATTACATAATTATAGCGTTGATCTACATAAATATCGATCCGAGTTTGTGTTAAATACTCGTGCTAAGGGTATTCAGTTGTCGCTATGCTTTTGGGCCATTATCCATTTATGGGCCATGTATCATAGCAGACCCATTTCTGCCATGCGGTTCTGCATAGCGCAAAATCTAATGTCAGCTTAGCGCGCAATTTGTTGCTGTTGACAGCTGTGAGAGATTGTTGCTGATGTTGTTGTTGTTGTCGTTGTTGTTGTTGTTGCTGCTGCTGCTGCTGCATTCGGGGCAAAGTACGAAGCAAATAGGGACAGAGAACGTCAAGAACGGCAGAAACAGCCCATTGCAGGCATTTGCCATTTACCATTGTCCTGTAACTCAGTTCTGTGTCTTCTATGCCAGGATGTTGGCAGAGTTGCTGCTACTTCGGTTGCTGCGCTGCTGCTGCGCTGCTGCTGCGCTGCTGCTGCTGATGCTGTGAGTGTCAGTCACAAATGCTAACGACATTTTGTTATTTACTTATTGCATTCATTTAGTCGAGCATTCTCTCTCTCTCTCTGTCCCTCGTCCGTTCTCACTTTCTTTTGGGTATGACTGACGCACTCTGGACCACATTACCTCATCTGTCCGGAGAGGGAAGGGAGGTAGGCCGAGTAACTCTCATCTTGTGCTCATCTCTTTGCTATTTTTAATCTGCCGCCCTTTTGTATTGCACTTAACTTGGGCTGCAGTCTCTTCGCTGCCTCTGAGTCGGGTTGAGTCGAGTCGAGTCGAGTGCATTGTAGCGTCTGCTGCTAGACCAGAATTTAGTTGAACAATGGGCCTCAAATAATGGGGCAAATTGAATTTGAATTGGTTGGCTGCTCGGTTGCTTGGTATTCCATGCACAGAGACGTCTTCTGTCTTCGCAGTTGTGTTCCTCTACCCTGCCCTGTCCCCGCCGCGTCTTGAGCTCAATAATTGTGCTCATTGTCAAGGAATTCAGTGTGAAAACAATGCGCAAGTCGTAGGAGTCCTGCTGGATGGGTGCACTGGGTCTATTGTGCGTGCTCTGTAAATATTATTCTACTTAAAAAATGTAGAAGCAGCAGCTAGGATACAAGATACGAAAAAATTAAAAAAGGTTATGACAAGCAAACCATTTGTCGTAAATGGTATAATGCCAAGCCAAGGGAATGGAAAGATAAATGGGAAATATAGAAATGTTGAGAGCTGTGTGCACAATGAGAAGAATGCGAAGAAACAGGCCAAAACGACAAACTGGCCATAAAAATCAATTGAAGTCGAGTTGAAAATCAGAACCGTATTATTCCTTGTTGTTCTTATTCTTGTTCGGGTTCAGGCTCGGACTCTTGCTGCCTGTTGTGGCAAATGACAAAGGAGCAATTATGTTGAGGTCCAGGCACACAAGGATTCAATAAAAGTGCCGAGAAATCAAGCGAATTATAATTTATTTCAAACAAATTGTGATTAACAATTTGCTGTTTTCACTCAGAAATTAAATAAGAGAAGTTCTCAATAGACAAGCGAAAGAAATGAATAGGGGGTGAATTGTATTTGGAAAATATGATTAACCAAGAATGAAAGCAAATAGATGAAATTGTTGGCCAACTTTTCGAAAAGAGGGAAAGGCCCTGTATCTAGGATACATCCGCAAAGTACTCAATCAACTGTTCTTTCGAAATGATTATGAAGTTATTCTTAAATAGGATCCCTAGGGCTTTCTTCCAAAGCGGAAGCTGCTAACACTTAACCTTAATGTTGGTCTTCAAAGAGTTATGCCCATAGCCAACCACATAATCCTATACAAATACTGCCTAATCCAACTCTTGCACAAGCTTCAAATACATCTCTCAGTTGCATGCCTCAAATCCGTGCTGAACACATGCAACATCCTCGGGCAGACCGCAGTTGAGACCTTGACATAGGTGGGATTTATTGTTGCATTTGTTGTTGGCCATGGCCGATTGAACAAAATGCTAAACCAGATGCTAATCCTTTTTTCGGTAGTCCAATCCCTGTACCAATTCCATTTCCTATTGCACTACCTGCAACCGTGCAGCTGTTGTCATTGTTGCCACTGACTAGTTTTTATTTTTGCCGAATAGGGACGACAAATCCACTGATCCACTTTGCGTACAGTAGCAACCGCCTTTATGTTTTGACAAAATGTTTTTGTTGAGTGCCCATTGACTTTGGCCACACCAACCCGACCAGCCCGACCAATCCGACCGCACCGGGCAGACCGGGCAGACCGACCAGCAGACGACGCACATGAGTCTCCTTCGTCTATTTTTCCATGCAGGTTGCATACGAGCCCGCATTCGCATTCGTATTTATAATTTACCTGAGCCTTTCCGACGTTGACAATTTCCGCTTTTGGTTAGGGCTAAAACTACACACATATTTTAATTTTCGAAACAAAAAAGAAAAACCATAATAGAAGAGGAAAAGGGAAAATTGTGGCCAAGCAGAGTCCAATACGCATTTGTAGCGACTGTAAGCGGATTATGTTTTTCCTGAATGCGGAGGAAATGGAAACTCGCAATTTTTATGAATATGAAAAGCCGCTTTGGCCAGCAAAACTAACTAACTTCAAACAAAAACATTACAAGAATACTAAGAAAAAACAAAATAAGTCCAGGAATGTTATTGGAGCTCAGTCCAAAAGCTTACATTTGTGTATATACCCTAACAGATTTTGCGTTGATTTTATGGAACGGATCATAGGGCTTCAATATGTTATTCAAACATCAATATTTAGCTAAAAATTTATGTGCGGAAGCCTAAATAAATACCTTCGATTTTCAAATATCTGCAGGTATGAGCTTGAAAACTTTATCAAGCATATTTGTAAAGCTTTCTCAACAAGAATGCATAGATTTATTTACCTCAAGCTAAAATTCAGCACACGTGAACCTCAATCCAACTATTATGAACTTTCAAACTTGTTTGCTTAATAACGACAATATGCTTTTAAATACAATATATATTACATAGATTTATGGAACTCAATCTAAAATTAAGCAGAGGGAAACTTTAATCCAGCTATTATGCTCTGAAAGTTGTCAAGAACTTTCAAACTTGTTTACTTACTAACGACACAATATGCTGTTAAATACTATACACAGAGTATACAGATTTATTTTCCTTGTGTTTAAACTAAGCATAGTTCAACCCTAATCTATAAACTCTTAAAGCTTCATAAGACTTCCAAACATTCAAAAAGGTGGGATGTTATGTGGCAGCCTGAGTATATTTTTTCATCGACTCGAACTCCAAAAATATTCCACAATCCCCTCTCAGATGGATAGTGTATACCATATACAAAACTGTGCCCGGCGCGCTGTTGCTTCCTCTATTGAATATAATGCGCTTGCTGCTCTGTTAATTAGTTTTGGTTTTGGTTGTGCAATTTGTCACAGAGTCGTGTGTGGACTGTCTTAAAGTCTTAGCCCCGGAGACTGACTTTAAGTTTGGGCGCCCATAAATATGCCATAAAACTATTTGGTCGCTTGACTAGATAAAGGGGAGGCGGACAGCAAGTGTGGCAAACGGACAAAACAAACCGAAAACCCACCACCAGGGAAATAGTGGGTGGGGACAGCGCAAGGGGATATGCGGAAGCTATGAGACTAGCGAGACTTCTGAGACTTCTGCGACTACTGTGCACCATAACAAAGTTAATAATAATAAAGCAGAGCTGAGCAGAGCAGGCAGCTGTGGTGAAGGAGGACGGCATAGAGAGGGGTCACAGGCACGCCCCCAGACAGAGAGATATTCAGTGTATTCGGTGAGTGGTGCCAGCAAATACGATTACAATTTGTTACACTTACACAGCACAAAAACTGAGACCATCCCCCTAAAGGAGAAGGAGCAACAACGCCAAAGAGTCGCCAGTTGTGGTTATACAAATCTGGAATCTTGAATCTGGCCTCATCAACCTGACCAGAGAAATGCCCAGAAAACGAGCGCATAAATCAGGCAGCGCTGCCCCAAATCGATTGGGTGAAAGGGAAAGGAAAGGGCCCGAACGGCCCAGGGGATGTTTCAGTCTAATCAAAATCAATGTCAGGCAAGGGGAATGAACAACTGTACGAGTCTCTTGGCACACGCGCTCTCCAGCCACACTCCAGCTCTCTGCCCTGTAGACGATCGGCGGACATGAATTAATTTATCAAAGTCAGTCAGAAGACAAGGCCTTCGGGAATTAAACGACAATGACGATCCATTCATGACTTATTAATAAACTAACGATCGTCTTGGGCTCTGCGCTCTCCACTCCGGAAGCGGCTGCTGCAGTTGCTCTCGACATTTCCAAATGGATGCCGATCCACTTGGCTATGGAGTAAATAGGTAAAGCGTTTGACTTTTATTAATTACAACTAGATTTTTATTTATAACAACAAATTGTTCACATTTATCAAATTGGCTTAGGACATAATACATCTATGTATTAATTATCAAGTTTCGATTGTGTTCTATTCTTTGCCCTCAGGTTCTTTGATGTTGTTCTTGGGTCTTAAAAGTGTTCCGAATATTTGAGTTTCTGCCAGCCGGCGCGTTGTCTCCGCATTTCTCTATAGCTATTGGGCAGTCCATAGAAAAAGTATATGGATAGACCTGGGTAATTGAAAATCGAACTGATCGGATTAGACTTTTACAATTATAATACTTGGCAGCTATCATGCACATGCAATAGATTTATGTTTATAATACCATTTTTTTAGACTACATTTTTGCTCTATTATAATAATTATGTGTAGATTGCTTTTTGTTGCTTGATTTGGAATAATCCCTGGGAGTGTTTCATTATAATATATGCGAATAAGTTGTATCGATAATCGTTTCACTAATATTCTTTGGAACATTTGCTTCCCTTATTGTTTGGTTAATATCACAAGGTTTATAATAAAAACCAGTTTTCTCTAGGAAAAACTTAATCCTAACTCACATATTCGTTGCTCGATAGGGTTTAATAATCGATTTATGGGCCTTTAAGTTCAAGAATTTCAAATGTTTAGTTAGTCTAATTATTAGTACGAATGTTTTATTTCTATTGGATACTCTTCATGAGCTAAGCATCTAGTTATTTATTACTAGCCCTCTGGTAATGTATCTACAATTTCTTGGCCGTTTTCGATGCTCTGCATTCAACAGATTTCGAGTGCCTTCCGCTTCAATTAATTGGCCCTGTGGCACAACCACAGCCCAATAACTTCGTAATTTCAGAATTTTGCAATCGAATTGCACGAGTTTTCCGCTGTAAAACTAAGCACTTATCATCTAGTATTGCCTTCATGTAACTAGCTAACAGTTCTATAGCAACAGGAAAAGCAACTACATCTACTACAACATTTGATTACTACAGATTACTAGAGTGTGCAACAGCAGCAGCGGCAGCTACATTTACAGTATGCTACAAAATCGAGAATTGCAACCCTCATCTTTGGCTTGGCTCATTCAATTGGCGTTTCCTCGACGTACACCGATTGCGGCCGACGGCGCATCACCACATCCGCTCCCGGACGTTGTTGGAGGCGATGCGAGGGACCCCGTTGCAATATGGCCTCCAATTTCGCTCTGAATGGCACCGGCTCTGACTCTGGCTCTGCTTCTGATGCGGATGCGGATACGGTGTGCGAGGGCGTGGAGTTAACCAGGGGCTTGACTGCAGTTATCTCCATGTTCTTGGCATCCACCACGAGTTCTCGACTCAAACTGGGTCGTTGTTTGTGCAAACTAATGCTGTTTATGGTCCTGTACAAAACCGGATCGAATTTCGGTGCGCGCGGTATGTGGCCAGCTCCAGGCGCTGTGGCCACGGCACCAGCCTCATCACCATTGGCATTGGCATTAGCATTACGGTTACTGTTGCCATTATTATTATCAGCTTCAGTTGCATTCGCCTCCTCATTGTCCGTTTTTAGTTCTCGGATAGCCTTCAGCAGCAGCAGGCGGACATCGGTTTCACTTTTCGATTGCTTTAGCTGCGGCCTTGCAGGCTTCTCCTCAGTTGTCGCCGCCAGATGCGACGGCTCTTCGTTTCGCTTGGCTCTGTTCGCATTCGGATTCAATATAAGATGGCTCAGTCGATTCTTAAACTTTTCCGAATGCAACGGATCGTCGACGGCAGAGGCAACCGAAGCCTGCGAGGCTATTGAGGCAACGGAAGGAACTCGCTTGAGTTGAGCTCTAAGCAGGGCTGGCGTAAGCTGTGCTTCTTCTACCTGCTGCTTGTCTGTCTCTAAGCTTACCCTGGCCGCCTGTAGCTGCTCGTAGAAGGCGTCGCTGTCAAACAACTCCTGCAGCATCCCCCTGGCTGCCTGTTCGCACTCCTCGCGCCTTTGCATCTCCAGGGATCGCTGACTAGCTACTTCATCATCGCTGCTGCTGCTGTGCACAGTGGCCACAATGGTGGTCTCTATCACACTGGGATACATTTCTGAATCGATGCTAAAGTTACGTCCAAAGATGTGCTGTTGATCCAGCTGCTGCTGCTGTAAATCCTCCGCATCTAGCACATCATCGAGCATCGCTATGACAGAGTGCTCGTCCTCAGCTTCGTTGGCGCCCAGCGTAGTCCTAGAATGTACGCTCTTTGTATCCTCCACATAAAATATCTTGCCATTGGCATTTTTGTGCTCCTTTAAGTCCTCAAAAACCTCGCTCATATTTTGTATTTGATCCAAGCTGCTGGAATTTCTCACAATTTGCGTTTCGTTCGTAACTGTGCTCTGCTTGGATAGGTGGCCATTGCCATTGCTACCAACTAAGGGTAGTTCCTTGGGCATTTTTAATGCTCTGTAGAACGCAACACGTTCGGGATTACGTTTTTTTGGATCTTTGATGTCATAGAGACACCAGCATGCAATGTATATGGGTATACCTAAGGCATTACAGTTAGTAGTACAATTTAAGGTAACATGCATTAGTCAAAGGCTACAACATGCAAATTAATAGAAAACTGTGCGGGCGACTCACCCACAATCATCCAGACACCAAAGCGTATCCAAGTCCAGCTATCCAGCTGCAGCATGAGATAAATATTAATAAAGATGCTAATCGCCGGCACCACCGGCACAAAGGGCACCCGGAACAGGCGACTCCGTGCCTCCCGTGGCTGTAAGCAGGTAAGCAACAGCACCACGGCGATCATCACAATGAATAGAATCAGCAGTGTCAAAGCCCAAGGCCGCTCGGAACTAATGGCGGGATAGGCCTGCATGAGTAGCACTCCAAGACCCAAGGAGAGCAGACCTGGAAATGACCAAGGGATTAGAATAAATAATAAACAACGAGAAATAACTGAGGCTCACGCCTCACTTGCACCTACAAAACAGCGTTGTTAGCACGCCCACAATTCTCGTGGAGATCTGATTGGGCTGCCGCACACGATGCACATTAAAGAGCTGTGTGCACATGGAGCTCCAGGTGAAGCGTACATTTCGCGATGTCAAGGAGGTCACCTCGGAGATAGCTGGAGATGACTGCTCAACGTCTTCGCTGTATTCCATGTAACGTAGAATGGTTATGGAAACGGCCACCACGCTGTAGGCGAGCAGAGTGCCAATGGATAGCAGGCTAACCAACTGGGCCAGATCGAATAGACCCGCAAAGAGGGCCGTAAATAGAGCTGCCACAATGGAGCCCGTTACTGGCACTTGAAAACGGGGACTGATCCTGCCCAGAAAGCGAAACAGCAGACCATCCTGTGCCATGGAATACATGACCCTGGGCAGTGGAAACAATGCGCCAAATAGACTGGCCAACAAGCCGACCAGTCCACCAATGGTAACGATCCACATGGCCACCGGCCAGCCCACATACTCAAAGGCGTAGGGCAGCGGGGCATTGATATCCTGCGCATAATACGGCAACATGAGCGTCAGCACAGTGGATACTCCAAAGTAGCACAGGAATATGATGAGCAGCGACAGCAGAATGGAGCGTGGTATATTCTTGCGTGGATGTCGCACCTCCTCGCCCGTAGTGGCAATGCAATCGAAGCCCACAAAGCCAAAGAAGCAAGTGGCGGCACCCTTTAAAGTGCCCTCAAAGCCAAAGGGAAAGTAACCGCCATTTCCTAAGTCGGTGCCGTTGGCAACAGTCGTAGATGCGTCCACAGTCCAGTTGCTGAAATCAGCTAAAAAAAGAGGCTTTGTAATAGTTGGCGGCTAGTACGAATCTCAAAGAGACTCACCTTTAATGGCGCCAGCGATGATGACAAAGCCCAAAATGAAAATATTAACACACGTGACGAAATTGTTGGCCATGGCAGAGGTCTCCACGCCAAAGGCCAAGGCAACTAGAAAAAGAGAAATCAGTTTGATAAGGGATTTAACTTAAACGAAATATCACTCAGAATAACTCACCACCAAAGACTACAACCAAGCCAAAGGCGAGGAAATCAAAGTAGCTGCCCAGAAAGCTGACATGCATGGGCGCCACCTCGGCAAAGGTTTCCTTCAGCGTGTCATTAAGCAGCGTGTCCAAATAGAGACTGATGCCGCGACAAACGCTGGCCGTACCAATCACATACTCCAATATCAGATTCCAACCAATCACAAAGGCCACAAACTCACCAATGCACACATAGCTGTAGACATAGGCGGACCCCGCCTTGGGCACGCGAGCACCGAATTCCGCATAGCAAATACCTGTCAGGAAGACGTATTTAGGTGTATGAACATTTGAATGGAGCTGTTTGCCGCTCACCTGCCAGGAGTGATGCGAGCGCCGCTATGGCAAAGGATATCATTACCGAGGGACCCGCCTGATCCTTGGCTATTTGGCCTGCCAGCACATAAACGCCCGCGCCCAATGTAGAGCCCACGCCCAACGCCGTGAGATCCCACAGGCCCAGGACGCGATTTAGCTTAGACTCACCCTCGCTGCCATCCGCCGAAAGATTTTTGCGGCGTGTTAGCACCTTCCACGCCGAATATTGCTGAACCATTTCGGTATCTCTGCGAATAAAGGTTCATTAAACCTAGCGTTTCGTTTTGGGTTCTGTGCGAGTTTCTGTGTCTATAAAAAATTCCATCCGTCTAAGTCTTGGCTTAGGGTTCATTCATTGCAGCTGTAGGTGCCAAGATCATGCACATTAATTGACACCGCCATACTGGGACCCACATATGCCATGTTCCAGGCGCTTATCAGCACAGCTTTTTTTTTTATTTTTTTTTTAATATAAAATGCAGTACAAATTATTGAGCTCAAATTGCAATCATAGAGAAGTCGTGGCAAATCAAATCGAGGCTAGGCCATTGTTCCTAGTACGAACTCAATTGTTTTACTTGAGTCTGATTATTTACTTCTTATATGCAATGTGACGCAGGGGCTGAATTATTTTTAAATCTCAAAACTTATTTTTAATTTAATAATTAAAAAAATATAAACTTTTAAGACTGTTGACTCTTAACTGAGAGACAAATGAGTTATCCTTTCCCTGGGGTTACTTGATGAAAGTTGAATCTTTGTGAAAATTTGTGAAAATTTTTTTCTTTAATCAGAATCTGTGTTAGGCACGATTTTACATTCGGTTTGGGCCTGGTCCTCTTATCCAATGACTAACCCAGCTAACTGATAAGCATAGATGCTGAACTATTTGGTTCTAGGCAGATTATTTACATTTGTGCTTCCTCTTTAAAATTTTATGTTCTTGCTTATAAAGATAATTAAGTGGGTCTAGGTGAGGCAGGCAGAATGTCGAATGAAGAGTTATGCGCGTGTGTTGGATTTATATAATAGTAGTTATTATATTATAATGAGCATATTTTAAGTGTATATCTAATAATAAATTATTTTCTACATAGTTAATTAGTTGACTTACCAACTTTTAAACAGTTGCCGACTGCTGCAATTGCTGCAAACTCTGTCCAAATATTTGCTTTCTGCCGGCTGTATGAGGGAGGAGTGGGTGTATGGGTGTTACTTCCAAGTATGAGTGCGAATACGAGTATATTCGATACGTATTCACAGTTCGCTGCCGACGACAACACAACTGGCAGAGTTCGAGCTCAAAATGCGTCTGGCAGGCGGACGTTGAGTTACAGCCGCGAATTCGAATTGTTCTTTAAGATAAGAAGACAACAAATAGCGCGAGAGAAACAGAGAGAGGGCGACGGAGCAGGAGAGAGCGAGCATCAGATACTGATAAGAGATACAAAAGCGCCGCTAGAGAAGTGAGCGAACGGTAAACAACATGAAAAACTACAAATGCTGCAGGTAAATGCTTGTCAAGGCGAGCGGGCGACGCGGTAGCTCGAGCAAAATCTGTTTGTAATTAGAGCGCCTATGAAAATTAGCAGGTAAGACAAAAAAAGAAAGGAAAAAGATGCTGTGACCGGTCAGGTTTACGAGCTTACGTGCTGAGATATCAACTCTCTCAGCTGTTGTTGTGGCCGTTGCCACAGCTCGCCCCGCGCTGGCAGCCGACTTCGAGTGTCATTTATTGTTATTTATGTTGTTGAGATAAGATTTGTATTTGCCGTATTGATGGTTGTATTATTTCCGATCTGACGACGACTCGGCCTTAGCGCCGACGCGGTTTAATTGCTTCGCTCTCACTGCAGCTGTTGACGTGCTCGCGGAATAACGTTAACTGAAACTGAGTGATAATAAACACTTGCCTATATGGCCCACAGCAGCAGTTGCTACTATAGAGACTATAATGCAATATCAGTTAGCAGAGAGAGAGAGAGAGAGAGAGAGAGAGAGCGAGGGAGAGAGACGAGAGAGCGCGACCAGCAGTCTTGAAGTTAGCTCTTAAATAACACTTCAACTTGCTCGTAAATATTTGTTTTATTTTATTTAATGGGTCAGCTAAAACGAGTTGAATAATATTTATAGATTGCCATCAATTCCCTAATGCAGTTCCAAAAATAGCTAAACTCTGTCCATATATCTTTTTCCATCTATTTCCAAATGTATTTTTATCTGCATTTATACAGTAATCTATATTAGATTTCCATTTTGTTTTTCTAAAAATTAATTGATTCACTTTGGCTGCCTAGATAAGACCTGCTGAAGTGCAAAAGGCAATCTTTACATTCACAAGTGTCAAAGACATGCACAATAAGTGATTTTAATTAGTATATACACTGTGTATGTATGTAATAAAATGTTTAATTTATGAATATACTGATAATAATGAGATACCTAGACAGCATTTCAGTCAGGTCCGGTAATTTCATGTAGTGCGATTTGTATCATAAGTGAGAACTTCTACAAATTTAAATTGAACTGTTTTGCAGTTGACGCTTCAAAAACTGACGCAACAAATTAACAACCCCTTTGGGGACTCACTAACCCATACGCGAGCTTGTATTATTGTTGCTGAAACACAATTATATCTCATATGTGTGATAAACGCCTCGCCATTAGCAACTATTAAATTATCTATAAACTGATTACGGGCATTATTAAACCAAGGCGATCTATGGCCGCTCCCAGCAGTTTATGGCTATGCGTCATATGGGATTATACACTGAGCGAATCAATCTAGTAGAATATCTTGAGTATTTAAAAGTTGTGAATAACAATTACTTTTAAAACTGCCCTTAAGGAATGCCTTCAATCTTCTTACTTTTGTTTAAAATGCCCATTTCATTGAATACAATTAACCTTTTTCGCTCAGTGTATTCATCACTTTGCGGATCCCGCAGTAATAGTCATAGGGCAAACGATCAAAAGGAGCTATAGCATCGACGGCGCGGGTATGAGTACTCATACTCATAATCGTAATCGAATAATACATGTACGCTCCGCTGATAAGATACTCGAAATGCTCTTCACACTTTCACTCAGAGCACATGATACGATTGGGCGTATGCCAAGTGAGGTGCCGAGGGGGTCTAAATCACGAAGCTCACGTTGTGTGGGCATTAAAATTTTACTGCCACCGACTGGCGGAGCTACCTACTAAGTAAATTCCCACAGACACACACACAGAGGCTTACAAAGCAGCATGTTTTTGGAATTGTGGGGACATGGGAGGAGGGGGCCATTGGAAGTTTTCGAAGAAAATGTGCGGAAATGCCTAGCACTTGTGGCTGAGATTGCAAATTGGCATTGCGATTGCCTTTGTTGTCGCCAGCAAATAGAAATAATCTAATTTAAATAATTAAGCTCACAAATTAAATACCTCAAATTGCGTTGTTGCCTTCGTTTAACGCCAGAATGACAACAAATGAGATTTACTTCACTTTGTATATCACGAACCCATTGAAAACGGGTAAAACGGGTTTTAATGATTTTGTGTAAATATATGAAACAGGCAGTAGGACGATTATCCCACCCTATTAGGTACATATATATTCTTGATAGCCATGTCCTCCTCTCTGTCCGTCCGTATCTATGAACGCGTTGATCTCAGAACCCGACTTGGTTTTTGTATGCATGCATACAATATATATGTATTTAGGCATATGGTATCCATATTTATGTCTCTTTACTAGACCAAGCTAAAAAAAAAAGTAGTCTTAAATATTGCCCTTCTATGCGATTCTCATAAGGCCATTTAAGGTTTTTATATATGTTAAGAATAAAGAAGGAAATTCAGACCTGTGCAAGGAGTATATATTTTTAAGCATTATTATTAAACTTAGTAGTCCTTCGCTTGCCTCAGTTGAAAAACCTTAGTAGGCCAAGCCAGAACTCATTCATTCGTTCAGAAATCCTTAACCAGGCCGACTTCAGTTCATTTCAACCTGCTTTGTAGATCGATTTGTAGAACGTGCTGAAACATGACTGTTTCTTATACTGCAGAGGTAGCTACCTGCCGCCGTTTCGGCTGCTTCTGGAAGCTACTTGGCAGGTAAGCCTCATCCGTTAGTTAATTGTAAATGCATTGTGATAGCTTTCGAAAACCACCACTAGATGGCGTGCAAGCATTTACAAAATAATTTGGGCTGATTTGTTGGCCTTCTTGTTCTCTTTCTATGCCATGGCCTTCTTGTATCGCTACTTGCTCGGGGATGAATACAAACGGTTTGAAAAATCATTCGCATTTCTCGCACATCTTTATAATCCCGCCCAACCCAAAACCTAGCACTTTTGAAAACATTGTGGAATATTGTCGCAGCTATGGAGCTCTAATACCGCTGTCCTTTGTGCTCGGTTTCTATGTGGCCGTTATTGTGGAACGCTGGTGGAGTCAGTACATCACGGTGCCCTGGCCGGATCCATTGGCTGTCTATGTGAGTGCCCTGGTGCGTGGTCAGGATGAGCATGGACGACTAATGCGACGCACCATAATGCGCTATGTTTGCCTCTCTCTGACCATGGTGCTGACTATGATATCGCCGGGAATTAAGCGTAGGTTTCCCACCTATGATTACTTTGTGGAAACTGGCCTGCTCAACAAGAACGAGGCATTAATTATAACAAAAATGGACGAGAAGTTTCCAAAGCATTCCAAGTACTGGATGCCGCTTATGTGGGCCTCAAGTATTATGACACGTGCCCGTAAGGAGGGGCGCATCTGGGATGATTTCTCGCTCAAGTCTATGATCGACGAGCTAAACAAGTTCCGGGCGGGCTGCAACATGCTCACCCATTACGATATGATCAGTGTGCCACTTGTTTACACCCAGGTGGTCACACTGGCGGTCTATACATATTTTCTGGCTGCCATTTTCGGTCATCAGTACATCGAATTGAACGAAAAGCGGTACATCGAAATCAAAGAAAAGAACATTGTCAACTATTATTTTCCAGTCTTCAGTACACTGGAGTTCTTCTTTTTCGTCGGCTGGCTTAAGGTCGCCGAGACACTGATTTGTCCCTTCGGCGATGATGATGATGACTTTGAGCTAAACTGGGTAATCGATCGCAACCTGCAGGTTAGCTATTTAATTGTGGACGAGATGCACAACGATCATCCGACCTTGGTCCGAGATCAATACTGGGACGAGGTCTTTCCCAATGAGCTTCCATACGCAGACGAGTCACAGCGTCACGCACCGCCCGAAGCATCCACAGCCAAGTTGGATCTATCCAAAATTACATCCTCACAAATACCCAAGTATACATCAACTACTACCAGCGAGCGCGATTTCACTGATTTTGATGGCGAGGATGAGGGCATGAAAATCAGCGACAGAGCGTCCGAAACTCTGCTGCGTATCAAGTTTGCGTCACGTCGTTTTAATATTCATCGCAGCTCCTCGTCCGTTACCTTCCGCGATTTTAGTCCCTTGGAGCCCATGGATGACGACCAGGATGGCCAGGATGAGGGCGACGAAGAGGAGCTTATGTATGACTTGCAGGATGAGCCGTCAACTCGTGAGAGCAGCAAAGATGATTTTGACCGTCTGCGGGAGGAGCGGGAACGCGAACGGCACACCAGGCAATTGCAGCATGCAGTCATGACCTTTGATCTGCTAAAGGGCGAATTGCATAATCTGTCAGAATCAGGAAATCAATCAGAAGAGGTATCGATACAATCACCAAAAAGTAGTCAGTCCACTCCCATACAGAAAGATAGTTCAATGCAAACAGATAAAAGTTTTGTTGCCAAAAAAAGCAAAGAATAATCGCATTTAAATCGAATATGTTTAGGGCCAAGAAACTATATAAATCCATCAATATCAATGTAGTTCTTTATCAATATAATAAAAACATAGAAATAATCGATTCGTTTTAATAAAGGCTGGAATTTTGGAGTAAACTGAACTGGTGCGAAGAGCAGAGTAAATTTTTCTCTGCAATGCGTGTCTTCCAATGTTAGAGGCAGTGTGATTGGCAAATTGGCTATGAAACATAGGTCCTGTAAAGATATTTAGCCCGCTTTCATTGTAAGGACGAAAATAATTTCATTCTCTTAATAAAATTGTGCGTTACACATTCCATGAAAAAATTATAATATCTATACGATTGTGTACGAATGCTAACTAAAACTAGACTTTGGTTCGAAGCGTGAACCCAACAAACGACAGCTTGTTTTGCAGTCTTCGTTTAATAGGGGCCAACATTTCAACCGTTTTGAAGATTAAAAATCAAACAAAACAAGTTAACAAGAATGTTCGAAAATCAATATTACAAAACAAAATAAATGGCTTTTCTGATATTTACTTTAAATAATTCAGAAAATGTATCGTAAACGGCAGGCGTAGACTTATTTCTCAGTTTGCTAAAATAACTTGCCCGAAATATTGCTGGTTGATTTCAATTGCTAACTTGATCCGGTTCAGTCATGACGGTCACCTACACAGCTAACGTCGCTACCTCAAGGATTATTAGTAACTTTTTGCGCTTATTATTCAGGTATATTCTTGTCAGGCTGTGTGTGTTTAAAGGTGGGCTAACCCTCGTTTCGTGTTTCGTGTCTGTCGCAGATGGCGCGGCAGTATTTATAAGCTGGTCTGGCTGGATTTACTTGTGTTCCTTGCCATATATCTCTTATTGGCAGTATGCTATCGGACGGCAATGAGCGACACGGCACGCAGGTGAGTTCTTAACGTAATCATCTAGCACTAACCAGCGCTCACCTCCTCGTCTTTAGTGGCTTTGAGTCCGTTGTTTTGTATTGTAATAGCCATGCCACACTCATACCGTTGTCATTTGTGCTGGGCTTCTTTGTGTCGATTGTAATGAATCGTTGGTGGGCTCAGTATACGACAATACCGTGGCCGGACTCGATAGCGACGCTCATTAGCTCCAGCGTGCATGGCTTTGATGACCGTGCTCGGGCCATGCGGCGCACAATTATGCGCTATGTGTGTCTGTGTCAAGTGATTGTGTTCACAATGATATCGCCCAGTGTGAAGATGCGTTTCCCCACCTACGATCAAATAATCGAGGCGGGTCTGCTACAGCAGAACGAGAAGGATATCATTGAGACTCTGGATCTTCAATTTCCGTACTATCCGAAGCACTGGATGCCGATTGTCTGGGCCGCCAGCATTGTGATGCGTGCCCGTAGAGAGAATAAGATACGGGATGATTATGCGGTCAAAACAATTATCGATGAGCTAAATCGCTTTCGCGGCTTGTGCGGATTCCTGCTCTACTACGATTGGGTCAGCGTGCCTCTGGTTTACACTCAGGTGGTCACACTGGCCACATATACATTCTTCTTGTGCAGAGTCATTGGCCAGCAGTGGATAGACAATCCGCATAGTCGCACCGCCGGAAATCGAATCGATCAGTACTTTCCCATAATGACAATTCTGGAGTTTTTCTTCTACATGGGCTGGCTGAAGGTAGCTGAGTCCTTGATTAACCCCTTTGGCGATGATGATGATGACTTCGAGGTAAATAACTAAGCGCCTTAGCACATTGTATTAACAACTGGCTCGCAGCTCAACTGGATGATTGATCGTAATCTGACCGTTTCCTATTTGATTGTGGATGAAATGCATCAGGAGCATCCGGAGCTGCTTAAGGATCAGTACTGGGATGAAGTGTTTCCCAACGAGCTACCATATGCCAACGAGGCACAGCGGGTGGCACCACCGGAGCATTCCACGGCCAAACTAGTTCCATCGAAATCTGCGCGCAGTAACATTCAAGTAAGATATTTGGGGTCGTCACGGTTGTGTGTCAAGCTGCATAGAGTAGATTTTAGTATATACTCTCTAGGTTCCAGCCTGAAGGAACTTTAGTGAGTATACGAGTGTCTTTTCCGACTTAAATTGTGTCCCTGGTGACATTTGCAAAGGGTCCCTCCTAACGTATTTTTTTTCAACTCGATCCTTGCAAATATAGACTAGGGTCTGTTCCAGAGAAGTAGTGGATTATTTAATTTTACCAAAACAAAAGTCCACCAAGTCGACTTTATGCAGCTATGCAAGCAACTGTGAATACCCTAATTATAAGTGGGGCAATAATTTGATAATACACTCAACATTGCTGTCACCTTTAGTCTGCTAGGTCGTCTGAATCCTTTAAGCCGGAGCCGGTGTATTTTACGAGTGGTTTCACTACTCGCACCAGTTCCGCGAACTGGACCACCTCAGGCATGACCATCGGCGACGATATCGGTGACTCGTCATTTAGACACAACCTCTTAAAGCAATCAAGACGCAGGCATGAATCCGAAGAGAAACACAGTAGTACGAGTTGTAAGTGTTCAGTGAAACCCCACAGCTATTGAGTCTAAAGTCTGTTCGTGATGCCCGCAGTGAACTTTGAGGAGCTGATCGAACAGCGCCACCGTGAGAGACGTGAAAGGTTGCGCCATCGTTTCCTCAATATGCGCAACAATCAGAGACCTTCTTCGACCGGGCGTTATGTCGTTACGGTCTTACGTCCGCCATCGCCGCGTAGCAGTCAGCATTCCAATGCGGCGGAGGAGGTGCAGGAGGAGGAGGAAGTGATTGAGCCAGAGACAGATGTGCCCAATAATAAGCCAGATAAATATGAGTAAAACGTAACAACAAGTTTTGAGCATATACTCACCAAATATTCAACTATTAAAGAGCTTTTGGAAGTCCAGAATATAAAATGGAATCAAAGTGTTATTTATTGCATTTTGCTTTTGTTTTCCGTTATTTCCGCACTGGGGCACAATCCTTAACACACTCGCTACTATTCACATTTCAGTGGAAAAATTGTCACTGATGGGTTAATTTACCCAGTTTTTTTTTTAATCAAGGGGAACTTCTGACTTATGACAAAAATAACAAGCGATGTGGCTCATTGTTTGCATTATCATATCCGAGCATCTGAAAATCTGACACGACGCGTGTTGTTATTTTTTTTTGCACCTTTTCCGCCCTCTATGAAAACTCATAAAAACAGCAGCTGCTGTGTGCTGTGTGTGCGTATGGCTGGTAAATAAAAAATTAAATAAATTGCAGTGACAGTCGCTATTTATGAAAGTTTCAAAATTGTATTATTTTTAATTCGCGCTTGTAATGTGGTTGAATGCGGTTCGATTCAGTTCGCCATTTAACTCATTTGGGTGTTGACTTGTTTTTTTTTTAACAGTTTTTGTTGTTGCTGCTTTTAACATTTTTGTATATTTATCTGCTCGTTGTTTTTTACGCCAATATACATACATACATATAACCGTGCCAATCAGTCAATTTTTAATAATTGCACGACGATGTGTACATTGTCAGTAGACCACAGGCAAAAAGAGAAAAGATATTCCACAAGAAGATTTCCAAAGCTGACTAAAAGATGCTCTAAGGAATGAAATATAAAATATATATTTTTTCGTATTTTTAAAAACTATTAAGACAAATAAATTAAATGTGAGCTTAAACTGTTTATAGAACTCAAGTGAAATGAAAACTGTTGAGATGCTTGTGTGTAAATGAACTTTAATATTGTTTTGAGATGGTTTTTTAATTGGTCTATTTCGGATTCATTGTGAATTGTTTAAATCATTTAGCTATAAGTGCATGTGTTTATAACTTTAACAAAACATTGAATATTTTTCCTTAACCTTAAAGAACTTAATCTTAAATTAACCAATTTCTTGCTGATGATCAAGTGAAGAAGACCATTTAATATTTGTTCTGTTCTAGTAGCACACTAATATGTATATTAAGAACAAGCACTGGCTGTTACAGATCGCCTCAGCTATTGCATATGCCCCCAACCTGGTCAGTTAATGGTTGTGAGGACATAAATATATTTCATATTTGCGCGTCGCGTAGTTATGTTTTGTCCGTGTCACGTGGCTGTGCTGATTGATGACATGGTGGCCACTTGGCAACAAGCGATTGAGGACTGCACTTGCTGAAGGATGAGATTGTGTGGGCGACTGGCGGTACTGGTGCGGCAGGGGCGGCGACGGCGGCTGGTGTCAAACAAAAAAGGGGTTAATTTAATTTCGCGCACGAACGCATTTGTCCATAATTGGCAATTAGCACTGGCCATTGGCATAGCCGGCAACATGGCCTGCCAACATACATACACATACACACACACACACACATTGGCCAACTTACAGCGTGGTCTGCGTTTGCATTTTGCATTTGACCAGCGGCAACAAATATTTGCCCGTGTGTTCGTTTTATGGATCCTGAATCCTTGCATTGCTTGTTGCCTTTTTTGTGAGCGATTTTTAAAAAATTGTTCGAATTATTGAGGCGTTGAAACAATAATCATCGCATCGCCTCGCCTCGCCCTGCCTCGTTTGCCAATGCGCCGTATCGAATATTTATTGCCTGATTGCAGCTGCTGCTCGGCCACGTTAATTGCAACAGCCATGCAAAATAGGTTTAATACCAACTGTTTTTGGCTTGGGCAGGGGAAGGTATGTGGCCTTTGGGATGCGATTTTGAACTCATTTTTCACACCATTTTTCAAAGTCACTTTGGTAATTTGATGACACCTCTGGGAAGGCGCATTTGACCCGAGTAGATGCTAACTATTCGCTACCTTCGTGAATTTTATCACAGGGGTTGCTTCGCTTTTATCAACGATATGTTACGTGCTATAATAGCTCGGAAAAAAATGGGTTTTATTTTCGGGGAAATGCAAGAATCCCTAGACATGCTCGCAGTTGTCTTTTAAACAATTTGTTAAAGTCGTTCAGTAAAAAAATCTACTTAATTATTATGCTAGAATATTCTTAAATTTAACTAAAATTTGAATGTTATGTGATATTCTAAGAATTTATTGTAAATTTCTGTTTATCTGCAGCAAATGTTAAACAACATTTAATGAAAGCAACATGATAAAGATGTCAAGGATATACGAGGATATACTTGTCGCATTGCTGACACGTGCGAAACCTGTAATCTCTAGGGCTCTCCAAAGGTGAGTTGGTTTTTATTTCTTTGAGAAAATCAAATCAGTTTATAGAGTCCCACTTTTGTTTGCGCCTAACTCAAATCTTAGATAAATCAGATTAGAGTGCATTGGATTGTCCTTCCAAAGAAATTTAACCCCAAACAGCCCATGTACATGGCCGGTTTGTGAAAAGCGCATTAGTCGCTGGCAACGACACCGCCGGACATTATCGTAAGCATCTTTGACTTTCATCCCGGCTAATGCTAATGTCCTTTCGCACCATCTCCATCTCTGTCTCCGTCTCTGTCTCTTTCTCGGCTCTAGCTACCTTTTTGGGCAGCCGATTTTGTTGTTACAAGGCTAATTATGTGACAGCCTATTAGCAACTCGATAAATATGTGCCCGGCGGAGAGTCGAGTGCAAATAGACCCATTCCGATGGAGCTATTTTCATTCTTTTTTTTTCTGTCCAGCGAAAAGTTTGCTTTATGGCCGCCTCCCCTTCACCTCGTGCATACCGCCCGTTCGTTTTGGGCCTCATTCATTAGATATGCGAACCCTGCTCCCGGGCTGATTATGACAAAGCACTTTTACCCAATTGGGTAAATTAGGTGGAAACTGAAAACTAAATGAAACGGAACTGGGCATACGCCCACTTTGCCCGGTCGCCAGTCGCTCTAATTTCGAGAGACAGAGAGAAAAAATTACAAAAAAAAAAAAAAAAAGAAAATTCCATTGCCTCTCTGACGTGCTTTTTGCCGTGCAACATCAGAGCTTGGAACTGGAAACTCGGACCCGTAGCAATTATTCTGCATTAACAAAAGGGTTTAACATTTGGCGTTTTAGCCAGTTTCAAGCGAAGCGACGTCCGGCAACGTTTAACAACAACAAGCCGCACATTATGGGGCGCAAAAAGCAGAGGCGAAGGCGAAAGTGTGGTGAGGTTTGATGGGATGGGGATATTTGTCCTGGGGGCTTGTATGCCTTGTAATTCATTCGTTACGTAGCGTTTGTGACTTTTTTTTTGCAGTTGTTGTGCGGTTGCAGCGACGACGATAAATTGTTGTAATTAATTTTTATTTAACTGTGAAAATGGAAACTTTTTTTGTGTAACATTTTCAGAATTGGCTTAAAATGTAAATTATTATTGCGGCCAGAGAATTCTGTGCGTCATGTTATGGAGGCAGGGGCAAAAGCCAGATGCGCATTGTGTGCGGATTTTGGTTCATGGAACGTGTGTTCTGTCTATTAATTAAGCTGTGTGCGTGTGCCTGTGTGTGTGGGTGTGTGGGCGTGTGGGTGTGCAGGACCCCCTTCTGAGTTAGTGCCGTGGCGGGGGGTCTCGTGATGATGCTGCTGTGCTGTAAGTGATAATTACAAGTTAGCAACTTTTACACTCAATTGTCACAATTAGAGGGCTGCAGTCAAGACGAGGCAGTGGCCCAAGAGTAATTACAATTACAAGCAGACAACACAGCAAAACAAAATTGCAGTCGCAAGTTCTTTATTAGTTTTTGTGTGTTGTCAAGTGTTTTGGGCAGTTCGTTTGCACAAATTTATCAAACACAAACGCTTTTCTAATACCCAGTCCCAGCCATAGTCAAGAATATTGTTTGGCCAACAAACTTTAACGTCTCAAATCCTTTAATTTAAAACAGCTAGATTTGCTTGCCTTTATTTCTCGTTGGCTCTTTCGCTCCCGCTGCCCAGTGCAAATATCGCTCTGTAATGTGGGCAAACTTTTGTCTAAGTATTACCAATAAAATTGATGGAGAAATAGTCAGAAACTATTTGGTCGTAGATAAAAAACTTTTTCCCCCCAGAAAGTGTGGGGAAAAACAACAAATTCCAGCCAGCAATAGCTTGGTTTACTTATATTAAAATTCCCAAAAAGCTAAAACAAAAACAAAAAAAATGCTCTAGTCGGATATGTTCGACTAGGAATTACCCTGCCGCCCGCGCCGTGCTACAATCATTCCAGCTTTCTGTCCTATCGTCGGTATTTGTTGTCCGATATTTATGAAATTTACAGGACATAAATGTACCACCCTAATGTTTGTATACGTGTAATATACCAAACCTCAAAAGGCTTTTACCTTTAGCATTAATTAGTTTTCTTATTTCAAGAGGAATTAGGAAAGAACCGGTAAGTAAAATATTTGTAATCTTTATACACTAAACGACAACTTCTAAACGTGTTTGGCTAATCTTGCTTACAATTTAAAGTTATATTTAAACTAAGTGTAAGAAACAATTTTTAGAGGTAGATGGAATATGTGACGACACATCGACAAGCTCCAAGAGAGACGTCAGACAGACAGGCATAGCTTATTCCACTCAGCTAGTTATCCTGCTCAAGAATATATTTAATAACAACTTAAGACTTCTGTCTTTCACATACATTTGCATAAAAACATGATGCCCTATTTACAATTTTTCAATGAGTTCAGGGTATAAAAATGAAAGCTAAAGCGAGCTCAAGAAAAACAAGCGCAAAATGAGTGCAAGTGAACTAAAAGTGAAGCTAACTGAAAACTGAACCGAAAACGATTTTTGAGCAGCCAAAAAGGGGTTCAAATTTTAAGTAAGTGTTTGGCTTGAGCTGTGCAATGCCACAAAAGGGATCCAAAACTCCTTGCACACAACTTTATGCCAAACTCATGAGTTTCAAAGTGGGAAACTCCAAAGCATTGGAATGTTGCAGAAGCAGCAGCAGCAGCAGCAGTAGATGAGGCAGGAACATGAGCTAAGGGCACAAAATGAATGAATAAATGAATGAATGGATAGCTGAATGAACGAGAGTTGGGAAACACTAAAGTTGCCCAACTAGAATGGAATTCATAATTGCTGCAGCTGAGCGGATTCCTATGCTTGAACGGAACGGTCAGCGCCAACAACTGAACATTAAATATCTGATTTAATTTATATTAATTAAATACTTTAATCGGCACTCTGAAGGTATTCAAATAAGCAAATTTTAAATACGCAAACATTCATGAATATTTTTTTTCTAATTTCAATTCAACACAATGCACACCTTAAATTGTAAAATCGCATTTACTTCGCCCACCTGCTCAGGATCTAATCAACATTTTTGTTAAGAGCTCGCAGCGTGTTTTGAAAACTTTTCTCAAATTCTAGGCCAATTATTGACACATTTGGCAAGACGCCGCGAAAGTTGCCTAAAAGCTACTTCCAAAGAGAAAAAAAAGTACGAAGAAAATCATATAAAAACCAATCAAAGTTTCAAACAGTTTCGAACAGGTGTTTTGCCAAAGCATAACACCCTGTACCTGTGCCTCGCACACTTGCAGTGCTAAATCAGACGCCCCTCGCTCCCTCGCCCCTCATTCACCTTGGTTGTCCACCATTCATGCGAAAACACGCACAACTTTTAGCTACTTGTAATTAGCTTTTCTTGTTCGATTCGCTGGCAGCCACAACTTGAACCACACAGCCCCAAAAGCGACAGTTCCTAAAACGCTTAACACGCAGGCCTTGTTCAAACGGAACGCCACCCCGGCCCCTCTTCACTATGCGTCCCTTCATCCTTCGTCCTGCAGTGGTAGCAACACATTTTTGCGTGCCTCGGCAGCAAGCGAAATTTGTTCTTACGCTCTGAAAGATTTAACTTTTTGATTGAGAAAACATCATTAACGCACGTAAAAGGCCAACTATTTACGGCTTGGTAAGTGTGTGCGTGTGCGCGTGTGTGTGCGAGTGTGTGAGTGTCTAGGTTAAAAGTTTTTGGTTTTTCTGGTGCTAAAAATCAAATAGGGGAAAGCATTGCTAAGGAGAAGAACGTTCAACGAAACTTTCTAATCACATTTACCGCAATTACTAACAAGGTTTTTTGTTGACTGCGGTGGGTATTTGCGGCTCTTGTTGGGTTCTTCTACTTTTTACTGGGCTGGGGATGATGCGGTGCTTTTGAGGTTTTCTGTCGGTATACGCATGTATTTTTAGTACAACGTAAATTAAATAATTTAATTAATTATACAATTTTTGCTTCAATTTGCGTCGTTAAGCAGTCAAGCTTGGCACATAACCACATCAGGCTTTGATAAAAACACCAAATTAATCACTGCAAATAAGAGAGGAATACCAAGAAAACAAATAGGAGCTTTAACTGTAATGTGTTTAATTTAAAAAACTCCACTAATTGTTATTTCTTGTTTTCAAACCATTTGCACCACATTCAAAGCAAGTTCCCGCTTATATTTTGCACCACCGTGAGCCTCTAGAGAAGTAAACGAACCACAACAGAGGTGAACCCTTAAATGTATCGTGAAAAATAGTGCATAATCAATTAAACCCTATCGTCAGGGTTAGGCCGCAAACAAAAGTGAATTCTCTGTCCATTCATAGGGAGCCCGAAACATTTAAATTGAGCTAATTCAACCCTAACAAATTGATAATACATTATCTACGCATGCAGGATCTATGCAGGCTCTACTTTAAAGGGATCGTTCACATGCTCCATCAAAGTCAGGCCAATTGCTGCTGCTGCTGCTGCTGCTACCTGTGTGCCAAATTATTTATATCGCACTTAAATTGCCAATAAATAGAAATTTAGGATCTTTTGTTGTGCGGCAGCTCAAAAGGGGTGAACATGTCGACGACAGCTGCGCTTAGCGCAATTTACAATTTCTTATAGAGCTGCCGAAGCGTAAAGTCGTCGATCGAGACGCTTCCTACTTATAAGTAGGTACTCAGGCTCTAGCTCCTAAGTAAATAACAATTGGGTTTGCGCAAAAAAGCAAAATAAGAGGAGAAAAGGCAACAGTCTTAATCTTTAAGCAATTAATGCCCGAACGCTAATGATAGGGGCGGGTCTTAGGCGACCAGGCGGCACAGCATAACAATGATAATCCCAAAAATATGAAGGGAAAAGATGTGCCTGGTACTTAAGGACATAGCCGTATTTGGGCATTTATGGTTGTGGACACAAGACCGCTAAACAAGTGCCCGGGATTATGGTCAAATCGAAAACTTTCAAAACATTTTAAATGCCTCGGCGGACTGCCAGCTGTGTCGCCTCCATCAACAGGCCCAGCTTCAGTCTCCAGTCTCTGTTTATTTGCAGCTCTGTTGCTCACACGGATCAGGACGGGGTGGTGGTCAGGGTACGAGGCACGCCACGCTTAACAATATTTCAAGCGCCAAAGTTTTCTTATGGCTTGTGCGCCACACAATGTGCCGAAGAAAAAAAAAATAGAAATCAAGAAAATGGAGCCCAACGAAAAGAAAACTCGACGGGCTAAATGTGATGAAGAAAATTCAGGCAAACTCCTACGAGTAGTCGCTAAGGCATGCCACAGCAACAAGCAGACAGCAACAACAACAACAAATTGCAGCCGAGTTTTATTAAAACCCATATTGAGGGTCTACAGATCTTACATATGGGCGGGCAACACGACTATTTTACCTATTTATCAAATTAATTTTATAAAACTAAAATAATAAATATGCACATTACATTGTAGAAGAACTCAATATTTATTATTATACAGAAAAATAATTCTAAAAAAATACATATATACCCAAGATGAAGAGCTGATCTTCTATATTTAATTGGAGCAGATATTATATTAAGATTCTTATTTAAATATTTATTATTATACAGAGAGAGAGAGAATTTATATATACCAGCTGAAGTGGACTATAAATTATTTAAATTTAAATCAAAAGTTATTTATATCACTTATATATCCTATATTATTCTTGATTTTTTTTGTTTTTTGTAGTGCATTACCACTTCGACTTAATACGTCATTTTAGGTTTTCAAATAGAATTCATGCACCCACACACATACACACCCACGCCTACACACACACATTTAGCCATTCACATATTCGTCAGTAGAGCCAAAAAAAAGAAGAAAAACGAAAAGAAAAGGGAAAAATTTGCTCGCTTCGTTTTCTGCTTGAATTACAAATTGCAACATCAAAAGTTTGACGTTCTTCGTTCGGTTTGCCACACCCCCTTTCCCCTCCCCCTCCCATGGCCCGCCCCCGTTGCCCACGAAGCGCACCGCTTGTTTTGGTCTCCTCTGCAGGCTCTACATGGGTTCCTGTTGCTGTTAACAATGCTTTTCGGTTTTTCTCCCAGTTGCTCCTGTTCCCAGCTCCCAGTTGCCAGTTGCCAGTTGCCATTGCTGATAGCTGTTGCTGTTGCTTTTGCCGAAAGGAAAGCAATTTTCCAGCAATATGTTCTACGTATTAGAATTTTGTTTACACTCGAAATGGAAAACATGTTGTGCAATGCAACTTGTACATACGAGTGTGTGTGCGCGTGTGTGTTTAAGTGTGTGTGTGTGTGTGCCGCTCATTTGTTTACTTTGAAATCGAGTTGTCAAACTGCTTTCCCCATATGAGTTTGGCATTTTCGAATGCATTTTCATGCCATAAATGCCCTAAAAAGTTGCGGCCAGCCCACAATCTCGCATCCGTCTTCCGCCCATCCCAGTCAGCAATATGCCCCTTCGGTCATATGCTAATTACTTTCGACAGCAGCTGTTGTAATAACTCAGCCATAAACTGCTCAATGTATACACTAAAAATTATGCATAATTATTTCAAAGCATTTTCATTAATTAGCTAGCGTTGTTGCTCTTGCTCCTGTTGCTGTTGCTCCTGGTGTTGTTGTTGCTGTTGCAGCGCTTCCTGCCGATTCTTGGCTGTGTTAGTGTGTGTGTGTGTGAGGTTAATGTAGGTCGCTAGGTGGCGCCACCGCACAGATTTCGACAATTTAACACCTTCATTATTAATTGAAGATGGACTTAAACCTTGTAAAGTGCCCGCCCTACGCCCGCACTTCAGGCTTTTATTATAGCGCACAATTTACGCCAAGTTAAACAGGGTAAAAAATTTTTACGTTTTGGCAAAACTTTGTGCTGAAAGCTTCGCCCACAACTTTTGGAATATTAATGATGATTTGCTGCCAGCGAACAGAAAGAGAGAGGCTGCGAATTTTTTTTGCATTATTATAGAGCTGAGCATAGCAGCTATTCGAAACGGTTCGCAAGCACGCGAGGATCGACAAGATGAATGTTAATAATGGTTCTGCACAATAAGCGAGAATAATTTTAGAACTAAGACTGCAAACTAAAAGATTAGCCTCGAATAAGATCCTAGGCCTTAATAACAATTAGTTAAGAATTTTTCCTGACAGATTAATGAGCAACTATTTACCGAAGCTTCCCTTTTTGTCGATCTCAAAGTGGAAAAACACGGTGGTTAAAGTTTATGAAAAACTTACAAATAACGCATCCATATAAGTGTGCTATCCAAACGGCTTAGGTGTCCGATCGTCGGACTTACTACCAAGAAGTCGCTGGTTCAATTCATATATTTATATTTAATTCGCTTCATAAACGCGCGCTGGGAATATAATTTTGTATCTTTATGAAATCGAAGCTTACTGCCAAAGCGTCTTCTTGGAAATTCTTAGAAGGCAATAAAATATTTTTAAAAATTAATTACAAAGTGTTTGCAGGATAAGGGTATCATTTTTAGTGCTTAGAGCTTAACTTTTCTTGATGGTATTCTGTTATGTTTGCGGGATCGTTGTTATTGCTGTTGCTGCTGCACATGGAAAAACGAGTGAGGAAAATTATCAAGGAGTTTTCGCTTCGTTTTGGCCCATGGCTTATTAATGCAGCTGGAGGCACGTCGATTGGCATTTGCGTTTGCTCTTGTTGTTGCTTATATTAGAGTTCAACAGGGCATACGCTGGCTTGAGATTTATGCTGATATCGCCCATTTATATGGCAAATTCAAGAGCTCTTAATTGCCATAAAGGTTCCGACGATGGACGGTTGGATGCTTCTAATTGTGTGTGAGAGAGGGAGAGAAAACGAGACAAAACGAGAGAGAGAAAGAAACAAAGAACTTGTATAATTGATTGGGTGGCTATTGGAATGATGGATGCTTCATTTGTTGCTCAGTTGTTCATAAGCAGACTGTCATTTGTTACCTCAATTGATGCAGTTCAGGCTTACACATAGTTGCTCATATTATTGGCTTACCGACTGTTCAACTTGGTTAGAAATGGCTAAATGAAGCAAATTAAGTACGAATATATTGGCATAGGTCTTTATTGTAACTAGGATTAAGTTAAATTAGGCGAAAGCCTTGCCTGGTGTCATATATTATTAGAATTTAGTAATGAAACCGAATCAATTTGACGTATACAAAATATCAGGGTGTTTTTCGTGAAAGATGGTGCTCAAGTCTGGACAATTAAAGCATGTGTGAGAAACTTGCCAGGCAAGAGATTTGCCATTTGCCTGCATCCTGTCGCAGTTCAATGCTGCTCTCTACACACATATGACAATGCATGACGTCTGGCCTGTTGTGTGCGAACGTCTGAGAAGTGTGTCTGTGATTGCTATTGAGTTTTGGGATGACAGGGCGTCTAAAGCTGGCAGCAGCAGCAATAGCAGTCTGGACTGCAACACCAACAGCAGCAGCAGCAGCGAAATCAAATTTTCAACGCGCACTTTGAGAAATCAAATACAACAACGGCCAGAGGGGCTAGAGAGGGCGGTAGACGGACAGATAGGGCATGTCCCAAAGTATGAAGTATTTGCCAAAATACAGAAAAATTGGAATAAAATGAGAGAAAAAGAAGGCACCGAAATGGGCACAATGCAGCGCAAAAGGATTCGGCATCGAGAAAAGCTCGTGAATGGCATTTCCCTGCATTGTGCAAAATGAAGAAGAAGACGAAATAGCGAGAAAAATTTCGATTTCGGGGCAAGCCAAGTGCCAGATGATTGAAGGAAGCTGCCTGTCGTTCTCTGGCACTGTCGGGCCGCCCCTTCCCCCCCCCCTCTCTTTCCGCTTCCCCATCCCCACTTGTACACGTAGCTGGCCAAAGGCAACTTACATGTTTGCTAACAAACAAATGCACACATCAGGAGCAGGAGTCGCGCCAGGAGACACACGCACACACACATATTCAATATGAGCGCAAACAACGTTGGAAAGCAAAGCAAATAGAAAAATTTGCTGCAGCTCGAGAGGACGAAGGACAAACGTCGACGATGTTTGACATATTTGCTTTGACAGTTCCAAGTGCACATTTTAGCCACGTTGTTGCCGCTCCTTTTGCTCATGCACCGCCATCTTCTGACTCGGCTTCTGCTTCTTCTTCTTCTACTGCTACTGCCACTGCCACTGCTTTCACATCCTTTTGACATTTTGTGCGCCTTTTTCTGCATTGCAAATGCTTCTTTCAGTCCTTGGTCCTCGCCGGCTGATATGGAAATGGCCACTTAAATGGCCAGAGGGTAGCCTGTCTGCCGTCTGATGCCCTCTGATGTCGTCTGCTGTCAGTTGACTGCCTTCAGCATTTGCGTCTAATAAATATTAATGCAAATTAATCCAATTAAACTGGCGTCAAAATTGTAAAAGACCTTATGATATATACGACTGTACCTAGTATCCCGCGCCTGCCTACTATACCGCACATATAGTACCCATATTCAAAAGCATTGCGTGCAGTTGTGGTGGTTGCTCTCTGCTAATTTGACAGATGTTGCAGGGGTTGCTTTATGCCCCAACAGCAACAGCAGCAGCAGCAGCAACAACAAACAAACCAATAAAGAGACAGGGGCAGAGGCTGAGGCAGAGGCAGACACAACAAATACCCATGGGATTGTCTTAATCAAATTTATGAAACGCTAATGAGCAAAGTCGGCTAGGAATGAGAAATCCGAATGCAGTCACAGCGTTTAATCAATGCAGTGAAAGCAAGACAGAGTGGAGAAATGGAGAGATTATAGCCATATAATACACCAAACAGGAGCTTAGCATTATTGTAAATATAGTCGGCAAGTCGGGGATGTAATATGTCAATGTATCAAAAATAAAACAGTAAGGCCTTGGGGAAATACTTGACAAACAGGCAAATGAGTTTGATTAGCCACGGGCTGTTAATGGAGAGCTTTATGTATATAAAAATGTGTTTCCTAATTAAACAAAATTAAATGTGCAAAGCAGCTGAGCAAATGACGAACACAGTTGCATTTCTTAAAATTAACATGAATTATAGAAGAGTAGCTTAGCTTTGAGCTGTTTTAAAGTTGTCTTTTTAGTACATTATTTAAAATTAAGTAATTGAAATAAAACGCATTAGTTTCTTATAGTCAGCATAAAGGCAAACAGCATGCAAATAAGTTTTCCACTAAAACGAATTATGGCCCAAAGCAACCTAAAAAACCATTAATGCTCCACACTCTGGCACGTTTAGCACCGACTGCGAGGAATACGAGAAGGAGTCCAGCCCCTCCGAAACCTGCTCGAGGCTGCTTTCTTCCTGCAGCAAATGACAAACTTTGTGCGTTTTGCACTGTATTCGAATTTAACTCGTTAACAAACCATAAAGTGAAATTTATGTTTGGTACGTGTGAGTGTCACTTGGTAGCTGGCCAAGCCCACGGACACGCCTAAGCCCAAGCCCAAGCCCAAGCCCAAGCCCGAGCTCGAACTAGAACCCGAATATAAATGGGGCTTAACCCCAGCCCAGTCCCAACACTAGGGAGCAACAGCATCGACCTGCAATCTGAGAGCTCAAACTGTTAGCTTGTCCTTTTTATTTAAAAGTTATCATTAAACTTGGCGATGTGCATTTTGACTTTGAAGTTGTATCGTCTGCATGGGTGGAAATATTCTGGACGGGGGGACGGATGACGGTTGCCATCCAATGCCATGAAAAACGAAAGGATAAACCAGACTTCGACGGGCTGACAGACATGGCAGCCCTTGTGCTCCTTTTTGGCTGCATTTGACGCTTTGACTACGTCATTGCACGTCTGTAATAAAGGAACTGGGACAGTGACTGGGACAGGGACTGCGGGGGGCGCACGTTGTAGCCATATGCATGACTATAACTGATATTTTACGTGATCCAACTACACACACATGTATCTCACTCTCCCCCCACGCACGCTATGTGTGTGAGTGTGTAATGATTCGGTATATGTTTTATGTCCTTGGGTAACATAAATTGAATTTCACAAAATTGTTGAAGCATAAAACCTGCTTCAAGTGAATTTAAGCCAGCTCATTCTGCTATACTTGTATAAAATGATGCCCTTTTTTGTCTGTCATTCCCAAGTTTTGACTCCTCGCGTCTCATGTCAGAGCTATTGAACAATTTACTCGACCACAGCCAAATACGCCAAAAGCAACAAAATGTTGCCAACTCACACAACATGCAACAACAGCGACAATATAAACAAGAACAACAAACTAATTTACAAGGCGTTTTGTGTTTAGGCCATTGAGCTAACAAAAATTGGCGTCTAAGTCATGTGACCTCCTCTCCCCCTGTCTCTCTCTTACTGTCTGTGGCCCGTTTGGCGCATCCGCCATTTGCCACATGCCGCCCACAGGCTGCCGCCATTTGCCGTGGCAATCGCCGCTTCCGCATCAATGCGTCAATTTGATACGCTTCGAGGCGACGGTTGCATACAAAGTGATATGGCATAACAGGACACACACACAGGACACAGAAAACTTTGCCTCTCGGCAACACACACATACAGAAAGAAAAGAAGAAAATGTTTGTATTTTCTTTTATTTTATTTGATTTAATTTAATTTTTTTGTTAGGTCATTTTACAAGAGATGGTTCTTCTTTCTTGGCAATTAACTAACAAAAATAGCAACAGGAAGTAAATACTACAGAAAGGGAGAGAAAAAGAGAGTAATAGGGCGAGATAGAGAAAATAACTGAGAGATAGAGAGAGTAAGAGAGAGAGAGAGAGAGAGAGGCAAGGCGAGTAACAGTAATAAATTTCATGAAATAGCGAATTGTACTCTACCCAAACTTCACATGATTTTAATTTAATGTTATTTTTTATAACTCTGACTTTGTCGGCGTGCGTTTCAGTTAAATTAAATAATCATCAGTGAAAATTACTGCTTTATTTGAACCAGCGACTTTTCGCTTGTTAGTCCGAAGCGTTTGAAAAGGAACACTTAATACCTGTATTGTGTTCAATGTTTTTTATTCCAATTTTGAACACCATTTTCCCCCAGTTACGGACTGTATTTTCCAGTGCTCGCTTTTAACCCGCAGAGAAACTTCTGGGAAACTACGACGCGTATCTCTTATAGCCTAGACTGTGCGTAAGTCACAGTTCAGTCAGTCAGGAAAAGTCTTTCATTTGTTTAGATAATCAAACAGCTATATACCATGTTTGACCCAATTAACAGAGCTCCCAATTGTCCAATCATCGCACGTTCATTACTCATACGCCGCGTGGACCACAAAAAAATATATATATTTGCGTATATGTACGTTTCTCGTTCTGCCAAATGAGCCAAATGTAGAAAATCATGGCGCTGATTTAATTTGCTTTACAGCACAGCTTCCGAAATATAAGAGAGCACCAGCAACAACAACCACAACAACAACTATAAAAGCGGGCAAGACGAAGACGTTAACCAGCTCAATATGTATGGGCAGCCACGCCCACATCGCACGTCGCAACGTTTGCAAATTGTTGGCGAACAGATGAAATGAAGGGCGGTGCGGTTTTAACGACAGGAAGTTGCTTCATCATGACGTCAACTACACTTCAAAGTGGTTGCGCGGGGCTGCTTGAAGGAGCGGCAGCTCGGAAGTTAAAAGAGGGTTGAATTTAAGGCAACTGCCAAGGTCAGAGAGACGCCAGGCCCAGGCTTATGACTTGGCTGGTTTGCCTTGTGCCATTGCCATATATGAAGAGAAGTGCATCTAATTGACACTTGAGTGCTCCTGCCTCTGCTCCGTCAAGTGGCTCAAGAAGGTTGCGAATCCTTTGGAACTGCCAGCGTCGAGTACTCGCTACAGCCTTAAATTGTAATTGCCATTGGCCATTAAACGTTTCCGGGCTGAGGGAGGCCGTGTCGACGACGGCGGCAGCTGGGGGCAGGGGGCGGGAACACTTGCACACACACTTCAACTTTTATGGGCCACAATTTACGTGCGTTGCCACTTGGCAACAAAACAACAAAATGGCCGTAAACAGATGCCCAAGGCAGCCCAAACCATCTCCATAATTCATCAAATGACCAAACATTGTCAAAGGCAGCAGGCAGCTAGGGTGCCGCGAGGGGGGGAGTCTGGGCTGGGGTCCGTTCGGGTCGTGGCGACTCAGTGCAAGCAAGCAGAAAAGGGGCAACAAATGAGGTGAATAATTTTATAAGCAAATGAGCAGATTACAAACCGAAAATGGCTCAAGACATTGACCAGAATTTGACCCATCATATTCCTGACGGCCCAAAGCAGGACAACAATCGGCCATAACTATAGTTGCGCCTTGAACCCAAAGAACAACGTTGTTCTTGTTCACGTTGTTCTTGTTGTTGCTTGTCGTTGTTTGCGCTTGTCAAACCAATAAATGTAAAATTTTCTTTAAGTACATATCAAAAGGGATCATAAAATAGACCAATAAATGTTGAATGCTGGCGAGAGTGAAGAGACACGCACACACACCTACACAGTGTGTGTGTGTGTGTGGGTTTGTCATTGGCATAAAAAGCAGTCATCAACCGCATTGAGTTTTATTGTGCAGTTTTCTGCTTGATGCCTACTTGTGACTGCCCCCCGCGCCCTCTTGCTTGGATCCAGCTCCTTTGGCACTCTATTTCTTGTATAGTATAATAGAAGAGACATAAAATAAATAAATATATGCAAATGTGTGCGTGTATATATGCAGACCATTGTGTTGTTTGCATTGAACGCTTCAAGGTGCACGCGCTTCGCTTATTCCAGCTGAAAGTGTGTGTATGCGTGTGTCTCTGTATCTGTGTGTGTGAGCTCGCACAACAATTGAAAATGCATATTAAGTAGTCATCGACAATGGCAATGCTATAGACCCTATGAATTTTAAATTGCCCACATTCACGTACCTGAACTTTAACCTTTACAAAACGCGGTCAGTCAGGCAGATGATTTAACCCTTTAAAAAAATGCATTATTTATTTATCAGATCATTTTTGAGAGAGCGTGTAAACATTGTTAAACTTTGCATTGTTTGTTTCCATTGCTTGGCATTCATCAGTTGATTAATTGAATACAACTTTTGTATTCGATTTAACCCTCTTGAATTGCTGCAATAATCTGTACACGCTCGCTGGCGCTTGTCCTAGGTTTGACTAATTATGCAGATATTCATCATATTAATCGTAGCTTGATTTTTGCAAAGCCTTGGCAGGGTTCCATTTACTTAAAAGACTGCACGATTTGACACGACTTTGCTGCCAAAGTAAATGTCGCATTAAACCACATTTTGTGCTAATTTAAGTTTCGCTTCGTTTAACTTCAGCCTGTCATTAACTTGGCCGATATCTAAAAACATTTGGGGAAGCACTGTTCACTGTGCTCTAAGCTGCCAAAATGAATGCTTATATCTTAATTTGTGTAATTAACCAAAACTCGTACTTTTACAATTCTACATTGAATATCTTTCTTTATAAAATTTTGTATACCTTGTAGAGAGTATTATAATTAGAAGGAGACATCTCCGTCCCCTTTTATATATATATTCTTGATTAGCAACAACAGCCGAGTTGAGCAATAGACGTCCGTCCGTCCGCCGGCATATTTCTAAGTAAACAAGTCTCTCAGTTTAAAAGCCATCCGTCTTCCATCCGTCTTTCTGTTGCAGTCAGTACAAATGTCGGAACCGGCCGGATCGGACCAGCACATTATATAGCTGAAACGATCGGTCGAAAGTAAAAAATATCTTAAATGAACTATCCATTAAGCAGTTAAACTATGATGCTTATCAATATCGCCCTTCTATATTCTATATCTCTATAGGAAGGATCGGTCGAAAATTAGTGTTTCCATGGCAAAATATTTCGTTGTCCAAGATATTTTCACCAAGCTCGGTTAACGAGCTTCACTATAAATATCTCCACTTCAGATATCTCCAAAAACTTAAGGAGAATGTCTACAGGGATATTTAACGTTCGGTGTTCGGTAGACAGTTGACATAGCTCGTTTTGCATATATTTTGTCACTTATTAATAATTTTAGCAAGCTAAGAACCTATTTGACAGTTGATTGTAAAATAGATAATGCGAATTACACAGCACTTACTTATTCAACACAATGTCGCCCAAACTGTAAGCCACTTCAAAACAGTTGTGCTGTGTGCTTTGTGTGTATGTGGTGTGTGTGTGTGTGTATTGCCTGTCAAATGACAGTTAAACTGTTGCCCCGCTTGGATAGCACGTGCCTTTACAATACATATATTAGCTGCTTTGTAGGCGCAACTGCTTAACATTCATTTGGTCAAAGCCACCACCAACAGCAGCTCCCCACCCCCGTACAAGGAAAATTCCACCCCCGTTTGGCAATCTTCGCCAGCTTGGAGCAATCCGCTGCTCGTTGCCTTATCGCTTGGCCATGCGACGCTTTTTAAGTAGCCGCCAATGCGTTAAATTGTATTTTGTTATTATCAGAGAAGCCCCTCCGAGTTGGTAGTTGTTGTTGTTGTTGTTGTTCCATATGACACTTTTGCCTCGGTATGGAGGGAGCGGGGGGCGTGGGTCGCACATAAAAGGCGTTGAAAGCGTCGACACCTGCGGTCGATTGGGTAGAGCTGAATGCGAGGTCCTTGGGCCGTTAGGTTGCCGATTTTGTTAGGTGTGCGGCGCATTATTGTTGCTTGCGTGTTCGCTAGTGTGTGTGTGAGAGTGTGTGTGTGTGCTTGCGTGTATTGTGCAATTTATTTTAATGCCGCACGCTTCGGGCGTCGCTTTTAATGCCAAACGCGTCGAGCTAATTTTGTGGCATTTTTATGCCCCCTACCCGCCCATCGCCCCTCGCCCTACTAAAACCCGCCGCTCAGCCCCACAGCCACGCCCTTAAGGAACTTTCGTGGTCCCAGCTGTGCGATCATTTATTTTTGGACGATATTGCGCGGTAATTAGATTATAAAATATGCTATAAAATATGTATGCGAACCAGTGTGCGGCTGTGTGTGTGTGTGTGCTCGTTGGCTGTTGTTATGTTATTACACTAAAACATATGTAGCCACCCACACACACACACACACACATCCATATACACATAAATATTGCATGCCTCTTACATTTAATGTCCTTTCGGACTATGCGCATTTTATATGGCACATCCTTTGGCCATTTCGCGCCAGCGAAAGCGTTTAAAAGCCATGTAAAAGGATCGCCTCAACGTTGCATCAACCCAACCATTTACAAATTAAGCAAATCAAAGGCGAGCTCAAATGAGTGGAAGCTGGATTGGGGCGGGGTTAGGGCTTCATAGTGTAACGAGGTTTACGCTAAAAGCGTCGCAAATGCATAAATAATGAGATGTTAGCGTATTGCTCTTTTTTTTTGTTTTTGAAGTTTTAATATACCCTGTAAAGGCAAATTGTAAAAGCTATTCAGGATACAGCAAATGGGGGGAGGTATATAGATGATAAGAGGATATATAAAAAGGAAAGAGATATAAAGAGAGGATAGATGTAGAAGAATATAACAGAAGGGCAAAGATGTTTTGGCTGGGGGTGAGAAGATACTAGGATAGTACATTTGAAGAAGATATATAGAAGATATATGGATATATAAAAGGGCAGCTGCTGAAGAATATAACAGATCCGGAAAGTATATTAAGAGAGATGTAGAAAGATATAGCAGAAGAAAATATATATACAGAAGGTATAAGGGATATACCAGATGGGAGAAGATAAATAGAGGGGTCAGCTGTAAAAAATACATAAAAGAAGGGAATATGTGTAAGTAAAGAGGACAGGTGTATAAGAATGTAGCAGAAAGGAAGAGATATTTAAGGTTGTAAAGAATATAACCGATGGGAAGAGAAATTAAGATATTGCCTGTAGTAAAAAGGTATAGGGAAGGGATATATCAAATGGGAAAAGAGGGTAGAAAGTATTAAGAACAAAGCAAATGGAAGCACAAATATGGAGAGGGCAGGTGTAAAAAGATGTAGAAAAGAGAAAATCTATACAGACAGGTTATTTAACAGGGTATCGTAAAGTCGTATCACTCTTTAGATAGACAGCCATTGGGACATGTTGAACTGAATGTTGTCTGTCAAATGCTTTGATGTGTTTCTCTGACTGAAATGCCCTTTGCTATTGCTCACCCGCCCATTTGTCCTCTCATTCTCGCTTAGTGCCAGCTCTGGCGCTGTTTGTCGACCAGCGCGCCTTATAATATGGTTATATTCATAAAATATGAACTCTCTCTTACTCTGACTGGCAGACGGGAGACAGTTTCCTTTGGCTGCCCGACCAACTAACTAATAGTAGCTTTGTAGCCCAGCATTTGGGCGAATGTGGGTCGCGTAGTTGGGCAAACTGAATGCTGGTTTGACTGGCTGCCATTAGGGGTACTCCACTCCGCCTGCTAGTAACGTCGCTTTTGGTGGCCACATAAGTGTTTGGGTGTGCGGCAAATTATATTTGTACATTAAGTTCTCGCAGCGGCAACTCAGCGACAGCCAAAGGCGAAACTCAGCGTTAGACGGCAGTTGACTTTGTTCCTTGCCTGCTCGATTCCTCCACTCCTCCATTCAACATGGCGACTCCTTCGCGCCTCTGCCTGCGTATGCCACAAAAATTCCTAAGAGCTCATTAATTATTGAGATACTATAAACAAACTGAAGCTGAAGCTGAAGCTCTTTCTCGCACCGAGCCAAACGAAGTCAAGCTCGTTTGTGGTTGCCTACAGCCCAGGCACATTTGCTTTGCAACCGCTTTGTGCGGCTGCCTTCCTGCCACACCGCTAGCCTGCCTCCCCAACCAATGTCCTGCGGCCTCATGCCATCTGCCCCTATCCCTCTCCCGCCCCCCCTTCCTGCTTACTTACTGCTGTATGCTGTGTGTATAAAAGTGGACAGTTTTTTGCTTTGAGTGGCCTGGCAATTTGGCATTTCCCTTTCTTAACCAGGCCCGAGTTCAGTTAAACTCAAGGCAGCAAAGGCAGGTTTGAAGCGAACCGGATTGAACCATTGCCAAATCAGTTTTAAGCAGTACCAAACCAAATAACTTTCCAAACTTGACTTGGCTAAAAATAAAGAAACTTTATGAGACTTGGCGCCAAAGAAACCAATTAATTAATATAAATTAATTATCAAGGTTTGAATCTAGGTTCAAGTTCTAATAAAACAGAATTCACGAACTCAATCTATGAGCAAGTAATTGGTTTGAGCCATCGACTGTTTGCAACTCAGCTCAAACTTGCATTGGTACAATACAAAGTACACTTTTATTATGCAACTACTAGATATTTCAAATATAGTGCCGAAAATATAAATAAGGACCTTGATTTCAACTCGTTATTTTTTCAGGACAAAAGTGTATTAAAGCTTCGTCTATATCAAAAGTAGTTTTCTTTACTTGCTTTGCCCTCTCCCCCTTTCATTTCATTTTGGTCGCTGGCTTACTTCATTTCGCTCACCACAAACGCACACACACACAACATACACACACACACACACACACACCACAACATACAGAACACGCGCCTCTTGCCTTATTCATAATTTATGCCAGAAGCACATTGGGGTGCCCATCCGGAGCACCGGAAATGCCACCATATTTATGTGTGAGTGTGTGTGTGTGCATATATGGGCGCGCGTGAGCGGGGGCATTCCTTTGGGCATCGAATGGGGCTGGGCCACAACGAGAGCAGGGGCCAGGGCTACGACAACGCGTGACAATAAGAGGCCACGGCTGACACTTGAACTGCGCTCTTATTGTCATTTATTGTTGTTGTTGCTGTTGTTGTTGCTGGGTTAAGCCCAACCCCAATTTGCACGCTCTTTTCCATAAATGCAACCCGCTGCGCTTGGGTCTGTGTTGTTCCTTTTATGGGATTGCCAATGGGAATGGGATTGGGAGTGGGCGCAACTATACCAAGTGGACTGGGCTTATTCTCATTCTTAAATTGTTTCGCCAACGGTGCTAAATGGCACACACAGACACACACACACACAAACAACCGGAAAGGTGGTTGAAGGGGAGTTAAGGCGGCATTAGCCATAATATTTGACCCATGCGCTGCAATTAACGTCACATAGAATAGACAGCACACAAATTAGAGCTGAGCTCCATAAAGAGAGCCCGAGTGTGTAATTGTTATTGGCATTGTGGGCAGGGCAGGTGGCAACGGGGTGTGGCACTGGCAACTTGTTTAGCAATTTTTACTTTCAACTTTGGCAACGCGAATATATATATAACTTCCCATTTTCCGACGTTGTTGGCAGCATTTTTCAAAAGCTTAATCTAGATGAACTTTCTCTCTCTTTCTCTCGTTTTCTCTCTTGACCCTGACGCTTTTAACGAGGATCGCTGAATGGGCTTGTGCGGCTGCTTGACTTTGCTTTTGTTAACCCAATACATAAGCTCCTATTGAACCTTTCTAGTTTGCCGGGAACATCAATTCAAAAGCAACAACAGCAGCAACAACAAATCTCATTGCTCTTCACATAGCTCAATTTTCATTTGCCCGATTTCAGTTTTTTTCTTGTGTTTTTTTCTGTAAATTTTTTCAAGTGCTAGCTTTTGGGTACCATAGAAATCGCCAATCGATTTCATTTCTTTGCCGCTGCTTGAATCACCCATTTCCATTCACCAGCAACCATCCCTTGGCTCATACTCCCCTTTCTCTTTCAGGAATCGCGTGCCTCTCCTGCCTTCTCTGTGTAATTTCGCTTCAAACACTTTTGGGCATGTGATTTGCTTGTCTCACTACCAGCAGCAGCAACAGCGGCAGCAGCAGTAGAATTTTTGTGATTTGTGTGCCTGTCCAGCTGCCACCTCCAGATCCGGAATCAGAGAAGCCCACCTACTACCCTGCCCGGACAGGCCCTCAGCCGGCCACTGCAATTTTGTAGGTCAATCGCAGAGTTTTTTCTTTTTGGTCGGTTTTCTCGCACGCAGTCGCGTCACTAGGGCGTCCGTTGTTGGAAATGTGATTGTGACAGTGGGCGTGCCAGCTGCCACGCCTACCACAGTTGTCATGCCAACTGCACTGCATACATGCCTCCTCTTCCTTCTTCGCCGCCTCTCCATTACCCCCACCCCCCCTCGTCACTCCTGCGTGTTGCATGCAAACGTCTCGAACAATAAATTCGCATGCGTTTCCAAAAACTAAAAATTTTTGCTTGGCCAATTGCTTGGTGAGGGAGGGAGGAAATGGTGCCCCGGGGGGGATGGGTATGTTGGCCGAAAACGCTTTGGGTCGTCGCTGCCACCGCATAGTGCATATTTGATTTTATCTGTTAACTCTTTTAGCCACAAATCCACACAACAACTTCCAATGCGAATCGTTGTTGTACGCCGCTCGCAGCTTCACTGCATTTGACAGCAGGACAGCTCCCCGCCTCCACATCCCTGCCAGCCCTTGGACGCTGTCCGCTGTGTTGTCTGTACTGATGCCAATGCCGCTGCCGAATCTGCTGCGGCCGAGTCAGGCCTAGGCCTAGTTCTGTTCCTGGCTCCGGCTCTGACTCTGGCATAAATGCATGCGTACAGCCAGGGAATCTGCTCGTATCTCGCTCCATGCTCAGCGTTAGCCTTTTACTCTCGCTGCCCGCCTACCCAATTTGTTTTATGGCACAATCAGACACACGCACACACACATGGCTGCCTCTTCTGTTGGAAGGAGCATAGCGGCTTTACCATGTACTCTAGAGTATATTCAATTCTATAAATAGACTAATGAACTTATTCGCATGGATTTTATTCACTTTACGAGATCTCGACTTATCGTAAACATCTATCAATCAATTATTTCCGGTTCAACATTCCAAACTTTTCGTTTCGTGGAGCTAATTGTCAGCCGCAGCTAACTTAACAAGCAGTATTAGGAAAACAGTGCTGCCAGATCGCTGCAATAGAAATACTTGGCACATGCTGCAAATGTTGATTTAAACATTTAATTTATCAATTAGGGCATTCCTGTTTCGGTGTGGTCCCACTCTGCGCTGCGCTTACATTTTTTGAGGCCCCATCAAAATTTATTGTTCATTGTGCGTTGCGCTATGCGCAATTCATATTTTTGTCATAGTTTTTTGGTCGCATCTGAGTTTGAAGTTTGATTTGTTTAGCGGCCCGCATAAAATGTAGTTCATCAGGTTTTCGAACGCGCAACGCATATTGCCTTTGATTTGCAATATGCGTCATTCATGAAACTGAGTATATACATATATATATATTTATGTGTGTATATTATGTTGTCATGGTATTTGGCTGGCTGGCTGGCATTGACAGCTCTTTGCCATCTTTTGTTGCCATTTTAGTGCAAATATTTTAGACAAATAGCAGAGTACAAAAAGAATACGCCGTGAGGCTGCCTCCAAGTCGTCTCTCAACTGCGAAAGTCCAAGCAGCAAGTCAATGCAAAGCAAAGAAAAACATAAACAAAACAACAACACTTGCAACAAGAACAACAACAACACACACACACACACACACATTTCAATGAGCTGCTTTGGCATTTATCTCTATCATGTTACAAATTGCTCAAGTGCGGCAAGATATTGGAGCAACAACAACAACAACAACAACAACGAGAAACAACAACCCGACTTTGACTTGGTCCACGTTTGGCTTGTCTTTGACCACATGGCAGAGGAGAGCAGACAAGCCTGCCCGTTGGCCCCTGGCCACCCATCTGCTCTCAGCAGCCCCCTAACAAATCATTCAAGTGTGCGTCCTGTATATGTCCTGTATGTGAGTTCTGTGTGTGTGTGTGTGTGTGTGTGTGTGTAGACAAAAGTTTTCCAAAGACAAATAAAACTGTTAAGTGAACTCTTCAGTTTGTTGCTGGCTAACGGGGCTGACAGGCTGACTGTCGAGCTGCCCCCTACACCACGCCCCTCATCCGCCCACTTTTAAGACCAAAAGGGGTTGTAAATATCGAAATTTGTAAATATGCATGAAATACGGGCATGTTTAGCATTTGCAAACATTTTCTAAGCTGACGTCCCACACCCGCTTCTCGTCCCGCACAAATCCAGATACGCCGCAGGCAAAAATACTAAGCACCGATCTGGGTTCTCTAACTTTGTCAGGTGGCAACGCTGCAAATTGCAAAATCTTGGAAGTAATAATACGGGTTGTATTATGCTGTCGTTATGCGAGTTATATAAAATCTTAGTGGAGCATGTATCAATCTCCTCCGATATCTTTATATATAACCAATAAAGGGATAAAGGGACAATTATCTCTTTCGAAATATTTCTTTATACCTAATAACGGGGATATTATGTTAAAAGTCCTTTAATATCTTTACATACATGAATATCTTTCATTTGTACTGCCTGTATCCGAGTTATATAAAAGCAGATTTGGCCATATATTATATGGCCAGGGACTTACCCTGAATCTCTTCCGATAAATGTATACATATTAAAAACGGAGTTGAAATTATATATATGAAAATCTCTCAATGTCTTTCTACGAGGATCCCGATTTGTTAGATAGGCTAGGAATAATGTATTATAATAATAAGAATGATATAATAATAATATAATAAAATAAAACAAATAAAATAAAATTAATAATAGAAATAATAATAATAATAACAATCATGCACTACAGTCTATTTAAGGTTACGCAAGTTAGCGTATTCAATAGTCGTTGCACGTCCCAGCTGTTTCGTCCTGATTTCCCTAGCTTATGGGCTGCTGTTGGCTTGGCTTGTGAGTTACTTCAGGTGCGGAAATAGACTCTTCCTTGACCTGTCTTCCGCTTTGTGCTCGGCTCTCTTCCGTTTGCTATGACAATGTCCGTATTGTAGTTGAGTCAATATATTATACATTGTTGTCCCTCTGTCTTCCTTGAGCTTGAGCGGTGGGGGAGTGGGAGGGGGTCTGCTGCTAACTGGTGGCTCCTAAACAAGCGTTTAGAGCTTTGTTAGCAGTTTTTCAAGTGAGCAGCGCTTGAAAGAGGCAAACAGGGTGAGAGAAAAAAGGAAAAAATTGCACAAGTAGCACAAAATGTCAATGTAAATAAATAAATTTTTGAAATGTACATTTCTCGCTATCTTTGCTGCTATCTGTGTGCCGCCCCCTCACCCCCTGCCCGACAGCTGCTGCTGCCACTCTGTTGCTTGTATAAACGTATCTCGATATCTACATATGAGGCTGCTGCTGTTGCTGCTGCTGATATTTCTCTATTTTTTTTGTTTTGCATGGCTTGTTACTACGTTTTAACTCCCCTCCCAGCTGCTGCACCCCGCGTCGCCCTCTTCGTCTACACGCATTTACAGATAGCTACACATGTTCAGGTTGGCAAACACATGGCGTATACGTAACGTTGTACCGTGGGAAATCGTTGTTGTTATTGTTGCTATTATTGCTGTTATTTGTTATTTTTGTATTGTTATTGTTTTTGTCGTTGTTATTGCGTTTGTTGTTGTTGGCTTTTCACTGTTATTGCTGGGGCATTGGGAGAAAGTCGTTCGTTTTAGGCTTTTGTCATAAATTTCTCGTCCTCTTTTTGTTGTCTTCTTAAATGTCATAATTCAAATTGCCAAACCTCTCCAAAGAGTTGTTTAGAAATTTTTGCATTTGAAAATGGCTTAATCCTTGCAAATATTTGTGAGTCACATTTAAATACCCTTCTAGAGGGTAGTCTAATATTTTCATAATATGTGCAACGCATAGAAGAATACATATTTCCTCCTAAAAATGTTTGTTTCTTTGAGATATTTCCATTGCGAGTGCGGTTCTTTGGGTTATGCGACTGCGACAATGCAATTAGCATGCCTCGATTGGCCATGAAATTTCGCCGACTTAACTAGAACTTGAACACATTCAGTTTCAGTTGCACTCTGCACAGCACAAGTGATGCATTATCGGCCCTTTCACTGGCAATTGGCGCAAGAGCCGAGCCGAGGTCGTCGGCTCAAGTTGTGGCAGGTTCCAACGACTGTTTTGTTGTTGCTGCTGCTTGGCGCGCTGCATCAGCAGCTGAGCCATTGGGATGGCCTGGTTGAGCCAATGCCAGCCGCGGGCATGGACAGCATGCCAGCTGCTGAATTTGGCGCATTTTCCAGGCTCTGGGTGGAGTATAGCTACAATGCTTGGTTGGCTGAGCGCATTCCAGTGCGTCGCGAGCTGCCGGATATGCGTGATGATCGCTGCCTGGAGTACAGCTATCAGAAGCTGAGCATGGATCCGGTGTCCATTGTCGTCATCTTTCGCAACGAGCAGCTGGCCATGCTGCTGCGCACGCTACACAGCATTGCGGACCGATCGGATCCGGATCTGATTGGCGAGGTGCTGCTGATAGATGACCACAGCGATGCCGGCTTCTGGCAGCAGCAGCGCTCCAGACAGGCTTTCAGGGCGTATGTGCAGAGGTATATTCATGGAGCGGCACGTATCTTTCATCTGGAGGAGCACGTGGGCTTGGTGCGAGCGCGCCGGCTGGCTGCTGCTGAGGCCAAGCAGGAGACGCTCGTCTTTTTGGACGCGCACGTCGAGGTGACCGAGGGCTGGCTAGGAACCGCTGCTGGCTGTCATCTGTGAGAATAGTTTCACGCTCGCTACACCACAGCTGGATCGACTGGACGAAGAGACGCTGGAATATGTGCGCGTCGTGGAACGGCGTGCCCTCTTCGATTGGAGCTTGCGGCGGCGCGAGGTGCCGCTGACATGGCAACAGATTAGGCAGCTGCCGCGACCGTTTGCCACAGCTGTGCTGCGCACCTCGGTGTTTGCCATCAATGCGGAGTGGTTCAATAAGCTGGCACATCTCGACATGGAGCTAAATGCACCTGCCGCCGCCGAGCTGGAGCTAAGCTTTAAGGTGTGGCGCATTGGAGCCCGCGTGCTCCAAGTGCCCTGCTCCCGTGTGGGCCATCTGCAGCCCAGCGATCTCAGCTACATGCAGCGCTATGGAGATTTCCAGCAAATGGCCCGCGAGCATTTCAGTGTGAGTAAGTTCTTGTCGAATTCCATTATAACAGCAAACCATAACTGACTGCCGCTTTTAGAGCTACAAACGCCTGACGGAGATCTGGCTAAGTGAGCCCAGGTACAAATCTGTGGTCTATCAGCATCAGCCACAAATCCTACAGGCCCACATGCCCAATGTATCTAGGCTGCAGGAGCTCATTAAACGTGCGGGTTTCAAGTCCTTCGATTGGTATTTGCAAAATGTGGCAACCGACCTGCTGCAACATTTTCCACTGCTGCCTCGCATTGACCTGGCGCACGGCACGCTGCGAGCCGCCCACCTGCCCAGCCACTGCCTGACGGCTGATTTGAAAAGTCGACGCATTCATTTGCAGCCCTGCAATGCCGTCCAGCAAGTGACCCAAAACTGGACTCTAAGCTCTCTGAATGATCTGCGACTCGGTGTCGATATTTGTGCAGAGGTGCAGCCCACTCAGAATGTGGCACTGAGTGCCTGCCACACGCTCGGCGGTCGCCAGAGCTGGCGACTGGACATGGACAAAAATTACCTGATTAGCAATTTGCACTGCCTGGAGTTCAATGTGCGAATGCGGGTGTACGTCAGGCGCTGTGACTACATGAATCAGCGCCAAATGTGGTTCTTTGAGCACACGAACGTGGCAGCAATAAAGACAAATAACTCGTAGGTGGGGACAAAATGGAAAATTGACATTTTTCTCTGTGCAAGCATTGTTATTCTTTGTAATTAGTGGCTGTCAAACAGTCAACGACAGTTTTGCATGCACCTGCTCTTAATGCGGTGCATAACTCTGCTGCAGGCTTAGCTCACACTGCAGCGCCATCTATTGCTACTTAGTCAAGGCGAAAAACCTTTGCACTGAGCAGTGATCGCTCAGCAGCTAAAAGTATGCAATATTTTATATGTGTCCTTTGAAGTATGCAACACTTTCTATAATTCGCAAAAAACTTCTCATTTTTACACACTTATGTTTTAAATTTATTTTCAAATAGCTTCACGTCAGACCGTTTTCAAACAACGTTAGATATTTTCTTACTTTAAGGCTTTCGTTCGATTTGCTGTTGTTTTTATTGATTAAAATGCCAAGGCAGCAGCTGCAATCGAACATGATGCAGCATTTTGTGGGCTGGCACTTGTCGCGGTCTTCTTCTAGCTGCAGGGCGCGGCTCAGCAGCGAAGCGGCTACCGTTTTGTAGAAGTATTTTAGTTATCGGCTCGCTCGCAGCTGCCTCCGCCTTGCCAGCTTGTTAACGAGCGACACACGCAGCAAAAATCATCAACTGTTTTGAAATTGATGCTATCAGAGTGAAATGATAATTATCGAAAGACAAATGGTACGGTGCTGGCTGACTGGCTGACTGGCTGCCTGGCCGCCTTCCCGGCATCGAATCCGTTTAGAAATGCAACACTCAGCGGCAGTCCATGCGTCCAAAGGCAGATAGCAGCCACAGATAGAGGCGGTGGCAGGTCTGAGTATGAGTGCGAGTCAGAGTCAGAACCCGAGTACGAGTACCCGCAGCACGGGCTGCGCTGCGCCGCTTGCTTGGCGGAATCCATCAACATGTGTACATATTTCAAATCCAATTTATGTACTTGCATAGCCGAAACGCAATTACTTCGCAGTTAACGCCCAGCCTCAGCCACAGCCGCAGCCAGAGCAACAGCAACAGCCGCAACCACAGCCAACGCCAAGGAGATGCGTTGCAAATCTCCACACGGCCACAGTTGCAGTTGCAGCAACTGCTGCTGCTGCTGCTGCTGCTTCTGCTGCTGCAGCATAAAAATCAGCGCTCAGCTGCAGCCACTGCCGAGTGGCAACTGCCGCCGGTTTGTGTTACCAACTCGTTGGCTTGTAACCGATCCTGCGCCTATAAATTGCAACCAATACACACGGCGGCCCATACCCGCGGCTGCTTGTTATACACTGCCAACGAGTGCGCAGAGCTGAAAGCATGTCAACTATGCCAATCGATATGGCACAGCTGTGCGATGAGTCGATCGGGGAATCATATGCGAAACTTGTGAACTTCTTTTTTTTTATTAGATATTGAAATATAAGAATTTAGGCCAGTTTGCTCATCTTCCATGTAAAATTAACATGTAATTTAACGCGTTGCCATCTTGTAAAAATCTCCGCGAGGCAGCTTTCTATTGAGAGTTAAATATAAATTCTCGACGCTTTATTCGCGGACTACTGCAAGATACTCTTCTCTATTTTGTCCATCTTCCTAGTAAACTTAACATGCAGTTGACAGTAACTAATTAAAAAACTCAGTGTTGTCACCTTTTAGTAAATTGTCGTGAGGTAGTTAGTCAAATTTATCACCTCCTTGTTAAGTTAACATGCGTTGATGGAGCGCTGAATGTGAATAGTAAATTTGATCAACTCCTAGCTCACGCACTTTCGCAAGAGCATAGACAGTTCGTTGTCTTTGACTGAAAGCCTCTCAGGGTTGTTGCTGTTGCATGTTGTTGTTAGCGTTGAATTCGCGTTCTCTCTCGCTTGAATTTGGCTTGCATGATGACCATCATGCCAAGAAGTTAACAAGTTTGCGCCAATGGGAGAAAGGCCGTCGACGACGACGACGACGGCGGCGACGACGACGTCGACGACGATGATGACGCTGCCTGCGAGGCTGTGAGGCATTGAGGCTCTGAGGCTGCGTTGACGATGACCGCTTACAAAGAACTGTGTAAATTTTAATGGCTGCAGTTGCATCCGCAGCAGCAGCAGCAACAGCCACACACATGCCCCATACCAAGTCGGACGTCAGTCAGGCAGGCAGCTTTCAACAGGTAAACCTGCGACCAAGCCCAAGCGCTGGCTCAGCTCGTTATATTTTCCCGGCCCGGCAGTGCGTAGGGCGCCTTCAGCTGGCTTCGCTGCTGCTGCTGCTGCTGCTGCTGCCGCTGCCGCTGCCGCTGCTGGCGTCGCTGCGTAATTGTAGGCCACTGTTTTAGCTTGTTGTCGATAATTAGCGCTTGTTACCCCGCGCACCGCTGGCCGCGTGTTGCCTGCCAGCTAGCCAGCCAGCCAGCCTGCTTGGTTATTATTTATTATGAGCTTGTTGTTTTTCATCATAGCTCATTGCCCATGCCCATGCAAAGGAAACATGCCGTGGCAAACCCTCCCCTTCCCTTTGCCCAGCGACCAACGCATTTTCCATAATTATTTCGAGAGTTGTTGGGGTGCGCGCGCGCGCGCCTGCGCAAAGAGAAGGGAGCGAGAAGTCAGAGCGCGGCATAAACGTTCCTCTTTAGCCAAGACACACACCCCCCAGAAGATCGGCATTCACTTGTTGCTGTTGTTGTTGTTGTTGTTGTTGTTGCCTTGGCACGAAGCGTAATATAATATAAATATAAACAGGGAGCAGTTAGTTTTCAATTCTTTTTTTTTCGCATCCACTCGCTGAATTGGTTGCATGCGGCATGTTGCACGCTGCTCAGCTTGTGCCCCGCAGTTGTTTGAGCATTTCGGGCCGTTAAGGATGATGCCAGTGCCGCAGAGCCATGGAGAATGTGAGAATGCTGCCTGGAAGCCTTGCGAGTCATGGCACAAGGGATATATTATAGTAATTACAAAATTAAACCGAGGATCTCTCTCTCGCGCGCGCGCATGGTGTAAGGCCTATCAGCAGCATCGCTTGACTATGTGGCAAAATCTGATGGAGGCGATAAGATGCGAGATTCAAACTCGCAGAAGATTGTGAACTTGAGTGTTGATAATCTCGCTAAGGAATCTCTATAAAACACGCACTGAACATAACGAAGAAAACCTATTTGTGCCTTAAACATAGGCGAAAACTAAAGAAAACTGTTGCACTGAGGCTTAAACCATTAATTGTTTCATTTTTTTAATGGGAAGAGTAGAGTCTTTTTGTAGAGAGGCTTGTTTTAATTTATTTGCCATGAAATTTTAAAATCTTATCCTCGCGCTAATATTATTTTTTTCATTAATATATTTTTTATGTTAACTTGACACAGGCTTGATATCTTATCCTTCTGCTCTTACTTTATTTTGTTTTATTTTATTTTATTATGTTAACTTAACGTAGGCTCTAATCTATGTAACAGTTTAAACAGCCATCTGCATAATTGAAAATACCACGCGAATTCTTTTTAAATAAGCTAATAACTTCTTGAATTCGTGTTCAATTTAATGTCTTCTTTGAAATCGGATAATATTATCGAGAGAAGAAAACGAAGCCTGAGCATCATTATCAGCCCTCTGCTGAGTGTAAATTTTTGGTTAACAATAACATCGAAGGTAACCTCAATTCGGTGGCTGCTTATCCTTCAAGGCTGTTAAAACAATTTACACCAACAGAGTCAAAGTCAGTTAGGCTGAGGTGAGTGCAGGGCCAGGGCCAGGGCCAGGGACAGGAACAGCGTCAGGCAACAATCGAATCTCGCATAACTTTGCGTTGTGGCCTCAGTTGATCGTTAAGAGCATTTTGTGTTGCCCTTTTCTGTCTGTCTCTCTGTTTGTCTGTCTGTCTGTCGTATGCAAGCAACAGCAGCAACTTAATCGACATCGTTTTCACATTGTCAATTGTCTGCAGCACTCTGCATGTCCATGTCCTCCACAACCTTCGCCCATCATCAACAGCAGCCGCCGCCGCAGCCGCCGCCGCAGCCGCAGCAGCAGCAGCCAGCATTAAACAAAAGCCAAGTCACATCATCAAAAAAGAAGCAAAAGCTTCAACTTCAGCAACAGGCAACAGGCAGCAGGCTTCAGCTTCAGCTTTAGTTTTAGTCTTCTCCTGTCTGGTCTCTCGGCTCTCAACTTCCTGTCAAAGTTCAACAAACCGCCCAGTCAAAAGCACTGAGCACCCCCCTTGCTCTCTCTCACACACTCTCTCTCTGTCTCTCGCTCTGCTCTGCTTAACCATGCGCTATAATTGCAGATTGCAGTGGAAAAAGGCTAGCAGCAGCAGCAGCAGCAGGCGCAGCAGCAACAGTTGCCGCTGCCTACGTTTCGTTAATATTTTTGCAAATTTTTTTAACCTCTACTTTGCAGAGCCTTGTTGTTGTTGTTGTTGTCGTTCTTGTTGTTGTTGTTGTTGTTGTTGTTGTTGTTGTTGTTGTTGTTGTTCTTGTTGTTGTTGTTGCTGTTGCTCCTGGCACACGAAAAACGTAGCCAACGATCAACAAAAATCTCTGCTTCAAATTGCACTCTTTCGCTCACCCTCTTTATCTCCATCTCTCTCTCTCTCTCTCTCGTTCTCTCTTGCTCGTTCTGCATAATATCGCATGTGCACGCAGCCTGCATGCATAAACCAGTTTACACCCCCCTGACATGCACCTACCCCTCCTGCTGCTGCTGCTGCTCCTCCTCATATGGTGCTGGGTGAACGGAGTCTTCTGGGCTGCTGCTGCTGCTGCTCCCTGTGATCGATTGCTGTTTGAGCATGCAAATGTGTAAAGACGCCTCCACCGCCGAGGTTGCAAGTCGCATGTTGCAAGTCCGAAACCGGCTAACTGGCTAACTGGCACGGCCAGAAACGTGTCCGATTGCAGCAGCAGCTTTTTGGCTCTTTTTTACTACTTCTTCTGCTTCATCTGGCAGCGACAAAATGCAAAATATATTTGTAAGTTTGTGTTTTTTTGAAATATGTTGCTGACGATCGCCTGGCATTGATTTTCAGCGGCAACGCCTGACACACGCCCGCACGCCACCCCCTGCCCTGCTGCAGCTTGGTGTTGCTGCAGTCGTGAGATGCTTGCTGCTGATTTTTGATGAATTTATTAAGATTTTTTCTTGAGGCTTTTTTTGTTGTTTTGTGAATCGTAGCTAGACAGCATGAAAAACCAAAGATTCCAAAACAACCAAAAAAAGTTTGAAGAAAAACTCTAATAAGTTTTTGGGCAGCGAAAAGTCAAAGTCTTGTTTTGTGTTTTTGGCTCTGACCTGTGCCTGGACCTGTACCTGTGCTGAGCTATCAACGCCTTTACGCTTGGGCTATGATTAGTGTCAGGGTTTGGGTCAACCGCAGTTGGGATTGATATATAGCCCGTACCACGGGTTGACCGCGAGCATAGACCACACAATTTTTGGTCGTCCTTGTCTCTACCTGGTCGAGGATATCAGGACATATGCGCGCATCCAAATTTCCAAGCAATTGGCCGTGTCTAACAAAAACGGGCACCCAGTTAGGTCCTGGTCTTTGTAGGGGCCGTAACTAGGCAAGGGTCCTGCGGTGCGTTACGAAACACGCTCTCCGCACGTCTCACAGCACGCCAGCTGTTGTCCTTTTCTTATTCTTTTTTTTTGCCTTTGGGCCCAATCTTTTGAGGTTTGTTTAGCCAGCAGAGCAGAGCAAAGTAATTGTGCTTTTTGCCATGGCTCTCGGTCCGATTCTACCTATGTCTCACTGTAGCTCACCTTACCCTTCGATCCATCTACCTTGCTTATAATATACCATTGACAGCTGGTCTCGGCGTCCTTTTGGGCATATTCGTTGTGCCTGGCGGGCAGTTTTCTTGCCTATCGGCTTCGTGTTGCCATATCCATTTCCCTTTTGTTACGCAAAACATTTGTTTACTCAAAACATGGGTAGGGAAAATTGGAAAATTGGAAAATTGTGCGCACAATTGCTGGCTTAGCGTTTTCTTTGCCCAATGTTTTTGTCCATTTGTGATTTATTTTGATCGATCGTTTGCCGTAGTTTTCTTTTTGGCTTAAGAACTCTTAAGTCTCTACGGGCTGCCCTTTGCTTCTTCCCCTGTCTTCCCTTCTACTGCCTTGTTTATTTATAGTCTTCATTTTGGTCGCTTACCATTCAATAAAAATACCTCACAAATAGTTCCCGAAAATTGCACATGTCCACACAACATTTGTGTGAACATTTGACAAGGAGTTCCTTCGGGGATCTACATTTATGTGTAGAGCTGCCCGGTTCTCATGGCTTGCCAGGTGGGCTGACAGAATTTCTACTACTGTGGCCACTTGGCAGTATCTAAAGAGCGCCTACCACTGGGTTGAAGCATCTGCCTATTGTATGTCATTTACACTGCGATCAAATCATAAAGGGTGTGCAAAAATTCACTCTTGGAGAAATCCACCCGCAAACGTGGGAAATAGCTGAAAAACGATTCTATAATATCCTTCTATTTAACCTCTTTAAATTAAGTGCCAAATGGGGGTCAATTGTTGTCTCGCAGTGCAAATCTCTCGTTTTGTATCTCTTTCTCTACCTCTTTCTCTAAGCCGCTCTCTACTTTTATTTCAGTATTATGCGCATCCAAGCTGTTTCCCTCCTACTAAGATTATGGCAATAAAAAATCATGCGTGGGTTTACACATTTACATATTCTTATATAAATGAGAACATTTAGATTGATATTTAGATATTTCATTTAAAAATATCTGCGGGATTGTGAAAAGTAGCTTCTATGCATAGACCTTAATACTTAAGATTGATAGACGAATAAGATAACATTAAAGAACTATGTGGCGCGGTATCCGGCATCCATTTTGAGTTCTGCAAGTGGGCAAGCTTTATTTATGCTCATCAAAGAGGAATCTTCTCAAGTTACTCTTCTTTGGCCCATCAGACAATTCTTGAATATCTTATTAAATTATAATATGTTCTTATGCATACATGATCTAGCACAAAACTGCCTTGAAATGCTCTTGAGAGATTCCAAGGACTTGCCTCAATCCTCCAAGCATATCAATGCAATTATCCAAATCATAAAAAATAACGACTTGAGCTCTCAATCAATCAGCAGCTGGCTAAACCAATTGTATTGAGAAGAGGAAGCCCAGCTTCGTCTTCAGCTCCAGCCTGAAGTTCGAATAACATTTAAATTATTGAATGCCAAATGCATTAGGCGATTTAGTGCCCCTCAAGCGCCCCGACCCACCGTAAGCGCCCGCAGCAAATCCATAACTGACAAATCATTTTTAAGCGAGTTAAGTGAGTCCCAAGCACAAATATCTGGCCGATTGGGCAGCTTCCTCTGTCTCTCTTGCTCTGTCTACATATATCAATTGCCTGGGCTGTTAAATAGCTTTGGGTGTGTATGGGAATCCAATAAAGCTGTCACATGTGCCCGCCACTAAGAAGAAGCCTTTTGTATGCCTTTGCTCTGTTGTTTGGGTGTGAAAATCAAAAAAAGTTACTTCGCATATGCCCCTAAATTCCCCGTCCCGTTTGCCAGCTGGCAATGCCGTTTGGGGGCAACTTTCGTGCAAATTGCCAAGTGCTTTTCGGGTTTCGAGTTTTGTGTATGCAGAACTTAACAAATTTCCATAACATTCACACCACACAATGAAAGGCACACAAGCCGCGAGATGGCAAAGCAAACCGCAGCCTGCTTCTTCGATCTCGGCGCTCCGTCTCACAGTCACAGTCAGAGTCGGATTCAGAGTCAGAGGCAGATTTCTTCGCAGTCGCAGTCCCAGGTATCTGTCCAGTTGCAGACGTCGCTCTGTTTTATTTGCCACGTCATTTTTTTGCATGCCCTGTAATTGAATGAGGGTATATAGTTGTTAAGTGTTGGCTACTTTACAGGCAAAGAAAGAAGGCTGAAGAAAGTATAAAAGTTGGAATTGTTAACCGAACCGACGAATTTTATATGCTAGTCGGTTTATGTATATCATACATTGGATATTAGAGAAAACTATTATCTTTTGTCCTTTGTTTTATTTAAAAAAACATTTGCTAGCCTCGCACTGTACGTGTCAATGCTTAGACAACTAAACCACTCTGACTCATGGCGTCAAAAATTCCCAAAACTGGAAAATAAGTGGTGAATTCATTTTCAAAGATCATTTGCGAAAATGCATTGCAAAAGTATTTCACACTTTTTCGAAATGGGAAAATGTTGTTGTGAATTGTATTGTTAATTGTTGTTGCCAAAATTAAGGAGTATATTGAAGTCGAGCTGTTTTGAATATGCATATGAATTGGTATTTTGTTTTTGGCTTGCGGTTAGCCAGCAAGACAGCCAGACAACAAGCCAGCCGCCTGCAATGTCGTTTTGGCTGGGATTGTATAACGTTTTTGATTTTTTAAGTAGACACCTAAATGTGAATAGCGCAACGAATCGTAGCAATGCGAACCACGTCCGCATCCACGTCCGAGTGAGCGCGAGTCGCATCTGTCAGATATATTTTTTGTGGCTGCTTAGTGAAGTGTAGTTAGGATCGATGCTTCACTGGGTCCAGTTCAAGCAACACAACAGCTTCACCGCCCCAAACAGCTCGGCTCTGGCTTGCTTTTCACCTTGGCCAACACGTAGTAAGGGAAATGGCAATGCGGGGCTGGCGTTGGAAACGGCGGCTGCCGCTGCCGCTGCCAATAATGCAATGGAGAGGCGTGATAATGCAGTTTAGTGAGTGCTGGCTGCATCGCTGTGTCGTTAGCCGCCAAATTTACCTACAAGCCGGGCCAGAAAGGCCTTAGCCAAGGCAACAATCAGCAGCGACGCGAGGCAACGTCTAACGGATTGGTTCGGATTGGATTGGATTGAGTGACTGACGTTGTTGGGGTTTCTGGGCCTGGGCCTGGGTCTGAGTCTGTGACTGTGCCTAAGCTCAATGTGCAATATGCAGCACTTGGCACGATATTTTTTTGTTGGTTTTAAATCATTTAACTTGGGCTAGAAGACAACGACGAAGACGACGACGACGACGACGACGAGGACGAGGACGAGGAGGATGATGATGATGGCGATGATGATGGGCTGGCGATGGCGATGGCGACGCGAACGGCGCAAGACACTTAAAACGTGATCGAAAATTGATGTTGGTTGCAACCACCAAACAAGCAACCACCGAGAAACCTCTTCAACCATACAGCAGCCTCCCCGATTCTGGCTGTGCGGGGGAAATAAGGTCACGTGCAAAATATGTTCGTGGTGCTGCTGCTGGTCGAGTTGGTTCTGGCCCAGGAGAGATGTTAATGATTTGCAGCTCAACTCCGACAACAGCTCCGAGTTGGACCCCGTCTCGGCCAGGCAACAATTTTGCATATTTTCTCTGGCTGCAGATTGTAGGTAATATGCTTGTTAATGTGCCCAGCTTTGCCTTGATCTCTCGCTCGCTCTCTCTCTGTGGCTGTGGCTATGTATGTGGAGTTCAAAAACCAGGAAGTGACTCAACAACAACTGCATACAACTGGCAAAAACGGAGGTGAAAAATATGACTTGGTTATTTATTGTTGAAGTGTTGCAGTGCAAAAAGCAAAACCGAACCACACTCAAAACCCAAACGCAAAGCGAGCGTTGGGCCTAAACTACGTTTGGGGTATTTAGCCAAGTGATTTATTTAGCCTGGCACGCCAGGCGGTTAACCGCTTGACAAGCCGAACCTGGAGCAGCGGCGGCTCCAGCAGCAGCAGCAGCAGCCTCAGCATCAGCGGGCGGATCTGACTGTGGAGCAGCAGCTGCCTCAGCACAGGCACACAAGTATCCCACATACCACATACAACACATACGACTACAATAAGCCATAATTATCCAAACGTTGATCCGACTGGTTCTGCTCAACATGCCTCTCGCATGCAGCGAATTACTACAGAATCTTGAAATGCGCTACACTAACTGCTCATAACTCAGCATCCACTCGAACAATTTCCATAAAATTTATACTGCTTCTCGAATACCCATAATCAACTGTGTTTAGATGTATTTTCCGAGTTAAGCCCTGTAAATGTTAACTGATATTGAAATTTTCTACTAATTACAATTTTGATATGGGTCAATTTATTTACAATTAATGGTAGATGGGAAGTTTTTTTCTATAATAATTATTAGCTAAAATAATCAATATGATTGTTTTGTATTTTGTTTTATTTTTATAGAATTTCCTAGAATATTTCAATAAATAAATGCAGGGTCTTTCAGCACAAAAGATCATTTATTGAGTAATATTTAATATTATCTATTTAAAATTCAGAAATAGAACTGGAGAATACGAATTTTTTACACAATTTATTAATATAAAGATCCTTAATAAAAAAATATGAAAATATGTAACATTTAATTAAACTTAACATTTTACATAATTCCCTTATGTATGTCATTCGTTAAATTATAAATAGGTATCGAGAATTTCTCGTACCCTTTTTTCTCTATTTTCAATATTCATATGAAGCTCTAGCTATCGAATTTTTTGCATAGTCCTATTTCTTGTGACACCCGCAAACTTATGATAATTGCTTGCAAAACAATATGAAAATATTAAATTTAATTTAATTCGTCATTAAATCTTCTTAACTATTTCGTTAAATGTCTAGTCTCGGATATACGCAGTTCTTGCATAGTCCTATTTCTTGTGACACCCACAAACTTAAGATAATTGTTAGCAAACAAATATTAAAATATAATATACATTATTTTATTCAATTGCTACTATTTATTATTTGATTCCCTCGAATAAATCATTTGATAAATTCGGAATCCTTCAACACAATGTACCTTTTCTTCTCTCTATTGACTGTTCCCACAAATCAAACGTTGTCTACTTATAATTCCTTTGAGTTCTGCCCTCTCTCCGTGACGCCTCCTTCCGCTTGTGTTACATTCACTGTCACGTATCGCATGGACCCTGCTCAATCAATCGATTCCGTGAGCTGCAGGGTGAAGGGTGCGGGTTGCGGGGGAGCAGAGGTGCATCTAAGGTGCTTGGAAACGTCGCATCGATATCGTCATCGTCATCGTCATTGCTACTCCAGAACTGCCCCCCGCGCCGCACTGCTCCAAATGCGGCCTGGGCGCTGTCCAAATCGATAAAATGCACCGCGATCAGCGCGGCACACATCAAATTAGTTATTAATTGAAGTGGAAAGTTCTCAGAATGTGTAGCACGGCGGGCGGTCAACGCGCATGCGTTCGGCAGGTCCAGGTCCACAGAGCGCATCGGGCAACGGAATTGGGAATTGGAGTTGGGATCGGAGTCGGTGTCGGGATCGGAGTCAGAGTCGGATTGGGTAGCTCTGCTTGTGGTAGCTGTCTGTGTGTTAGCTGCCCGACTGCCTTGTTAGCCACTTTGTTAACCTGTTTTGGCGGTGCGCATTTGAATTTTCATTTATTATAAGCGAGTCGCATTTCTAATTTGAGTCATGTGACCAAAAACAGTTTTGTCCTAGTTGTCGCCTCCTGCAGCCGTCGAGTTGCAGCCGCAACTGTGTCTTAAACAATTGGTGAATGGTTTCGGCCATAAATCTTTTATTTCCCCCCTTTCTCGCTCTTTAGTTGTTGTTGTTGTTGCTGTTGCTGTTGCATGTACACACATTTGTGCCATTACTATGACAACAAATTCATGAGAAAGTACGGCGGCTGCTGCTGTTGCAGCAGTAGCTGCCACAAGACAGACAACACAGCCTGTGCTGGCGGGGCTAGCAGGAGCTGGGTGGGGTAGGGTACCTGCATCATCTGTTTGTTTGCCTGTCATTAGAAAGAGAAGAAGAAGAAGCAGCAGCAGCAGAAAAAGCGTTGAACGTCGAGAGTTTTGAGTTGTGTGTCGAGTTGAGTCGAGAGTCGAGAGTCGACACTAGACCGAAAGTCTGCGCTCACTTGTGCTTCTTTAGATTGGACTCGAAACTCAACTGAAGTGCACTTGTACGCCAAAACAAGCCACGTCACTTGGCCACTACACACACTACACTACACTACACAGCATACAACACACTACACACTCCACATACTCCCATGCCATTGCCCAAGCACTCCACTCCAATCCAACACACACACATCTCGTCATCATCGTCATCAGCGAATGGCCAGCACATCAAATTGTGGGCCGCTGGCAGCGCCAATCGCCAAGAAGCCACAATAGTAACAACAACAGCGACATCAACAGCAACAGCTTTTGGCCAAGTCTTTGGCTATGGCTTTCACTCGACATCTCGTTAAGTGTCTTGTAAATGGCATTGTTTTCGTTTTTCATTCAAAAATGTGCGTTGCACTGAGCCAGAGATGGAGGGAGGTAGAGACAATGGTCCAGTGTCCAGTCAAACGGAGGCATCTGTTACCTCAACGTCCCCCCTCGCTCACATGCCAATAACAAAGTGCCAGCCAGCTGTGCCCTAGACCGTCATCATATTTGTCATAAACTTCATAAATTTTCTGTATAGCCAGTACCTTTATAAGGCCGAATGGACGATACTCTGGCCAATCTTGAATATGTGTGCGATTCCAATTTTGGGCTCAGATTTTCGAAAAGAAACCCAACTGTTGATTGCCACATCAATAAGTCTCTGATTACATTATTGCATTAGCAGCTGGATTTACATAATTATGTTTATATCTGTCTACCTACTCATACGATTATGATCGAGATATGAATAGATACACAGCTCAAATCGAAATCTTGCTGAATTATCATAATATGCATATTAAATTCAAATTTGAGCCAGTTTCTGGATCAAATCTCATCAAGCTTATCAGAGGGCTAGGCTCTAACCCGCATATGCAAGAGTGAAGAGTGCAGTATTCTTTTTTTTTTTAGAATTCGAAGAAAGTATTTGAATTTTTACACCTGTTACTGACATTTTATCTGATCTGGCAATCTTTAAAGCAAATAATAAGCTCTGATAAATCTTGTTGTTACATGAATTCCTTAATTCGCATAAATTCAAATTCTAGTTGATCATCAGCTGTCATCTTAACGATCTTCACACCGAAATCTAACTGAGTTCTGATCAGATCTGCATGAGCCCAAAATCAATTGCTTATCGTGATTCGGTAATGATCAATTCCAATTCTCTTATAAAGCTGTGTAGTCAAGTGCAAACTGTGGCTCTGCCTCTTCGACTGCCGTTTGATTGATCTTGACTGATCGCAGTGGAGCCAAAAAATAAAAATTAAATCCACTTATCGCATTAGCAATTGTCAGCATCTGAATGTGGCAGTCACGGCTGCTACCTCTGGAACTGAGGCTCATGAGCGAGGATCATCTGTAATTTGCTTTCTAAAGTGATCAGTTCGCCTCAGGCCCGGGCCTGGGCCTGGGCTGGGGGCCTCGGGCATCAGGCTAGTGTCTACAGCTTTTCATATGCCTTTTTGACAATCGTCGCTGCTGTCGTGGCATTCATCACAATTTCCTGCTGATCGACACTTAACATACATACAAATAAAAGAAAAGAAGAGAGAGAGAGAGAGAGAGAGAGACACGGTGGCAACGCTCAGAGTTTATTCGTTTGATTCGTTTGTTTGTCTTGTCATTCACTCAAGCATTTAATTGTCAGGCGACAAAATGCAAACAGATAAGTTCAAGAAGCAGTTCAAATGTACAGCATTTTCCCGCTATTGATCTTGAAACATGCTGCATGCAGCATGCAGCATGCGGCATGCAACATGCAACATGAAAACATGACCGTGATTGGTGGTGGCCCGAGGTTCGAGGTTTGCTTTTTGGGGCCTGCTCTTAAAATGAGCTCGCATTCAAATTGCCGCATTGACTTGTCCATTGACTATTTTTCTTCTTTTTTTTTTTTGGTTTTCATACATTCAATTCAATTAAACAAATTTTGCGATCGGCGCTGATCGCTCGCCGATCGCCGAGTGCACTGCCGACTTTTCTATTTTGGCCCCAAAACAACAAAATGCAGAGAAGAAGAAGAGCGATGGCGGTGGGGGGAGAGAAAAAAATGCACAGAATTGTAGAAAAAGTAAACAACAAAGTGTTAAGACAAACGTGCAACGGTTTGGGGTCAGTACCATTCACTTTTGGCTCGTTTTAAACTGGAGTTAAGTGCTATTTGAGGTAAGAATTTCATTACGTTTACGTACGTGCGCCGTTTTGGGCGGCATTCAAGGGGGGCACACACACACACAAACACACATACACCATATGGGAGGGGGGCTGCACACAGTTGTTTTAGTTGGGAGCTGGGAGCTAAACCAACTGCGCATGCATATTGCTTCGAAGACGACGACACGTTTGCATTTTGAAAAGTCACGACCCACTTAGCCAACCATGAGTAACGGACAGCGGCCAAAATACACACACACACACACACCTGGAAGATACACTAGAGAGCCAAGTGTTTGTTTCTCTATAAACAAATCGAATCGAAATCGCATCTGATCAAATCGCAACGTATCGCATCGACACGCATCGCATGGAATCGCAGTCGGCGGAGTTAACGCATTTCATGTTCCACTTTCAGGGTGGGTGACTCACAGATTCGAAGCTTGTGAAGATGCCAATTGGAGATGCGTTGATTAATTGCCATACTGACATCTCTCGCACCGCAAACCCAAAAAGCCACTCAACAAAAAAAAAAAAGCAACAAAAAAATTAAAAAACAGGCAAAGTGAAATCCAAAACTGTGTTTTATGTTTGTTCGTTTTCAACAAACATTTTTCTTCTTGTTTTCAGGCCCTATGTTCCAACCAACCCAGCCCCCCTACTGCCCTGCCCCCCTTCCTCACGCTGTGTGAAAGTGAAGTTTCAACGAAAAAATAAAAATAAATAAAAGTTCACAAGCTTTTTGAGCCGAACTGCGCAACAATAGCTGATAAAACAAATACATTTGTCGCCTCTATAAGAAATGTACATAAAGAAAGATTCGGTCGAAATGTAAAGATATTTGTTAAGATGCCTACGCCAAATACAAAGGCCCTGAAAGTCTGAAAGCCTAGAGAGTCTGTCTGCTGGACTAGGCCCGGTCCGGGGCACGGGCTGTGTGTAGAAGCCGTGATTTATTTGCTTGTCAGTGCAACAGCAACAACGGCTAACGAATATGGCTGGTTAAACGATGCGGGAAATTCTTAAAAATTTGACGCTTAACCACAAACAACATCGCCAAGGCAAATGCTCGTGACCGTTAGACAAATAATATTAAACACCAGGTTTTTTTTTTATTTTAATTTTTTCCAGAGGGGTATTGCCGCGAGGGGCAGGCGATTGCGATTGCCTACAGTGTGTGGAGCTGTTGTTGTTTTGGGGCAATACAAAATTAGAGAAATAGAGACATTGTCGCCGTGCGAGACAACAGCAGAGAAGACACAACATCATCAACAGCTATTGAAAGCTTTGAGTTTCGACTTCATTTACATAAACAAAAGCCGCAAAGCTGATGACCGACCGACGACCGACCGATCGGGCGAGAGACACCAAGGTATCCAGGGCCCAGAGCTCCAGCCGACTCTGTTAACTGGCCTAAAACGCATTTTTCTGTCGCTGCACGCACGCGCTCATAAATCAAAAGCCAACTTGTTTATAACTGAAAGCGATCAATTAAAACGTTAACGCAAAAAAAACAACAACAACGGCAACAAAAAGCTGAGATGCGAACCGCGTCTGAGCGATGAGCGTTGATCGAAGCGATCGGAGAAGAAGATCTTCAGTGCTTGATCGTGCCGAAATAAAAAAGATGAAGAAACACAAAAACCGAATTTGAAGCTGGTCAAAAAGAGATGGCCAACAACAAGAGACGACGGACGGACGGACGGACAGACAGACTGTGGCCAGTGCATTCCGCTGGCCTAATTCTCTGTAAAAGAAACATTTAAGCAAGGCTTAATGGGCGAAGAGGGGAGAGGATGAGGTTTGAGGTTAACTAAATACTTGAAAGAAGAGTAAATTCCAGTCAACTTAAAGCTAACTGCATTTCGGTGTCGGTAATGAATTGTGCTGCTGCTGCTCTTGGCCATGATCAAACGAGCCAATCAATTGTTCAGCTAAATGACTTGCCCAGGCCGTAAACTGGCCACGCAGATGATAAAGTATCCCGGCATTTATAGTTTGCTCTTAACGATCGGTGGGAGTCACTGCGAATCCGCACCCAACTGTGCTCTGCTTTTTTATTTAACTTTTTTAAGATCGATAGATCTTGTCTAGCTGGCAGCTTTGCTAAACGTTTAGTGCGTTTTGTACTTACTGAATGGTTAATTAATTTACATCCAGTTTAAGATAAGATCGCGCAGAGGTATTCCATTTCGGTATGCGCTTTATATGGAACTTCATATTGATGACAACTTTGTGATCCTTTTTATGCGAGAGTTCGAGTTTTATTAAAGGTTTTTTTTTATTTATTTAATTTAATAAATTGTGCTAGCTAGAAGAAATTGTTTACTGTATGCCCAAGTTTATTTGAATTTCTAAAATCATATTTTTATTTAAAATGTTTATATATTAAATTATATTTATATGATCCACATTATATTTAGTTCCTGTATACAGCCAACGCTATGTACAGTGAAAACTCTCTTGAGCGACCGTTCGGTAATTCTTATCCGCTAAATAGGAGTGTGCGCCTTAGATGAGTTAGGAAAATGTTTACTGCAGAAATGAGCTAAAGGGTTAACTTAAATATTCCACAAATAAATTATCTATAGAATCTACTTAGAAAATTCTCTGCATTTATATTTAATTTTATTTGATATGATTTCTGTTGGACTACCCAAGATCTCTTTGCTTCGTGACATTTTGCACAGCTTTGTGTTTGTCCAGATAATGCTGAAAGTATTTAGTCCAGTTACTAACCTTGCGGCTTATCACTCACAAGAAATTGCTCAGCGGAAGATCCTCCGTACAATCAAATTCCAGTTGCTTCCATCAGTGCACAAACACACACGCGCAGACACAGACACACTTTTGGGCTGCTTTCTCTTTACTACCTTACAACCTTGTCATGGTCTTGCCGATTCCCGATATTGATCGCTATCGCAGACTGCAACACCCCAGAAACAATGCGGCCTTATCAGCCATGTGACCGACCGGCCCGTCGTGGCCGGGTAAAGGTATTTTGCTCGGCTTGACAACACCCCTGCAAATGGAGTCTCGAAAATCTGAGGCAATGTTCAAGTCAAAACGCGTATCGGGATTATCAATAATGTGCAATGCTACAGCTCATAAAATCTCTGTGCGCAGAGCCACAAGAATTACAAAATTGTGCGCGCAGACAGCGGGCAGCCATGGCCAAGGTGCACCAACTCCGAGCCCGGTACCCGTCCAGTCCCGATCGGATCTCTTTTTGCCTTGATCAGGTGCCGCCGACCGATACACGAACACTTAGCGAGGCACAGCCAAGAGATGCTGCCAGAGTCGTAGCAGGTCGGTACAGGGCGGGGCAGGTGGGGCAAGGCGATCGCGATGCGTGCGGCGCGATAAGAAGCCGATGCAAACCATTAATTAGGAGCTGCAGATACCTGCAGATTTTGTCCAATGTACGCAACGTTAAGAAATTAAGGCTTTAATCGTGCATGAAAATACGTGAAACTTACGCGTCTTCGGTTCGACTACTCTCCCGGACGGGCCCATCGTCAGATGCAACGTGATCGCGATAAGATAAATCGCATACAAATTTGCCTTTATGCGAGAGCGCCGAGTGCATCCGAAATTATGATGATTATTTATGCAGGGTATCCAATGTGCCTCCAACGCGTGTGTCAACAACCCAAACTCTGTCATTTATTTCAATGAAAACAATCAACAGCTCTCTTTTTCTCCCTCTCTCTTGGTCGGTCGGTCTTATTCCTCCCCTCATTAATCGACTGCCAATATGTCAATGTCATTGTCTTTCGCTCACTGTCCATAACCTAACCCATTTTGCAGTCACACTGATGTGCAAATTACCATAACTAACTGTAAATGTGAGCATAATTGGGTATGTTCGAAGCTCAAATACCCTAGCTAAGGCTAAAGAGAGGAAAAATATAAGTTAAATAAGTAAAGGAAATGTGAGCTTAAACAAAACATCTTAGAAATCAAAATACTTGGGTATATGCGAAAATATGTGAATTGAATGACAGCAAAAAGAAAAGTTATTTTGTTTGAAGGTACATACATGTAAGAAAAATAATACCTCTTACAAGTGAAGGAAATGTGAGCTCAGAAACATAATAGAAAACAAAATAGTTGGGTAGATGCGAAGCTGAAATACCTTATCTATAGACAAATAAGAACTATATATCTTGTAAGTGAGGGAAAGCTGACCTAAAAAAATATAAATGCAAATAAAATAGTTGATTCTACGATTGATAAAATAAGTTTTATAGAAAAGATAAAGCACAGTGAATATCTAAGACTCGTACCAAAAAAAATAATAAACTACGTTTTTCTTAAATTTCTTTCTAAATTCTTGCTGTAATTGATAATTAGATCAACATATTGTTTGTCTGTTCCATTTATATTTATTTTTTAAACGTTTTGTTTTCCTTCCGTGTGATTCACACATACTATTCCAAAGAATTTTCCCCCACTGGCCACATTTAAATGTTTGCCTAGGGTATACACATGGTCAGCCTACCTGGCGCACTCACTCAAAGTGCAAATGGCTTCTCTGCCTCTTTAAATTTTGCGCCAGCCCGTCCCTCCCTTCCAACCGTGCGCCCCTACCCCAGTTATCACTCTGTGTATCTGCATTGAAGCGCGAAAATTGCAAACCAATGTTGTTTTGACAATGTGCAATAATTTGTAGCCAATTTTATGTGTCTACCGGCGGTTCAGCTTGGTTTGTTTCGGGAGGCTTTGCCGAATCGACGCCTCACCCCTTCCGCCCGTCCGCCACCACCCCCCTTACTGGGTAACGAGACCCCGGGCCGAGCCACATGGACCGACAATTTATGGCCGCTAAATTAGCAAGAAATGGAAATTAAGAAAAATGTTGCTTTTATTGCAAACAGTTGTAGTCGTCTTCCAATAAAAGCATATTTATTTATACACAGCCCCGCGCCATGGATGTGCCCATATAGCCTATAGCCGCAACTGAATTGTTATTGTAGCTGTATCGCAGACGTTTATGACTCTTGCCCGATTCTCGATTCGTTGGAGGCTAATGAGCCAAGTGGTTTGCTGGTGCTCGGTGCAGCGATTGGGTGGCTAAGCGAGTAATTGACGAGCCAAAAGCCAGCTGAGCGTAGATTCACATAGCTGAAGTTGGGGCTCGCCCTCCCTCCTACCCACTCTCTCGCTCTTGCAGACATTGCCTGCGTTTAGTTGGGCTCTGATATATGGTTAGGGTTCAGGTGCTTGGATTAGATATACCAAGATGCTGGCGCAAGCACTTTGAATTGACTTTGAGCCCAAAACTTCAAACTGAGCCAATTTTTTGATGTAGGTACATTGGCCACAAAACTCAAAGGCGAGTGCCCCGAAAATAAGACAGGAGCGGTTCAGCAGGCGCACATTAGCAGGCGCCTCTAATAGACAATAAAAATATTAGACACCATCGATATTAAAATTAAATAACTCGCTGTCAAGTTTATGTTTAGGAGATTGAACAAAAACCTGCCAATGCAATGAATACACTCCTGTCATCTGGCTAGCTGGCGTATCTAAAAATAAAATACTCAACTTTTGACACTAAACTGACTTGTTAACCGAAATATTTACGTACGTATTGTGTGCGTAGACCAAATGACATGCTACCCGCAGCCGCAGGGCCAAAATCCAACTCCAACCCCCCAAGGCAAACCCTAAGACAGACTTCAAGTTTCGCTGGCGTACAAAAAAAAAGTAATTCAATTGAAAGTTTTTCTTAGTGGGCGGCTGTGGCCAGATCTCATCCATTACGGCGTAACAAATCCCACAAACGAAATTGAAAAAAAAAAGAAAACAGGAAATACATTTATCTAAGCCCGTAGAAAGTAAAAGCTGAAGAAAAGTTTTTAATATTTGACGTGTTTTTTATTTTCTATTTTTTGTTTTTTCAAACTTTTTGCATTGAAATAGGTCGAACCGGTGAGCCGCTTGGAGCCGGGGCAAAGACGTAACAAAAATTGAAAAGGGTTTAACTTGAGCTTGAACTTTTTGCGCCTTCCTGCCGGTTAACCCATATACGAGTACGTGCTCCGCCACATGAGTAGCGCAAAGATACAAAAATACACACACAGACAAAACCAGATACAAATACAAACACAGATACAGATACAGATACAGTAAGAGATTGAGATTCCTTAGGCTCGTTGATTGGAGATCAAAGACGCGTCGACGTTGGCGGCATTTCGCCTCCTAATGATTGATTGTAAAATTTGCTAATTTAAGCAATGGGAATTTATGTTGGCGAATCGCAGCTCATCGCTGGACTCTTTTGGCCAGGGAGCGGAAGGGGGAACAGGTTCGCCATCAATTTTATTGCGCATTTAATTGATCATAAAAATTATTCATTCATTTCCACAAAGATTGCAAAATCAGCAATATGCGCTGCTCTAAACCCCATTGAATGAAGAGAAGCTAAAGAAAAAAAAACAAAGAAATTATACGATAATAGTGCTGCGATATCTATAAAATATGCATGAGCAGAGCTTGGGAAAAAAAGTAGGCGGCCCAAAAGTGTTTAAGCCAAATTCCAATGAGGCTATCGTGGGCTGCTCGCCTGCTATAAACGAGGGCTATAAAAAGTGTTTGCAAAAATTCTGGAAAATTGCTTCCGAACGGGAAAATACAAAGATGAGTCAAGAAGAAAATAAAAAAAAAAATATATATATATATATGGTATATGTACCAGATGCATAAAGATATAAAAACGGTCAAGTATATATGTATTTAGTAGTAGACATTAGTTAATAGAACAACTGAGTGTTTGGTTTGTATTTATTTTGATTACCTGTTATGAGAGAGTCTTTCTATACGATTATGATGCAAATAAAGTTTTCGAAGCTCAAAAAAGGCTTTCCTACATCACTAAGTCATCAATTTTAAAATATCTTTATTGCTTAAAATGTTTTCTATCAGCAAAATTTCACCAAATTTCAATTTCTAGAATATTTTGAGAATTTTGAAATTGAAAATGCCTTAACAAACTTTCCAAACGCCTCTCGTCTGCTCCCATTTTTATTTGTTTGTCTTGCAAATTGTTAAGTAGTATTATCCAGCGACTGCTCCAGTAAGCAAAACGTGGACAGCCGACGAACCCACTCACTGAGTTTAAGATTCAGAGATAGGGATTCCGACAAACCGTGCGACATCGGACAGCGGTCAGTGGACTGCTTGTGTGTTCGCCGGAATGGGTATCACATGTCAGTTCGGATGGATTTATGACTTATCAGCCATATACTTATATAGCATCGCTCGCTATATGCGATATGCTGGCCGAAAAGTGCTGCCGTGCGAAATTTAGCTATAAACATGCAAATTAAATGAGGTATAAAAACTTCAGTAGGTTTTTTTTTCTTTTCGATTATCAGTTTTGTTTCGTTATATATTTTTCGCTTTTTGGCTATAAACTAGAAAACATAAAATTACAAATACAAATACAATATTTACAACGACAAGCACATTGCGTACATCATAATCAAGGGTTATAGCTAACAGATACATGTACATATCTAGATGTAATCAGTCGATTTATGCTTTTTATTATATTAATATAGTTCTTTAACGCACACACACACACACGCACGCACACACACATATGTGACATTTTATAGAGTTAATATGGCTGTAAAAGGTGTGTGTATGTTTGTGTGTGCGTGTGTGTTTGTGTGTTCGATATGTGTTCGGATTCGGGCTAATTAACTTATCGACTAACATAACTTATGAGGAGAAGAGTTTACAATTTAAATAATTATTGATAGGACAAATATAGCATCGAAATAACATAATATTAATAGTTGTTGTTTCTTCTCTTGTGTTGTGCTGTGTTGTGTTTTATTTTCATACATAATTTAAGCTTAACTGAACAAAATATCACAATTATTAAACAAATAAACGTACAATTTAACATTTAAGCGGGGGGCTCCTCTTAACTATATAGATTTATTTACAAATTTTACACACAATACGAAACGAAACGAAATGGAACGGAACGAAACGAAACGAACTTATGTAAACGTCTAACAGTTAACTAGTTTCCTGCTTTTGGAATGCATTTAGTTGGATGTTTCTATCTTGGCAGCTATCTGAGAGCGAGAGAGAGAGAGAGAGAGAGCAGTGTGTGAGCGAGAGAGAGATAGAGAGAGAAAAGACAAACAGGCGTAACAAACAACAACAAGGTAGATTTTAATCGCAGCCAACTAATCTGTAGCAATGTTCGGTTTGGTTCTGTTCAGTTCTGTTCTTTTCTGTTCTTTGCAGTTCTATTCTTTTACATGTTCCTGTGCATCTGTGTGTGTGTATCTGTGTGGGCTTTGCGAGGCCTTTGTAGCTGTGAAAGCGCATTTGCCAGTTTGATTTTGCTGAATACCTTGGCCCAGGCAACAGGCACGAATCGAGAGTTTCGTTTGGGCCAACGGCACACGTGCGAATCTTTTGGACGTTTTGGCAGGCCTGGGAAACAAATGTGGGCATTTGGCTCAGCACAGGCTTAGCTCATTTGGCAAGGTCAGAAACAAGTCCGGGAATGCAGTTAACAGAAAAGTTAACAATTCACTAATTTCTCTCTCTATTCAGCTATGCTTTTCTGTTATGCTAGCATTTAGGCGCAGCCAACTTAACGCATAAGTTTTTTCTTTCAGTAGTGATGCTTTTCTTTGATTAAGGCGCAGCCAACTTAACGCACGCAAGCCCTGAATCGGTGCTGCCAGATCGCCTTAATTCCAAGAACTTATTTTCGCTAGCCTTTAAAACTTTTATATACTGCACCACACTTGGTTTACCTTCGTGCTGACCTTTAGCAAGTTGTTGGCCAGAGCTTAGCCTGAAAGCTGACCTCAGTTTTGAGCCAATTTCTGCGCGTAGCTTTGCATGTTGTTTGATCTTTTAGCTTTGGCGCCCACATTCGGTAACCTTAGCAACAAGCTCGAAAACTCTGGCTAATTGCCACGTGTAGCAGGGGCCCCAAAAACTTTGCGAGTGTGCCGCGTGTGTGTGCCGTCTGTGTGTGCCATCTGTGTGTGTTGCAGCTGCCAAAACGCCTCTGCCACAGCGTACGTATCGTCTGTTGCCGGTCTAGTTCTGTGTTTGTGGCTGTGCCCCTCGGTCGCGTCTCCGCCCAGACAATGCAATGGCCCTGACGGTGTCGCTTGCCTCACTTTTTGTAACAATTTCTTTTCAGTTTCTTCTCTTCCCTTTTGGTTTTTTTTTTTTGCCTAGACATGAGCTCTCTGACGTTTCGCGTTGCCTATTTTCTATGCCCCACACACACACACACGCTGAGCTTGTTACTGTAAAATGCAGCAGTTAAGATGAACTAACGAGTGAACGTTGCAACAACATACGAAATACGAACAGAGAAAAAAAAAACAACAGAAAATGTTGGTACAGAGAGAAAATAACAAAAGGAAAACAAAAATTGTTTTGGGCCTTGGCTGCGTCTACTACGTCTGCGCCTGCCCGCCCGCCTGCCTGCCTGCCTGCATGCCCCCGACTGGTTGCAGTTGCTGTTGGTGTGTTGCATGCAACATCAATTTTCTGAATCTTGCTACGAGCCAGGAAACTGAAAATAGCTTGCCGTAAGAAAACAGAACAGGGCCAACAACAATTGGCTCGTTCTCCCCCGTTGCCGGGCATTTAGCTGCCGCTCGAGCCCCCTTCCTCTCCCCCTCTCTCTCTTCCTCTCTCTTTTGGCCAACTATTTGGTATTTTACTGTTTACTGTTGTTGTTGTTCTTGCTGTTGCCTGCCCCCAGCTGCAATTGTTGTTGTTGTTGTTGTTGTGTGTTTGTGCTGTTGCTATTTTAACATGTAACTAGGCTTTTATCGCTAAACGCTTTTCATTTGCATATTGGCTCTTACTGTGACTCTCATTTCATTTCGGGCAAATCTCGTAAGCCCCATGCCAATTGTGGTTTGCTCTGAGCCAGGTTTTTAAACGGGTTTAAAACCAAAATCCAAATTGTAACTGTATACAATATAGAAACTAGCTTTAATTCGGTTTGATTCCTTGATTCTCATGTTACTCATGTTGTCTCTCTCTCTATCTATCCCCCTCTCTCTCCATCAGTGCTTTTCATACAAACTTAACTGATTTAGAAATGATTCGATTTCTTTTTTCCTCTCTCGCTTTGACTTTCTTTAAACTCTTGCTTTTGTAATTCGAACTTGTTTTGAACTAGCTGCGAACCGAACCAGCGCTGAACCGAACCAAATGTGAACCGAACTCTTTATGCTGCTGTCTTCTTATGTTGCCTCTCTCTCTCTTTCTGTCTGCCTCACTTTTCTTTAAGATTAGATTTTTTTTAGATCAATTTTCATTAAGCTTTAGCTTAAAGTTTAATTAAATAACGAAATAAGTTTCCCTTCCTCTCTCTCTCTCGCTGTCTTTTGCTTGTGTGCCCTCTATCTCTCTCACTTACATGTGCAAATTACGTGACGCTGGCGTTGGCTGCGACGTCGTTTGCGGAGGCAGAGGCAGACTCTGCTGTTGTATGCCACCCGCGAGTGGTATCATTTGTGGCTGGGCGCTTGTGGCACCACCTCCTCCGCTGCAGTTGCCGCCACCCATAAGCAGCGCCGCCTGCTGCTGTTGGTTGTTGTTGTTGTTCGCTGCAGCTCGATGCTGCTGCTGCGTGGAGGGCTGTCGCCGGAAGCTGCCCGGCTGCAGGGGCAGGGGCGGCGGAGGCAGCATGAACTGCTGCTGATGATGATGCGGATGCGGCACGGGATGCGCTGCATGCAACGGCAGCTGCTGCTGCTGTTGCTGCTGCTGATGCACATGATGATGATGATGGTAGGCAGGATGGTTGATGGGCGCATGACAGGGCTGACCCGAGCGCTGGGCATGCGAGGAACTGACATCGGGCAGGGCGAAGCGCAGCTTCTGCCAGAAGAGCTTGTCGCCCCACTGCAGATACGTGTTGGTCTTCAAATAGAGCCGCAGATCCGGATCCAGTTCCTTTTGCGGCACCTCGCCCAGCACGATGACAATAAGGCGACGCCTGCGATCCCGCAGCACCGACTGATGCGCCGACTTGAACTCGAAGCGGCACCATTCCGACTTGATGAAGTTCTCGGAGACGACCATAATGGTGCGTCGGCTGCTGTCGATGGCCTGGACAATGGTCTCGGGCAGGTAGCCGCCCACGGGAAAGTCGCGCTGATGCAGGCACAGCTTGTACCGGTGCTCGCCCAGCTCCAGCATGGGCGCCAGCTCCTCATTGACGAACAGCTCATCCTTGGAGGAATACGAGATGAAGGCATCGAACAGCTTCTCGCGCTCGTTCTTGTCCACATCCTTCTGCCCGTTGTAGAAGAGACGGACGCCGAAGCGCGAGTGACACCACACGCGCATCTCCTGGCGAAAAATGAACACCAACAGGGTGCAGATCATGATGAAGATGAAGGCCGCCAGAATGGCCACCAGAATGGGTATGTAGTCCTGCTTGGGCGGCTGTGTGAGTATCATCTTGGTGGATGTCATATTTCCACCAGCCGTTTCGCCGGCAGCGCCCGCACGTTCCGCATAGTTGAAGCTGTTGTCCAGACCCAGCTGCAGCGTTTGGCTGCACTGCACCACGGGCAGAGATTCCCCGGCTGCCGCATAAATGGACATTTGCACGGCCTGCTGCTGGCTGCTGTTGCCCGGCAATTCGCAGCGCAGCTGCTGCCGATCCCGGACGTACTCGTGCCGACCCATGTAATCGCGCAGCTTGTCAATGAACTCGCAACGGCAGCTCCACGGGTTGCCCGCCAGGCGCAGCTCATTGAGATAGCTGGGCAGAAAGTTCCACACGGCAAAGGAGCCAATGGCATTGTGGTCCAGCCGCAGTATCTTCAAGTGATAGAGATGTGTAAAGGTGAGCGTATCTATGGTCGCTATAGCATTATGCTGCAGATACAACTCCTGCAGATTGTCGAGACCCTGAAACTCGTTGCCATTGAGAGCGCGCAGCTGATTGTTCTGCAGCTGAAGCACCTCCAGCTCGAGCAGGCCGTAGAAGGTGCGATTGTGCAGGGTTTCGATGCGCGAGTGATTCAGATGCAGCACCTTGAGGCGTTTGCGTCCAATGAACGCATGGCTCTGCAGCTCCGCAAAGTGATTGCCATCCAAATACAGCTGGGTGGCGTCCATGGGTATATGCGAGGGCAGGGCGCGCTCGTAGCTGGCGCGACTGCAGTCGACAACATTGGAGGTCCAGGACTGATCGTGATAGCAGGAGCAGCGATCGGGACAGTCCATTTTGCAGTCGCAGGCCTGAAAGTCACAGCAGTGGCAGAGGGCAAAGCAATGCGACTCGTATTTGCATAAAAAGTCGTTGGACTTGGCCTCGATCAGGGATAGATGCGTGGCGCCGCGTGCATAAGACAATTTGCAATAGATCTGATCGAGATCCATGAGCTGCGGCTGCGTGCGTGACTCCCGATTGATCTTCTGCAGCCAATCGAGATTGCAATCGCACTGGTAGGCATTGTGCCCGATGTAGAACTCGGGTATCTCGCGATCCTCCGCAATGGGCGACAATCTGAGCGCGTTCGGCTCCAGCGTGGTCAGCTTGTTGCGCACGAGATCGACGCGCGTGAGATTTGGCTTCTTGAAGAAGGTATAGGGCTGTATCTTACTGATCAGATTGTCGTTCAGATAGAGCACCTCCACGCTGTCCGGTATGGAGCTGGCCGTGATCTCAGTCAGCAAATTGTAGCTGGCATCGAAGGTGCTCAGACTGAGGTCGTTCTCCATCTGTAGATAGTTGCCCAGCTGTGTTATCCGATTGGCACGCACATCCAGCCACTGCAGCCCGAAAGGTATGTGCGAATAATCGAACTTCTCCAGCCGATTCCCAGAGATATTCAGCCAAACCAGATTGGGCAGGTCCGTGAATAGCCCCGCTATGCTCTTCAGCTGATTGCCATCCAGGCGTATGGCTTGCAGCTGGGTGTTCCGCTGTAGTGCACCCGCCTCAATGGACTTGAGCTTGTTGCCCGAAAGATTCAATATCTGCAACGAGCTCATGCGATCGAAGACGCCTCTGCGTATGTGCGTCAGTGAGTTCTCCGTCATGCGCAGCCCATAGAGATTCTCCAGTTGGGTAATGCTCGTATTCTCGATCTGGGCAATCAGATTCTCGCCCACGTCGAGTGTCTTTAGGAGCGGCACATGAGCCAGTGCCTCCGGCACCGCCTGCAGCTTGTTATCATTCAAATGCAAATCCTGCAGCTGGCTGCAGTTAATCAGGGCACGCGCATCCAGCCGGGACAGCCGATTATAGTCCAGCGAGAGCACCTGCAGATTATTCAGGCCCTGCAGCGTGCGCTGCTCAATCACCGAGATGCGATTGTTGGACAGAATGAGCGTGTGCAGGCTGCCCAAATCGGCAAAGATGCCCGCGGGCAGCTGATCTATATAGTTGCCCTCCAGCTTCAGTATTTGCAGGCTGGCCAGCGGACGGAAGATGTGCGCCTCGAGGCGGCTTATCTTATTGGCGGACAGGTCTAGCAAGACCAGCTGCTTCAGGCCCACAAAGGTGGCCGCATTGATCCACTGCGAGTTGAGCTCGTTGTTGGCCAAATCGAGCACCAGCAACTCGGCCAGCTCACCAAAGATGCCCGGCGCCAGCACATTAATCGAATTGTTCTTCAGATAGATCTCCTGCAGCTGCTTCGTCTCGGCGAACAGCTCCGGGGGCAGCGAGGTCAAGCGGTTGGCCGACAGATCCACCACGCGCAGCGATATCAGACCCTCGAATGCCCTATCAGCCAGAAAGCTCATGCTGTTCCGTGCCATGTTCAAGTGGGTCAGACGCACCAGCGCCGATAACATGGCCGACGGCAGGCTGACCATTTTGTTGGCACTCAAGTCGAGGGATTGCAGCGTCGAGCCGCAGACACGCGACTTCCTGGAGCTGAGCGAGGCGCTAAAGTAAAAGTTGCTTATGTCCTGGATCTTGTTGTACGAGGCATTCAGATGCTGCAGCGATTTGAGCGGGCAGACCATGCCGTCCGGTATCAGCCAGATGTTGTTCAGGCTCAGGTCCAAGCGCTCCAGCTGCCGGAATTCCACAAAGCTATTGGAGGCCATCTCCAGCGACATGGTCGACCAGTCGCCATTGTGTGTGCGTATCGTCAGATTCCTCAGCTCGTGCAGGCCGCGAAAGGAGCCCTCCGTCAGATTGCCCAGCTTGCAGTACTCGATGGTCAGGTCCCGCAGCTCCACCAGCGAACGGAAGCTGTCCGGACTGAGGCTGCTCTGGAAGAAGAGCGCATCATTGCACTCCAGACGCAGGCGGACCGTATTGTGCGGCTGGATCACACTGAAATTTGTGTTCTCCAGCTCCGAGTTGATGGTCCGCAGATGGCAGACCAGGGTTATGTCGTGCTCCCCGCCGCCGGACCAGCGGCATTCGTCGGGCGCCTGGTACAAAACCGTTTTGCTCAGCGCCGCCCCAAAAATGGGCATGACACAGCTGGCGATGAGCACGTAGAGCATGTGGCTAGCCAGCATTATTTGGCTTATTTCTAGCTAAACTAGCTGGAAAACCCACTAGTTGACTTGGCTAGCTTTTTGTCTCCTATTTTTTGTTTGTTTTTTGTTTCTTGGGGGTTTTGGGTTTTGTTTTGGGGGCTGCAGTTGCTCCGTTATATGCAGCCCATTTTGTGGATATTTTGTAGATCTTTTATAGATGCTTGCACAATCCACCGCAGTGTGTTAGATGTAATAATAATAAAACACAGAACACAACACATAAAAACAGCTCTTGATTTCTTTGATATTTTTATGATATATATATCTTTTTCTTTTTCAAATTCAATTTTCTTGTTTCTTAGCTCATTCGCGCTGACCGTAATCCAAGTGGGGGGTGCGATACGCGTTGTTTTTTAGCTATGATAAATATCTTTTCGTATAACTTTCAAGCACTCTGCGACTCTTCTTCATTACGCGACAGCGTCTCGATTCGTTTCGTTTCGTTTAACCGACAACGCGTGCGCTCGTCTCAAAGTCTGCTCAAAAACTGATCGCACACTGCAAACGCCAAAGAGCAGCAAGTGCCGCTGAGATCCCCGAGCGAGCGTCGAGCATTGAGTGAGTTCTTCTTCTCACTCAATTTGTGCCCCGAGGGCGAGCACTCAGTGAACACGCACACAAAGACTGAGAGCGTTTGGGTGCACAACACGATTGAGAGAGCGAGCGCAGGGTGAGCAAAACAAACAAAGCGAAACTATGCAATGCAAAGGCGAACGCACAACCCAATGCATTGCACAGTGGGCCAAATGTTTACTAGGCAATCAATGCGAGTGTGTGCGAGTGTATGTTTGCTCGTGTGGGTTGTAAAACTAAGGCAAACTGATATTGCGTGTGAGATGGAAGGAAATGCCTTGCTGTAAGTTGAGCCAAGAAGAGGAAGTGAGATCGCAAGATAAGCAGGTGATTTTGATATTAGAAGCTGCAAGAAAAGATAAGAACTTAAAGATATATAATTACAAGAATGGCTTAGCATTCTTTGAAGATCCACCCAACTAGATAAATTAGGGCTTATATATCTATATGTCACCGACCAAAGAGGTAATTTTATGTATTTTTAACTGATTCCAGATCTTACACACGGCACCCGTGCGAATATGAAACGGACTTCAGAAACAGTTAATAATACTGCTGACAAGTTGAAATCTCTGGACATCAATTTTGGTAAAAGCATAATTTTCCTTTTCTTAAGTTTCACATTAACATTTTACGAATATTAACTAAAATATTTAATCTCGATCCAGCTAAACTAAAATGTGTACAATATAAAAAGATATTAGATAAATAGTTTATCTCAATTATAAACAAATAGATTGCTCCACTGTGCATGGTGTCTCCCCTGTCTGTTTCGTTGAGCGTCAACGCCAAACGAACAATTTCCAATGAGACATTGACACTCGTCACACCGGTTAGACGAGTTTTTTCATGTCCAGCTGAGCCAAACTCAACTCGAGTGAGTTTCATATTCAGCGCCTAAGCGTGAGCGTTAAACAAAGAACGAGAGCAACAAAACGAGAGAGGAGCTGGGTGCTGAATTGCCTTGAGCAGCATTGAGTGTTAACGTGAGAGCTTGCCTCCGATCTGTGGCAGCGGCAGCGACAGCGACAGCGGCTTAAGCGACGAGAGCAAAAATAATAATAAAAAATTATTGAAATCAATTGTTAATTCAGGCAATGTCAGTTTGATATACGCGCCGTACGTACACACATAAAAAATTGACTGATTTTTCTTGATTTATGAGAGCAGTTGCAACCTGGGCCTGGGCCTGGCTCTGGCCCTGGCTTGGGTCTCAACTGATCGCCGATCGCTGATCAGCGGGACCTGACCGGCTGCTCTCAATCAGCGGTCCGGCTGGCGAGCTGGCGATCTGTTTTGGTTTCTTTTGTGCTTTGTTTTTGTTTGGCCAGAGCGCTTACTCATTATGCTTTTGGTTTGGATTGGAACGTAGGCAGAGATCTCTTTGGATGATCGCCCCATATGACTTGAGCTACACTTTCAAACTTTCCCAAAAACAAAATGTTTTTACTCCGATTCCCGCTAACTTTTTTCTCTTCGTGTTTTGTGTACCTGTTGACGCCGTTGCACCGACAGGTGCTGATTAACCAAACACATCCCCAGATCGAGTCGCAGTCGCAGACGCAGCCTCAGTGCAAGCGATGCGTATCTGTCAGCCAGCCTGTTAGCAGCCGGGCTCTGATTCGGCCTGTTCTCAGGAAAACCCACACCTCAACAGCAGGTAGCCTACAAATTGTTGAAAGTTGACCGTGCAAACATCTTGGCGTGTTTGGCTCAGGTACATTTCATTGCGTATTTGTATCTTTGGCCAGGATTTTGTTACAAACGGCAGAAGCGTCGTCCTTCTCAATTGTTTGTTCCTGCCGTAGCTGCCTTCTTTTGTGCCCTTTATCGATCGATCAGGCCAGTCGGGTGTAAGCCAGGAAGTGCTACAACAAAAATCAGGATTAGGCCTTTCCATTGCACAATATGCCCGATCTCTCGTGCTCCTCCTGCATGTATTCCACGGGCACGGTAATTCTATAGGAGGGGCGTCTCAGCCAGCATTGATTTGATTTGATTAGATTAGTTGAGTTCAGTAACATTTGCTGCGATGACGGATCGCTGCTATTATTCTGAGTTCTTTCTCCCTCTCCCTCTCTGCCCGATTTGGAGTTCATTTCTGTCTCACAATTTGCGCAAATTATTTTTCTTTGTAATCGCTCCGCTTGTCTTGGGCTTTATTGTTGCCCAACCAAGACCCAAGTGTTGCTGTTGTAGGTGCATATTGCTCATTGGGTCACACTCACAGACCCGATCTGAGACCCATTTCCAGTCACATTATGACTCATGGCATCTATAGATACATTGCCAGCAGCTGCTGCTGCTGCTTGCGAAAATTATTCGCTATATTGTAGTTGCTTTTGCTCTTTATCAATGACAATGAATGCCCCAGCGAATTGTCGAACAATCGAAAGACAACCCTAAAATTGGTTTCCTTAAATGTTTATTGTGTGTACATAAGTGTCTATATCAACAATCAGAGTGTATCTGAGAGTATCTGCTGAGAACTTTCAGCTTATCAGCAGGAAACCAGGCTATGACATAATTTAACAGGCTTCTCTAAACTCAAAAATGTTTTCTCTGTTTTCTATTTTTTTTTTTTTAAATTGACATTAAATTTAAAAAAAATGTATATTTACATATTATTTTATCAGTTATTTATAATTGTTTAATTATCGACAAATCGAACACCAACCTTTTGGTACATATGAATATAAAACTTTAGAGCTAAAAGCTTGTAAAAATAAAAGAAAAATATGCAGTTGTGTCTATTGAAAAGTTATGCGAATTTAATCTGATCTGATCTGAATGCTAATAATCACCTGTATTAAGCAGAAGAAAAACTTTATAAAAAGAAAAACAATATTAGTTTTATTCACCTTATTACAATGTTCTATTCATATTTGAAAACTATTAATCATCCATTGATTGGCTTGCAGTTCGAGCTTAGCTCCTCGTAGTTCGGTTGCCGAAATGACTGCGGACCACTTGGCCCATTCACCTAGCAAGTCTACACTTGACAGAGTTCTTAATCTAAACCCTCTTAGTCATGATCTATGTGAAAGGTTCCAATCATATTGTAAATTGTTTTCAATGGATCTCGCGTGGTAGCTGAGGAAAGCCTTGCCATTACAATTAATATGTGTCATAGCAGTGGAATTCGTGAGTCCACATGAATGAGTTTCTACAACTCTATTTTGTATTACCCTCTCTCTCTCGCTCTCCTCCTCTCTCTCTCTTTTTCTCTTGGGTCTCGCTCTCTGTCTCTATTTGAATAACTCGGCATTGTTCTTAATTATAAAGCGTTGTCATGTGAGCTTCCCATTCATTCCGTTTGGACAGCCGTCGGCTCAGCTCAGCTGTTCTTTATGTTCTTTATGGCTTGACGCCTAATAAAAATTAATTTAATTTGTCTGTGTATTGCGAGAATATCCAACTGCCCCTGTCTGTGTGTGTGTGTGTGTGTGTATCTGTGTGTCTTAATATGTGGTGGGTGTGCAGTTAACGCTTATGTAAACAGATTCACTTGCAGTTCTCGCGTATCGCATCGTATCTGCTGTGCAAAACATATTAATTAGCATTTCCAATTTTTTATGCATATCTTTTTAACTATCTCGTGATGCAACGTTGCACACACAAAGAACAAGAAGAAGAGAAACAGCCCGAGCATTCGCAGTCGCAGTCGCAGTCGCAGTTCGTGCTGGTCAGCGAATTTAACTATATTTCTTTTATATATAAAAAGTTGGAACCCATTTACAATGTGAGCGAAAAAAAGACGGTTAAATATAGAGTTTTGTGCACCTGCTTCAGCTAGCAAAGGTAGACATATCCATATCGAGCCAGTATATCTAGTCTAAATATAAAAACGTATTTATAAAATAGATCTGACAATCAAAAGTCGATCTTTGAGACTTTAAGAGTTAGAAGAGACATTGAAATAGTTAATGTAGCTTTTCCCAAAAATATGATTTTCTCTCATGATAACTTTCCCGCTCTCCTGCCCCAGCTCCTCGACAGCCGCATTTTGCAGGGAATCACAAATGTTTATATGCACCTGACCACAGGGTACTAGCTAGTCGTGCAGGCTTGTCTAGAGCTTTCATTCTTAGCTTTAACTTTTGCTGTTATTCTCTTTTTTAGTTCTTTTCATACTTTTATTGTTTGTATTTTGCGAGAATTGTTGGTGGAACTTTGGCATTGGGTCTGGCGCGACTTAACGAGAGCGTAAAAGCGAAAACATCAAAATAAATAGCTCAAAAAATTAACAAGACAGCAGCGACGTCAGCGTCGCTTTTTGTCTGGTCCGACCTGCACTGGACTGGCCATGAGGCCCTGACTGACTGACTGACGGACGGACGGACGGACGGACGGACTGGACTGGCTGACAGACAGCCGCCGTGGCAACTAATCGAAACGCGTTGCAGCTGCCTCAATTCGAGTCGCGTCGAGTCGAGTTGCCTGCAAAGTGGTTGCCCAAGTTGTTGCACGACAAGAGCTTATAGATACTTTTATTTTTAGGCGCGAGTGTTTACCTACAATGCGCTCTCGAAAACTTGGCGGCACGACTCTCGGCTCTTGGCTGCGTTCCGACTGGACGCACATCAACCAGAGGAGGCCATGGAGCAAGAGAGACGATGTCAGGCGACGCGTTGAGACGACACGGACAAACAGGCAGCTCGAACACTGAACACTGAACACTGAGCATAGAGCATTGAAACTCTTCTCCAGTCAGTCATGTGGAGAGTCTTCGGGTCTACCTTTTGTGTTTTTAAGCCAATTGTTGGTTGGGTTGTGCCGCAGGCAGGAACGGATACACAGGATACCGAGTAGCTCGACTGGTAGCTCTATATAATTTGATGAACAAACAACGACAGCAGCAACAACAACAACAACAACAACAACAACAGAAACAACAACAGCGAACAACCTTGAGCTGACTTCCAAGCTTTAACTGACCATCAACAACATATGCAAAACGTTCTGGCAATAAGAAAAGAATCGCCCCTCACATAGCTCATTCGCTTTTATACACACATATTTTTGCTGTTTGATCGTAAAGAGACAGCCCACAATATTGCCTGGGCGTAACGCACTTGAAATTAGCATAAGAACTCCAAAGTTGATTCATTGCAATCCATTAGAATTAGTCAAATTATAGAACTGATTCACTTGTCTCGACTCTATGCCAAATGGGGGTATATTGAATGGCATACGCTTCAAATTCAATTCATTCACAATTAACAATGGGTTAGACACAAGGCGCACAGGAAATGGGCATGAATAAAAACCATACATAAGAAGCACACACACATATATACATAGAGAGAGAAAGAGAGGAAGGAAGAGAGGGAGCATGTCTGTGTCTTATGTAAATGTCGCCTCTGCAAGATGCTCTATAAAAATTCGTACTACATAAAAGAAATCCATAAATTAAGGCATTCGATTCAATTATGAATTCCACTGGCCGCCTTGTGAGCTGCGTAGATCAGACAGATGAGATCAGTTGGCAAATATGATTATAAATGGAATAATGGAATACAAAAGTTGACTTTTTTGCTGTAAGACTTTAAACAATGGCTGTCTAGAATAATCAAAGAATTCCCCAAGTCTAATGGCATGTCATCCATGAAATTAAATCAAGTTCAGAACCTCAAGCTTCTCAGTTTTTCCTGTAAAAACTAATTGGATTCTTACTCCAGCTACTCAATATTAATAAAAGATAAAGTTCGACTAAGCACCTATTCTTGAATCTTTAAATAAATCCTCCATTAAAATACAAATTTATAATAATATAAATAATTACACGCAATTTAATACGAGGGCAATTTGAATGCCTAATTTAAGTCAAATAAATATTTGGACCAAGCCCAAGAGGGTCCAGCACGAATCTAATCAGCTGGCCAACTAATCAGTCCACGATCTTAAATAATGAGCTGGCCCGATTCGTAAAGTGGACTATATATCTCACTAATATGTCATCAATTTGCAACTAAATCCAATCAAAAGCCAACAAAACAGCGTCAAAACCTGTAACGATCGATAAGAACGCGGACCGTAACAAATAAGAAAAGTTTAACAAAATAAATAAAACAAGAAGGAACGACTTACTTCGGCACACCGAAGATTAAATACTCTGTATAATTGAGGTGGCTTCGATATTGACAAGATTTGTTCATATGGAAGAAGCGTAGTTAAAATAATAAATTCCGAGTTTGGTCAAGATATTTAATTAAAGTTTTTCGTACAAGAAGATACTTTACCAGCGATCATTTCTATAGTTGCCGTGTGATATAGTAGGCCGATATTGATCAAATTTGGCTAATATGGAAGAAACAGTACAGATACCTCGAAAAACTAAAAAGTTGTTGATACAAAAACTTAATTTTCGACCGATTGTCTCTACCGCTCTCTCCTTGGGCCATTTCAAATGTCATAAAGTCAAATGCTTTGTCGGCGTTCGCCGCTTCTCATCGATTTCAGTTACGCATTGCGGGCAATGTTTATGATATGACAGGTATATGATATAGTAGACGGATGCTGATAAGATTGAGTTTATATATAAGTGGCATGTGAAATTTTAGTATGACAAGTTTGGTCAAGTTATCTTGATAGGCAATAAAGTTTTTCCTTAAAGAACTTACTCGCGAAATGACCGATCAGTCGTATGTCAACTATATGTTATAGTGGTCCGATTCGACTGTCTGCTTTTAAAGTGAGAGGCTGGTTTGCATAGAAGAACTCAGACAGGCAGACGGACATGACTATATCGACTGGTTGTTGATGCTGATCAAGAATATGTCTCATACTCATTGAGGAATCGAAGATGCCTTCTTCTATGTGTTACACATTTCACAATAGGACTATGTCACCCTCTATAAGGGCATACAAATACCGAAACTATCAAGAGAAGAAATCACATTTTAAAGTCTCATAGACACTACTTGATGAGTGCTCAAAGTGAATCGCGATCGAAATCGAAATAACGAATCACAGATTAAATTACCATGTTTGTTCTTACAGCTCACGATCAACGCTTGCTATCTCACTCTCTCACGCACTCTGCCAACACTCCCTTTCTCTCTCTCGCTCTGAATTATTTTCTGTTTCGACTGCTAATTAAAAGCGAGTAAAACACAGTCGAATCAAATAAATTACTAGCCCCAAAGAAGCAGAGGAAAAAGGGTAATAATTTCACAGACATTTCACATAAATAACATCAATAGAGCGCGCAGAGCTGGCTTCTAGGAAACGTGGGCCAAACGTTTTCTGAAACATTCTTTTTGTTTGGCTCTTCTTCTTTTTTTCACTTTTTTTTTATCTAACACCCAAAAAAGATAAAAAAAAAAAAAAAGAAGAAACATCATTAACATGTCGTAGATACGCGCAGAGATGCGAGTTTGATTCTTTTGCTGTATTTTGTTTTATATCTAACTGATTAACAATCGACGGGTTGTTGTTGCTGCTATTGTTGTTGTATAGTTGTTGTTGTTGTTTTTGTTGTTGCCTCATATCAGTCAGTCAACGCGCCGCAGCTCAGCCCGAGCCTAGGTTGCAGCATAGTTGCCCCCATAGACTCGAGATCTTGCGACTTGAACCACGAACCTCGATCTCGATTGCCGTTCAATCGAGTACCCTAAGCTGCCCCCGCACCGTCCACGTCCCTGTTCCCGCGCGACAATCGTGTGAAGCTGCATGAACATCTCAGCGAGTCGTATCTAAAATTTCCAACTGTTGCGTGGAGAGGCAGCAGCAGGTTAACACGCCAGCGCAGGTTAAACTGACCCGGGACCGGACCAGGCCAGAGAACCGCAGCTCTTTTGTGTTGTGTTGTGGTTGTGTTGTTGCTATTGCTGTTGTTGTTGCCTTGGCCCGAACATTTTTGATTGCTTTTTTAATGTTTCCAATTTATACGAATCATTGTTGTTTTTTTGTTTTATTTTTTGGCCTGGCTGCGAGAGTCCATAATTTAGCCAGCACACAACAACGCACACAGAACACGGAGAAAAATGTTGAGAAAAATTACAAAATAAATAGCCGCATGTCTCTTTCATTTTGCCATGCTTGCGGACCCCCTCTCCCCCTCTCCATCTCTATTTCTCTCTCTCTTTCTCTACCGCTCTCTCCTTGGGCCATTTCAAATGTCATAAAGTCAAATGCTTTGTCGGCGTTCGCCGCTTCTCATCGATTTCAGTTACGCATTGCGGGCAATGTTTTTAATTAGACAGTTTTGATGTTGCGTCAATTGTCAATTGGCGACAAAAAGGGGCAGCCAGGCGAACAGGCAACAAGTTGCCTGCAACTTAGACGCCTGGGCCTAAAAAGGCGACGACGTTGTCGCCAACTTTGGCCAACAAATCTGTGTCAAGCCATGGGCAACATTCAACATTCAATATCAAACATTCAACATTCAACTGGCGGCAGGCAGCAGGCGGCAAGCGGCAGGCAGAGGCAACAGGCGGATGATCTGAAGCGCGACAAGTGATTGCCATCAGTTGTCAGGCCGCTATCGTTGATCACAATGTCAACAGCAGTAGCAACAACAACAGCAGCAACAACAACAACAACAGCAGCAGCAGCAGCAACAACAACAGGCAGTCAGACTGGCGGCGGCATATTCCCGTGGGGAGCTGCATTTAAAAGGCATTTAAGCCACAAAATCTCAAGACCAGCAGCAATATCAACAGTTGCCGCAACAATTACTAAAAGCAAGACAAGCACATAACAATTCGACGAATAGCCAATGCACTGCCCTACATTTTGTTACACAAGATGTTTCTAATAACGATTGACAATTAAATTATCAAAAATATCAGCGCTACTTTAATTAAAATTGTTGTTAACAAGTGTTCGTATGCGCTCAATAAATTGAAAAGTATTTATCATGAATAAAATACTTGAAAAAGTTTATGAAATCCTACGATTTATGATATTTATGAAATATTAATAATATTAGATCTAAACACATTAAAATAGTTCTTTTTTGAAGATAGAAAATATTTTAAGCATTGAAAGTTTTTTTTTTTATAAATTATGTTGAAATTATGTCAAATTTGAAGAGTGACCTTTTTAGTACAAATACTGATCTTAAGCTGAGAAAGTCTAGATCAATGTTATTTTTGCTTGACGCTTGTAATTCTCAACAAGTTTACAGAAAGGGGGACACGGCGCTTTCAGTTCTGATGCTGATGATAGATCTGGGAAGAACTTAAAACATTTAAACACAGACAAGCGGCTTATTTTTTGCTGCTTAAGCCTCTTTGGTTGTATTTTATTATAATTATAATTATATACAATAATTAGCAATAATGAACTCGAGCCAGTCAGTTTAAAAAATGTAATAAAATTGTTTTTAATTTATTTGTCCCAATTTTAGAGTCGAAACAGGCAATTTAAATGCAAATTTGGCAAAAAAGCTCTGCAATTAGTACTCCACAAGCTGCAATCATATACTGTTTCTCTCAGTGTAATGTTTCTTTTAATTTGTTACAATTGTCGCTAATGCTAATTTAACTATTCATGTGAATTGTGTGTTGGTTTTGATACGCTCTCAAGTTGAAGAGCATATCTGTTAAAGGCATAAAATGCCTAATTGCTGTGCATGGCACACACTTAATGACAAAGTTATGATGCCCCCACTGGCAAAGGGCTGCCGCAAATGCCACAAGAGGAGACGCCGCCGCCGTTGGTAACCGCAGCAGCAGCCGCACCAACAGCCGGAGCAGAAGCAGCAGCAGCAGCAGCTTTAGCTATAGCAGTTTTTAGCAGCTGGGAGCCAACTTTCGTGACATGACAATTTCGATGACGACGATGATGAGCCTCTGCCGCAGCCCGAGTCGCTGCATCTTGGCTGATCAAGATCAAGGCAGCTTGCAGCGACTGCATGATGATGTTGTCGCTGACATTGACGACGTCGACGACGATGACGACGACGCACATTGACGATATGATAGACGCACTCATCACATCAGATCACATCACATCATCTGGCGAGACGTGCGCGTTGATTGTCACAGCGTCGTTTCGTGGGCAACTGGGCCTGATCTGAGGACTGGAGCTGCGATCTACTGCTACTGCTACGGCTACTGCTACTGCTGACTGCTGACTGCTACTGGCATGCGGGTTCCACTCAACGTTCAACGAAAATTGCAATTTGCCGTCATTTTGTAATGAGGGAGCGCCGACGACGACGACGACGACGACGTCGTCGTTGACGTTGACGCTGCTCGAAATTATGGCAAATTGTTTATGGGGTGTTTAAATGGCCAGCAAAGTTGTTGTTGTTGCTGTTGTTGTACTTGCTGCTGTTGTACTTGCTGCTGTTCTTGCACGGCCAGTTGGCTACGCCAAGGCGAAGCTATAATTTTATTTGTAAATAAATTCACGAAAAACCAACACAGAGATACCTAAACTCTATGTAGCAAGATAAAAAGCGAGAGGGAGACAGAGAAAGAGAGAGAGAGAGAGAGAGAGAGACTTAAGTGAACCCGCCTAACGCGCGCTCTGATCATTAATCATTTGCACCCTGGCAGCGGACAGCGGACAGCGGCAACGCCTGCAACCAGCGTAGTGAAGGTTCCAGTCCCCAGCACCCAGTCCCTAGCCTTCAGCCTCAGCCTCTGCCCAATGCCAGTTTCCAGTCGCAGTTCCAGTGCGTGTGTATTTAACTAACTCATTATAAATAAGCTGGAATCCCTAACATGCAATTAAATAACGTGGGTCTAATCCTAATGAGACGACAGGCAGTATGTCATGTAGTTGTTGTTGCTGCTGCTGCTGTTGTTGGTTGTTTGCTATTCCCTGTTTGCTGTTCAGTCTCCAGCTCCCAACTTGGCCATGCAACATTTGCGTTTGCGCATGCCCATTTCCCCTAGTCCCGACCCAAAACTGTTCCACGCATGAGTGAAAGCTGCGATTTGGAGAATGCCAGAACATGTAGAGAACATGAGCAGCGAGAAAGAGAGCGAGAGAGAGAGTGCGAGGAAGTAAGGCAAACACGTGTTCCAAGCCAATTGCAAAAGGCATGACTTTTAGACAGGCACTACGTCTGCAGCAAAACCCAAAAATTAATCATATTTGAGCTGAAAAATATTGTGGCTTCCCATACACAGACATGTGCTGGTGGCTGGTCTATGTGGCATAAGTCTCCATGTCTCCGAGTGTTGCTTGTGTTGGCGTCTCTGGTGGGCATTCTAGGAAAGCCAGCGTTGATTTCAGCAGCGTCTGAGTTCAACGACAGCGAGCTTGCTGTGTTGAAATATCAGTTCCATTATCAACGAGCAGAGGAAGTGATCGAATTTCTCACAGCTCCGAAAGTTGCTGTAGAAAGTGAATGAATGGTGCGCGGCGCTTCCAAAGTAAATGTATTCTTAATTGACACAATAGAATTCCATAATTTGCCTCCAGTAACATACCTAGTTTCGCTAGGCTACATCTATCTCCATATATAATACTATTTGTCTTGACTAACTGAAATCCCACCTGCCTGAGTTTGTATGGTCGAAGGTTAGAGTTCAGCTTCAAACTTTACTTCAAAGTTTTATATACAAAAATAATAATGTTTTAGCGATATTGAGAAAACGACTGCTGCAAGTTTAAACGTATTTCGTTATGTCCCCTTCTATGCGATTCTCATTAATGAAAGTTACACACGCTTTGATTATAAATATTATATGAATAAGTTGTATTCCCAATCATACTTGCTTTTAACTAAACTTGCCTGCAGTTTATCCTCTCTCTCTTCCTCTTTTTATTTCATTTTATTTATCTTCAGATCATACTCTAATTTGTTCTATTTTTTTAGTGATATTTACACGTAAGGATCTGACTCCCGCCGTCTAATCTATGTGTGTTTGTGAATATGTAAGGTAAGTACATATTTACATATATAATTAAGAATTTATGTTTAAATAATTCAGACCTAGCACGGGCTATCTTCTAGTATACATATTTGCTTAACTTACTTATTTATCCTGACGTAAACTGTTTGTTGGTTTTAGCACTAAATGTTGAATAAATCAGTTCTTGGTAAGAAGAGTCTCAGCAGGGGTCGCATTTTCTTCTCACCTGTAATTAGGACTGGTCAGCCTCTAGACAATCCAACGATGATGCTGCTCAGTAGCCTCAAGTTTTGATCTTTAGCTAACAGCTTATCCCTGAGCTCTTCCACACAAATACCCAAAGGCTTCGGCCCACGCACAGCGGTTGAAACTAATGAACCGCGGCACTTACGAGCGGTTGTAACCCCTCGAGTTCAGAGGCCTGTCGAAATTCCTAGGAAAATCTTTTATGATCTCAGGCAAAGAGACGAATGTGTAATGCTGTAAACCCTTACATCGAGCAGCACACTCTAATTGCTGCTGCAACCATTTCAAAGTGGGGACGAAGGGCTATAAAACTTATAACCGCAGGATTTTCACTGTCAGCGCGGCCATTAATCCAGTCGGACAGCTACGGCAACGGCAACGGGCGGGTTTCTGGTCTCTAACAACCTGGGTAACGCCCTTGTAAAGAGCTGAAGCGATTCGGCTTGTTTAGTTTTGTGGAGTCGGCAGAACTCTGGAATGGAGTTTCTGACTTTTAGTCCATTGACATTGCCGGACAAGAGTTGGCTCTAATAATTATGTTCATTATGAATTAATTTAATTTGAGCAACGGTCGCGGGTTTGTTTGAGTATGGTCAAGCGAGCTAGGCGGGGAGGTAAGGCGGTTGGGGAGCGAGTGAAAAGGTTGCCCTCGAGAGCACAACGGGTGGGCGCCACGGATTGTGTCAAAGATATGCGACGCATGTGGCGCAAAGTTCCGCCAAATGCACAGTTGGTAGTCGCCCCCGGTTCGGGGCATTGGTATTTTTATACCTATAACCCATTTTCTACAGGTTTCTAGAGTTTTATGAGAGAGACAAACAATATATGTATATATAAATGCTTCTTGATCCGCTTCAAAAAAGGTCAAAACGCAACGCAAAATTGGCTCACAGCATTTGAGACCCGCAGTTGATCTGACGACGCGGGGCAGCTAAAAGTTTATCGAAGAGTCTGCGCAGTATTTTTAGAGTCCCAGGCAGGCAACGTTGCGTGTCTGGCCGGCTTTGACCCAAAATAAAGTTGGCATTTTGAGTGTTTTATTGCATGGACACAAGTTTCAAGCAATCAACAAAGCGACTGATCAAATGCAAGATCATCCCAATGGACAGACATGCCATACACACTCAGTCTATCTCTTGAGAGAGACAGAGACAAGCTGAGACAGCGGCAGAGCGAGAGGCGGCGTCCAAGTACGAGAGAAATATGTTTATAAACATGCACATTTGGCACGCGATCATCAATTTTCGAAACCTACAACTGCGTACTGTAAGATACTTTTACCATTTCAGCCCTCAACAGCTCTCATCGTTATCACTGTGCAACACAGACGATGCCAAGACTTCTGCTTCTTCTTCTTCTTCTTCTTCTTTTTCTTGTACCTGTGTAGAGAATGAAAAATGAGAGGAGCTGCATACACTCATATATTACTTTCAGAAAACCTGAAAGTATTTAAAAATCATTTCGTCTTTTTTGCCTTCTTTTAAAAGAATATTTAGTTTATTTTTAATATTCTCTGGGCTTTTTTAAAAGATCTTGAATTCTAGTTTTTTCCCTCAAATATATTCAGTTATTTTAATATTCATATATTATATTCAAAATATATTTGAAAGATATAAAGAATTAATTTAGCGTAACATTCGAAATTTCGTGGTCAGTTCTGTGGTCAAACCCATTTTTCGAAAAACACAATTTTGTGATTTTCCCGGAAAATGTTCAGGTAAATCTATTAGTTCCGCAGCAGCATTATTTGTACCTTTATCCGGAAAAAACCTTGAACAATTTGCAGAAAGTTTTGGTCTATTGTTTTGTGGCTACGACGGAAATTTTATTAGTTTTCGATTTCCGAATGCAAGGTTATTCTGAATGCAGCCCTTAAAAGAGTCTGGACGGATTCTGAATATATATGTATAATATATTTAATGTATAAGCCTTGCACACTTGTATTGGCATCTTTTAAAGTTTGAAAGACATTTTTAACAGAAGAATCTTTTCCTTTATAAATGTTCTATGTTCAACTTGGGCTCAGACCAACTCTCAGTAATGATTTTTCTGTAGAGAAGAGAATTACATTTTAGAAAAACATATAAATATATATGAATAGAATTTAAATGAGACCTGTTAAAGCATATTAATTTGAGTTTTTGCAAATTCATTATTTTTACTTATCTGATTGCTTCTTCCTTTTGCTCTCTGGGGAGGCGGAATATGCTAACATACTGGCTACTTATATTCATTGCGTTCGTTGTTGTCGCTGTCGTTGTTGTTGTTGTTGTCTAGTGTTGGATTCTTTACCTTAATTGTTACACAATGATCGCGCTGAATCTGCGCCTCGTTGGTTCCCAATTATAAAAAGCCGATTAGATAACCAGCGAGCCCAAAAGCAATGCCGAGCCGAGCCAGAACCGGCAAGTGGCCCATCATCATGTTTTATTATTATGCCAGGCAGCCTCTTTGGCCGACTGTCTGCGGCTGCCTCCTGCGCTGCGATGTGCTGTGCTGTGTGTCGGTGCTGTTTTTGGATTATAATACCGAAGAACAGCAACAAACAAGAGGAGAAAAAGTTTCGACTCATTCGCTGCCATTTAGAGCAACAATAGGAGGCCGGCAAATGTAAACACCGAGCGCTGCGATCGATACGAAAATGAGCAATAACCAAAAACTGTACCCAATCTGTGGTGGTGGACCCAGCTCTGGCGAGGACCGACCAATCGATCGACCTTCTCTCCAACAGCAGCAGCAGCAGCGGCAGCGGCAGCAGCACCACCAACAAGCAACAAGTATACCCAAATATGCGATCATTACTCATGCGCGATTTCACAATAAATCAACGAGACGTGTTCACAATAATTTTATTCAACTTATTTTCTTGTCGGTTGGTCTCGGCCCGGTCTGGTCTCTGGTCTGGTTTGGGCTCTCCACTCTCGGTGTGTGTGCCGATTGTTATACCCTGTAACCATTAACATTTTTTGTTAAAAGAAAAGTATTTGTCCCAAAGTTGTGCGTTCAGCCAAAAGAGAGAGAAACATCGAAAAGTCGTTAAAGATGAACTTCATATGTAGCTCTTCTGAACAGCTTCAACTAGCGGGTAGATCCTGTGGAGCCATGTGGATAAGCTAAGGCTCTTTAGCATTTACATATGGGTTTTCTTTAAGGCTACCAATAGGTTTTGAACAACTTGTTCGTTCCGAACCCGGGATTTCATTTTATAATTTAATATAAACAGAACCTTTAACCAAAACAGTTGCTCAAAACAAAAACTTAAACGTAAGCCGAAACGATTTGAATTTTTACCTCGAAAATTGTTTTCTTAAAAATAAAGAAATCTTCAGGTAGAGTCTGCTCAACCTTTATCTAACACTTTTTAGTAGATGCCTATCAGTTTAATGCTCCATTGATTACTATTATTATTTATTATTAATTTATTAACATTTTTAAGGAATATAGATTTGAACTAATCCCTGGACACATGGATGTGAAAAAGATGCCGAATCTCAAACCAGAAGGTTTAAGTCCTAAACCGAATCTCCGACCACTTGCAGCCCTACTCTCTATCTTCATCCCGACCTATAACAACTAAAGCTACTTTTTAAAGGCACAAATAGTTGGTACTTTAAGTATTGGCATATTCAGATTCTAATATGGTATTTATTCATCGATAGCGCCACCTTTTGTTTGGCATCAGCACCACTTTTCAATTTTAGGCAAGTGCCCAGGGTATCTCCTAGTTGTTAGCTCTCGACTAGAGCAATCTAACTTGTTATTAACTGTTTGCATGTGTGTGTGTTTGTGTTTGTTGCTGGCTGCTTGTTGGCCTGGCCAGCTAAAGGAGCGCAGGCTTTTATGTTGTTGTCGGCGGCGTCGGCAACAATGAAACCGTTTTTCGTTACGACCATCGGGAATGTGTTGCTAAATATGCAAAGCGACTCTGCAGTCCGCATGGACAACGGTCGACTCACTGCATCGGCAGCTAGCTTAACCTGGTGGCGGTTGCGACCGCGGTGGCGTTGGCGTCGGCCTCGGCATCGGCGTCGGCGTCGACTTCGTGATGTGACGCTTCCCACTCTGTGGCGCTCTGGCCGTCTGTGTTTGCCAGTGCGGAGTGCAACTATTTTCATGTCGCGGATCGTGATGAAGTTAGGTGCATGGCCACGCAATGGGGCATCCAGCTAAATGGCTGCCGCCTTCCCAATGCCTGCGCCTCCGATCATTTGCAAATTGTGTGTGTGTGGAAGTGTGTGTGGTGCACAGCGCAGGCAAAGAGTAGAAGCTACACGATTTAATTGTTACGCACAATGACAGTACCCGACTCCGGGCAGAGGGATTGGATAGAGGAGCGGGTGCAGCTGCAAACAAACAGCGCAACTAGCATTGTATTGTTCCTCAAGTAGCTAAAGGGTTATGAGCCCGAAACATATGCAAAATTGTGTAGCTTCTCTCATCCATGGCTTAGCATAACTATTGCTCAGGAGCTATGCCCTGCAGCATTGGTTGGGCATAACGATCAGATTGTTATGTTGGCAACATTTAACAGGGCCCCCAAGGAGCTATAATTCAAAACGTACAATTGTCTTTTAATGAAGGGTTTACCATGAAGACAGAAAACAAACTATTTTTGTCGTGAGCTTTGAGTTTAAGTTGTATAAGGGCTAGTCTCCCCTCCACTAGCTCGCTAGGCTCTCCAGCCTCAAATCGAGCTACTAGTGTGTGAGTGTGGAGAGTAAATATGTTTAAGAGATCTAGAAAGTGATTTATTTAAAGTAAACATATATTATAATCGCGCTAAAGAGTATTTAGTTAGTTTTTTTCTATTACCTTAATTATCAGTTATAAATATGAAATATGATGATAGGAATATCATGATATTTCGTTCTTTTCCTATTTTTCCTATTATTATTTGTAAAGAATATACTTTAGCTCTAAGGTTTACTTCTAAAAAACTCAACTGATATATCGGTTAAAAAAGTCTCAAAAATTTCAATTTATTCTAAAAAACAAGAAATATATGCCCCATTTGCTCAAGGGGTCTCGCTGGAATTCACAATATATCGATAAATTATCAGGGCACAAATATTTTGTGAAGAATGTTTTTTGTAAACCCTTTAAAAAAAATCTTGAGCATATGCTTGGGGAAAACTGAGTAAAATTTGTCAAAATTGTAGCAGCCTTTCGCCGCGGCGGCGTGCTTTGGGGTTAATTAAAAAATGCTACTCATAAGTCAACAGCGACAAGAAAATGGGGAAAAGCGCAACAACAACAGAAACAACATAAACGACGAAAAAATTGAATAATCTGTCAACAATCTGTGCTATGCGGCACTTGTGTAAAGGGCATTGGAGGCTTCGTCGTGTCGCATACTTTGCATTTCGAACATGTTTTATAAATAACGCTAAGCAGCTCGAAGCTCGACAAGTCAATGAAGTGGAGGCTCTCTTAAATACAACAAGAAGAAAAGAACAACAACAGCAGCAAAACAAAAATAAAAAAAAAAGTGCGATCCACACGGTAATCCTCTTGGTAACTAAAGCGCAAAACATGGATTTCGTTTTAAAAATCGTGTCTTGTTCTTGCCACGGTCAGGCCAGCAACAACAACAAAAGGGTAGCAAGAATATGCTGAACGCGGGCTAGTGAAGGGGGAAGCGGAAGGGGTGGGGGGTGGTTTTTCAGGGGGGGTATTCTGTTTAGAACGCTGTCTCAGCCGCTGATGGCTATGGCTAATATGCATGCAATCAGCCAACGGTGGGGCCTATAGGCCGTGTACCGGGCCACGAAAATATGTTGCGGTTTTTTTGCCGCCGTTGTTGTTGTTGTTGTTGTTGTTTGTGTAAAACGGCTGCCACGCAAAAACCAATAGATCAGGCAACAAGTTAGCCAGCCTCGCTCTCCGCCCTGCCACAGCTGCATGCCCCTAATCCATGGCACATATTTTGCTTAACGAATGTCACACAAGCATCGATGACTGGCGGACTGACTGAATGCCTGGAATGGAGCGGAATGGAATGGGAGATGCTTCAATGCATTTACATTCACTCAGTCTATGTGTTGGCTCACGTACGAGGCTTGTTGTTGTTGTCAAGCCAAACTGCTACTGTCAAAGTCACGTTTTAATGTAACGTTGGCTCGATTCGGTTGCCTGAAATATTGAGATTGAGTTACGAGCAGCCAACAACTTTTGTCAACACGCGAAGCTGCATAAATGCCGCTTAAATGGCATAAAATATGCATATGCATTTTGCCCAAGGAAGCAGCCACATGCCCAGTTGCAAGTTGAAAGTCACCAGTTGCCAGTTGCAGCAGTTGCAAGTTGCTGGCTGCTAGTTGCAAAGTTGCCAGTTAAGAGGGCCCGGTGTTACCTGGCCAGTTATCGCAGCGCGTTCAACATATTTCAAAGTTACACGACTGACGACTCGACTTGCCTGACACGCCCTTAGTTAGTTAGTCGGCTCGTCCGTCTGTCTATCTGTCAGGCCTTCAGTCAGACCGTCTCAGCTATGTGGCCAGTTTCCTGCTGTTGCCGCTGCTGCTGCCGTTGGCTGCAGGGCCAACGTTCCGTTTCTCGGCTCAACCAACTTGAAATTCTTTGTAATTTGCGTTTTTCACACCCATTTGATGTAGCACCCAGTTTTAATCTTAATCCCTGCCACCGAAATTGCTAACTACTCATAAATGCCTGACCCTTAGCTCTAACTAAAAGGGGTTGAGCTCAAGATTCCAATCCGGACAAAAGAAACAACACACGCCATAAATCGATGGTGTTGGCCAAGTAAAAAAAAAATAAAGAAAACTAAATGCCTCGTGTTTTTCCAGCTCTGCTGTGCCGGACACTGGGAAAAACTGTCATGTTTTTCATGTTAGTTCAGCTAAGCGCTGATAACGAAACTTTGAATGAAGCCACAATAGAATTTCCAGTTGATTGTGGGTTTCAGAAGGAAGTGCGCATAATACTTAAGCTGAGAGAGGAACGAGCAGGCCAGCAGCTATTTAAACTACATATAATAGCCTTATTGAATGTTGAGATAGAAGCATATATATACTCGCATATAGAATACTCTACGATGCGTTGGGCATCTAATTAACATTTTTTCCATAAAGCAATGTATTCGCTTGAACTGATTGAGAATTGTAAGCTCTAAGCTCGCTTGGTAGATTTATTACTAAAATTAAAGCATTGAATCTTAACATTATCTTTATAAATGGAGCCTAACATTTACATTAGTTAATCGATCAAATGTGAAAAGCTTAAATCCAGAGTAGTTTTATTTAGACCTTGTTACATTTATTAACTGATTGGTCTATTATACGTAATATTGGTTCAGTTCTAATTTGAAACGAAACTTATATATGTCATATAACTTATATGGTCTTGGCCTATTTCAATACATCCTAGCCAAAGACCTGCCCAGATCCGCGTCATTTAGTTGCCTCATTCACCCGATCACGCATAAAACACATCCATGATAATTGATATTTGCCGTATCCTAAGCATAATGTCCCAGCTCCATTTAGGTGTCAGTTATCAAAATAGCTGTCGTTGATTAGATGTCAAACATTGCTCGAATACCATTATAATTGCAATATGCTTTACCATTAAATATTTATGCATGGAGCACACGAATTTATCTGTGGCTTTGGCTAAAACCTTTGGCAATTTAAGAGGCCCATCAATTGCTTTGTCAAATGTGAACCGCAAGCTAAAAACCACTTTTCAGTCTTCAATCCGCGCCCGGTTATCAAAAGCAATTTTCGACTCTGCTCGGTCTGCAGCTGGTGAGGAGTGGGAAGTGGGGATTGGGCAGCGGGGACAGGCAAAAGTCGTCGCCCGATCCAGCTACCCATATAGCCCGCAGCTGATAAAACTCAATACTTTTGTGTGTTTATGGCCAATCAGAAATCATGCCCAGGCCCACCTCAATATATATAGTATGCACGTATATATATATGCATAAGCAGCAGCTTCTGTCGCACATATGCCCCCTCTCTCCCGTCCAACGTTGAACACCCTGCCCCCGAGCGCGACGCCCCTTTCATGGGGCAGTGAAAACGAGTGTCATTTTTAGCCAATTTCGCTGCGTTGCGTTTGCGTGGCATGAAAACTCAATGGAGTGGACACGAGCCCATGGTCCAGACCAGGCCGGGCCAGACCAGGCCAGGCCAGCGAAGACCAGACCTGGCCGGGGAGTGTGGAAAAAAAAGTGCGAACGCGTTAACTACATGGCGTCGCCAATCTTAGCTGGAAAACGTACGACAAGACAAGACAAGCCAATTGCAGGCCGTGCCTCAAGATGGAGTTAGGAGCAGGAGACGCTGCCCATTCGGTGGCTAGAGAGCCGAGGAGTGCACAGTAGCGCCTGCGGGCCAATAAGTGTGTGAAATAAACAATGTGCACACGTAGCTCTCTTGCCGCCGTCCATTGCTGCCGCTGCTTCGTGTTGCTCGTACATTTTTGTGCTCAACCAGACGCAGCAGCAGCAGCAGCAACAACAACAGCCACAACAACCACAAGAGTGAACACTGAAACGTGTATAAAAAAAATGAAGAAAAATAAATAAATAAATTGCAACATTGGCAGCATATTTTTACACTTTGGCTTGCACCAAAAACCCACGGCCCTGGCACTGTCCCTGGTTTAGTCTGAAGACAACGCAAAACGCACTTTTTGATATAAATAATACTCCGATTGGGTATAATATGTTTTTAATGCATTTTGTCACGTTTAAGCACAATTAATTGAGACTGCAATTTATTATGTTATATGTTAGTCGCGGAATTAACAAGCTCATCAATATAATCAATCAAAGTTGATTTGAAGTTGGAAGGTAATCATGCTTATATTATAAAAAAAAAATAAAATCATAATAACTTTGAACTGCGAGATGGTAGCTTTTTCTAAGGTTGATGTATATTTTCATAAATATATAACTATATGGACTAGAAAGCGACTAGGAAGCAGAAATGTTTGAGCTATTTAGCTTATATACAAAAATTCCAGCCACTACTGTGGAAAATTAATGAAACTTTGTGAAAATTCATTTAAGACTTGTTTTACACTTTATTTATAAATATAAAACTCTTTGTCTTTGTTTGTGACTGGCCTGCTGAATAACGATCAGCTCAAATCGTAAGGGCTAGAAAACTGAAATGTTTCAGGTATTTAGCTTATGTTATAATATTAAACCCGCTTCTGTGGAAAATTGGTAAAAACTTTTTTTTTTTCGATTTCAATGTCATGTTCAAAGATCTTTATGAAAATGGGTGTGAGACGTGTTTACCTTTTTAAAAAATCCACCTCTTCTAGATGGAAAATGTGTGTCAAATTTTGTATGAGATGTGGCTTGGTTTCAGGGTATTGCGGATAGATTTCAGTTTCAGTTTCGGAAAATGCTTGGATATTGAAATAAAAGTGATTCCAAGAAAATTTAAAAAAAATAACAAAATAACAAATAAACAATAAAATAAATATTAAAACATCGTCTTAAAAAAGGGGTTACATTTAAAAATATAGCCTTGTGTTAGAGTATATTTAATTCGATCAAGTTAAAGACCTTGCGTTGCTGGTATTTTATTTTTACTCGAACGTTTAAGTGGCTCGGCATGCCTAGGCGACGTGTCCAGCTTCAACTCCAGCTGCAGCTTCGCACCCGATCCGCGAGCCCTAGCCCTAGCCCAAGCCCAAACCCAATTCCAAATCCGAGCCCTACCTGTCAGCGCTATGGCGTCAACGTTACGCAGCGCAACTGAGTCCGGAGTCGGAGATCTGAAGGTCTGAGGCCAGTTGGCTTTTTTATTAGTCAATGCTGTTGTTGTTGTTTTTGGTCAGTATCCTTTTGCCGGGTGTCTCATCAGGCGCTGCCCTTTTGCTGATTAAAACTGCGAAATCCAATTTATTTCAAAATTTATTGTGTCTCACACGCGCAGAGACGTACAGGAATTGAAAAATATCAATAAAGGCATATGAATTGTTACCCAATAATAAATCAAGTGCCCTGGAACCACACGGCCACAACGTCCTCGCAAACAAATATGCCTTTTATTGTTTATATAAAAAATAACCCGACTCTGGCATTTTTCGCGCCGGACAACGCGAAATATTTCAATGCGAAAATCACCGAAAATCGTTGCGAATGTGGGTTTTATTTATTTTTTTCTTTGCGCTTCTCCACTTTGCTTCACTTTGGTCTGAAGTCTTTGGCAACGATCCCGAACATCATTTCATTTCAATGAGGACGGCAATTTTCTAAGAACGAAGCGCATACCAAGGAATCAGAGAGGCAGCAAGAGAGTAGCAGGAGGGGCAACCACGCCGGCAATGGGCAAATGGCAGCTTTGGTGTTTCAGAAATATGTGCAAACAATTACGAAGCATTTGCCAGAAAGACGGCATCGGGAATCGGGACTTGGGACTGGGCACTCGGCACTCGGCACTGGGATGGAGATCACCGCTCGCTTGTCTGTCTCACTGATATTTCGTCAATTAGAATGTACCAACGAGCTGCGAATGTGCGAAGATACATTTTTGGGAGCCTGGAAGACCCTGAAACCATCAGCGGCAGCTCAAATTAATATCTGTGCGATAACTCAAAGTCCGACCGACGTAGACCCATGGAGGAGAACCCATGTAGAAGAAGCCGAAGCAGCCGAAGAGCTCTCTTCCCAGCGCCGTTTTGTATTTCGCTTCTTTTTTTTGTTTTTGTTTTGCAAATTTTCGAACTCCACGTTCCAACATCCTGTTTCGTGCCGTTCATCTTGTCTTTTCAATTGTGGGGCTGTCTCTGTGGTTGTTGTTGTTGTTGTTGTTGTTGTTGTTGTTGCAGCCAGCTAGTTAAGCAGTTAAGCAGTTTCGCGTAAACGTTTTTCCAATATGATTTTGCAGTCGCTGTTGCTGCTGTTGTTGTTGTTGCTGTTGCTGCTGCGCCTGTGTGTTTAGGCTGTCTTCAGGGTTGTTATTTTAAAATTAGCACTTTGATTTAAGTTGTCTACACTCTTGGCGGCCTGTCTCTCTAGTTAGTTGCCCAGTTCCACACAGGCAGCTGCAGCAGCTAAGGTGTTGAGAAGCTGAGTGAAGGGACAAGCGGACAGCGGGGGAGCGTCGCGGAGCGGAGGCGGCAGCGCAGCGGCTGGCAGTGCTGCCAGCTAGCAAGTATGTTGTTGATGCTTGATTGCTGAGGCACAGCGAAAGGTTGAAGGTTAGAGCAGATAAACTGTTTGATGTTGTTGTTGTTGCTGTTGCTGTTGTTGTTGTTGCACCAAAATCCTATTATCTACATATCATATGAACGATGATAGGCGGCAGCTTGTCCGAGCCATGAGAAATGTCCAAAAATTCAGTTGGGAAATTTTCTTCAGCTGTCATTTTCTATTTCCTGCTACGTCAGTCAAGCTAAGTGTTAACAGCATAAATATTAATTTTATATATTTTTATTTGAACTGAAGAATTCATATACTTATAATTTATCGAAGATTTTGCCTGTCTGTCCGTTTCTATACAAAAAAAGACTCCGTTTTTAATAGTTCGTGATGAACCACATCATAGATTGAATTTACCTTAAAGATTTTAAACATATAAGTCCGTGTCGGCTGTATCGGAATACTATTTAATATATCTGATATATAACTGACGGTTGATTTCCATTTTTGAAGATGAAATTTTCATAGATCTATAGGATATAGATTTAATATGAAGAATCGGCCGCAAAACAAGATTTTCCATAAGCACAACCTTGTAAACAACGCTTAGAATAAAAATATATCTCAAAAGCTTATAGTCTTAAATTCGGCACAAAGTTACATATTCTCCCGCTTGTTTTTGAATTGAATTTTTTTTAGTACAATTTGGGGCTGTATTTATATCTTCATATATATATATATATCTTAAAAGTAACCAAACGAGATCCTTTTCAATTAACCTAACACTCATAATATATTTTATTTTTTTAATATTTTATCTTAATGCTGCCACGGTTTTCTTATTGAGTTTTGCGATATACTGAACAATACATTCAAAATCCTTTGCTGGTGATCATTATGAAATCTGTTTTTAAGCTATAGAGTATATTTTTCTCTTTAACGCTGTTTGGACTGATGGCGACCGTTGGCCCCGCTAAAGGGGAGTGTCGGGTTAATAGGGGGGGGAATTGCCTAATTTATAATGGTTTAAGAAAAAACGAGAAGTGTCCGTTAGGAGAATTTTCACTGTATATAAAATTTGATAAAAAAATTTTGTTTTTGTTGATGTGGATATTTTCTATTACAAAACACCTTAAAAGATCCGTTGCTGACCAACCCATCGGCTTGATTAGTAGAATTTAGTTGCTAAATTTCCTCACACACTTTTTTCTTGTGCTGTTGCTCGAAAGAAATTCATTAGGCCAAGCTCGCCGTCAGGAAAATCAGTTGGATGGCGGATAAGTAAACGATAAATCGGCGTTAACTTTCACGTATTTAACTTTGTGGCCTGTTTAGCAATCAACGTGCTTATCTGCGTCTGGTCGTAATCAATCATCAAGAGTTGCTTATCAGATGCGCGGCAGTTGCTACCGTCAAGCGGCCAGGGGCAAGCGACAGGGGCAAGGGGCATGCAACAAGCTGCATGCTGCTGTTTTTAACGGCCTCCGCAGCCTCCCAATGTCAACACGTAGCAGCTTCCGGTTAGCTGGGCTGCCGGCTCTTAACTCAAGCGCTTATCACTCGCACAAACAGACGCGCACACTTGGTGTTAATTAAAGTCAGCTTATGAATAAATTGTGTGAATGCCATAAACTGCATTCGCCCGGCAGCAGCACACTCACATCTCAATACTAATCAGACCGCGGGCGCCCAAAGTTTATACATTTATAATGCGCATTGCGGCCGGAAGGAAGCGCAACACGTAAACGTGTTAATATGGACAGCACAATCTATTAATTTGTCAACAATAAAATGAGACCGAGAGACCGAACGACAGACGAGACATCAACATCAACATCGGCATCAACATCGACAGCGGCAGCAGCATCAACGAGACGCGTCAATGAGAGCAGCAGCAGCAGCAGCTGCAGCTAGAGGTGGAGCCGCCGCCGCTGCAGTTGGAGACCGGGTAACTGGCGCGATAACGAAGCTAACCAGCAGCCGGCGAACGTCTCCAGTTGCCCAGCCAGACGCACGGAGCGGCAGCTTTGGCCAGGTTCGCCGCTTGGCTGCTTAGCCTGGTTGACTGGTTCGCTGCTTGTCAGCACAGCAGGTACGAAATTAATATGCGAGCAACAATTAAGATAAGCGCGCAAAGTTGTGAAGTTGCTGCTGGGTTGGGGGCACAGTCGGTGGCCAGTGGAGCCAATGACTAAACCCAGGCGACTTTTATTTTTTTCTTCTTACTTTTGGTGACGATGCGATCGACCGACCGACCGACCGACAGACTCTGATGGCACCTTCATGGACCAGACACTGCGACTGCGACTGAGACTGCGTCTGCGGTAGCCCCTAAAAACATTATCCATTAACCGTTGTCTTTGCGGTTGTCGTTCTCATTGTTGTTGTTGTTGTTGTTGTTGTTGTTGTTGCAGTTGCTGTTGTCGCCGTTGCAAGGTGGCCTTGATGACAAACGGCGGCATGTTTTTTAAACGATAATAATATGCATTCCATATACATATATATACATATTTTTTTTTATGGGGACGTCTTGCATAATAATATTAATTGCAAGTTGATTGCACATTTTTATTGGCAATTTTTATAAATGTTTTGCATTTTTGGTCAACGTAATAAAATCGTTTTTTTATAAATAAACGATCGTGTAAGCATGGATAGCCTTTAATTCATATTAATCTAGAATTTAAAGTTTATATTTTATAACTTTTTAATGGAACGTAAGCGAAATGAACTGGTATGCTTAAATATTGCCCTACTATGCGATTCTCATAAATTCAAGTAAGACTTGCTGAGTTTCTTGCCAGGATAGTGTAGTGAAGTGTTGTGTGACCATTCTAATAAAACCGAATTAACTCTCTTGCAGTCTTTCATTTAACCATTCTTATTTTATTCCTCGTTCTTTCACCTGCTCTTGTCTTTAAATCAGTTAAATCGTTTCGCTTGTTCATCATATATGCCTCTAACTCTCTGTGCGGCTTTATTACAGCTGTTCTTTAATAATTTCAAATGTATGCCATATACAAATATAAATCAATCACTCAAAAATTCAGTTTGCATGCAATTAATTGCAGGCAATAAAAATTATTTTGTCATAATTCTGGCCATTCTCAAAAAACTGGTTTCGCATAACACGAGAACGTGAGAAATTTCGTTTAATTTTGTACACTGTTCATTTTTTTTCATCACTTTTCAATGTGATTTTCAGGTATTTTGTCATAAAACACCTGACAGCCGAGCGTAATTTGAGCGCTTTTATGAGGCTGCTATGCGGTTGACAATCTGTTGATTAATTGATAAACGATTTCTCAAATTGATGCATTTCTCACTTCGTCAGACCCGCTCTCGCTCTTAATGCCCGACCCGCTCCCGCGCTCAGAGTGGCTTATGCCGGGCTGGGGCGTTACTTTTAGCAATTTGACAACTTATTTGAGGCGCGTCAATTACCGCTACCCACATATGCTGACAGTTGCAATTAAAAACTAAAAAGTTGTGGCACAAACCAAGGCAGCAATTGCTGCAGCAGCAACAACATAAACATCAACAGCAACAACAACAACTCGTTGGCTTGTTAATAGACATGTAAACTGCAATTAAAACACGCGGAGCAACCAAAATATTTTGAGCGCTGCCTTGTTGTTGGTTTTGTTGTCGTTGTTGTTGTCTATTTTTCTTCTTCTTAATTAAAATATTTAAGCACGCAAATAGTAGGCCTGGCAGTTGGCTAGTTTACAACCAGTTGGCCAGTTAGCCAGTTAGCCAGTTAGCCAGCAGTTGGCCAAAGGCTGCGCGGTTTGGTAACCCGAGTCGGTAACTCAACTGGGCGTGCCCGGCGCTGCTGCGGCTTTAATCAAAGTTGGTTTGTTTTTTTTTTTTTGCCAGCGGGGAATCAATCATTTGAAATTTAAACGTCATCGTGCGTCAGAAAACTCATAAGACAAAAACCGCGGCAACAGCAGCAACAACAACATGCTAGGCAGTTCCAAGTCGAAATCCTACTTGAAGACCCGTTGTGAATGCGAATGTGGCGTGTCCGAGTTTTTAGCGCGGCCAGCCCCAAACGACGAGGCGATGCCCGGCGATCCCCGGCGATCCCCGACGATCCCCCCTGCCAACTGCGCGCACAACCAACGCAATCCCACAAAACATTTTTCTTTTGGCTGTTGCTGCTTTTGTTGTAGTTGTTGTCTTAAATGAAATCCACGCAAAATTAATGCGTGTGGCCAACGCCATCAGCAGCGCCCCCCAGCTTATCACTGTCAGGCATCTTAACTGGAGCTCCAAACTCGTGAGTTCATCCAAAAGTGAACCAAAAAGAAGAAAAAAACGCATAAACTGGAACTGAAATTGTGTCCGTAAACTGGAACTGGGCCTTGTGCCGAACTTAAAATGCCGCCTAATGACAGAGACGATGTTTTAGTTAATTTATTTGCCAAATATCTATATAAATTTTATTATTTTAGTGTTTTCGTAGTTAAAATTTATGCGACTGTCGCCCGCTGCCGCCCGCCTTTGTATCTTTTTGTGGTCATTTTGTTCATGTTCGATTTGAATAGATTTTTAATAAGTGATAAACATTTGGAAACGACAATTTTAAAGTCGATTAATTAATTAAATGCCAATTGAAATCGCCAACGAGAATGACAACAATCAGCTATAAAATACAAAATTGATTGATTTTCGGGCTGTTTTATTTTATTTTTATTTTGTGCAAACTTAATGAGAACATTTTGTAAATTGGAATCTATTTTGGAAATTATTTACGGCCTGTTGTCGCCAATGTGTTCAATGTGTCTCTCCTATCAAATTTACAATCAAAGGCCGAACTAACGAGAAAATATAAACTCCGTTTTAAGATACGAAATTAAAAACAGCAAAAGTGCATAAATTATGACAGCCAAATCAATCTAGAAGCAAAATATTTAAATCTAACAAGAAAATCAGTTTCGTATTCGGAAACATCAAAACTCAGATTTTTTTATTTATAGCCTAGTTTTTTGCTGGTGCAAAAAAAAAATCAGCTCTTAATTAATTTGAAGTCGTCGTTTTATACAAATATCATATAAAATAATATGTTTTAAATGATATATTCAAAACGCCTGAATTTTTTACAAGCAGCATCTTTTTGCATGAATTATAGAATCATTTAAATATTGATTGATTGAAAAGTTTGGGAGCTCAAAGTCCAAAACATTTGAATGATTGGGCAGTTTGCGTGCAATAGAAAATAACCTAATATCAGAAGAAAGAGCTCAGTGCGTTACGTATTACGTAATGCGTATATGTGTAATACGTAGACCATCACGTCATATGCATTGCATGATTAGGGAACATTCTAAATTTGTATCTCACGCCCCGTTAAGCAACCCGTGAAACGATTTAAGTTCAATACTTGAACTCTTTTTAATTGATCTTGATTAATCGCACACCAGGCTCCATAACAACTCCATGCCACACACAGACCAACACACACACACACACACGCAAGCAACCATTAATTACAGTTTAATTGCCAAAAACAAAAAAACTTGTAACAAATAAACCAATAGTAAAAGAATGAGAGAGAGCGGGAGGGAGAGAGAAAAAAATAACGTTAATAGTTTTGTCTTATCAGCATAAACTTTTTCTCCTAATTTCATTAGTTTAATGGCGAACGAAAACTGAGGGCAAACCCCTAGAAAAAAAAATAAAAAATTATATATAAAAACCAACAAAACCAAACAAACGAGCTACCAAGCTACGCAAAACGTGCAAGCGGAAGAAACAAAAAATTGTTAACAATTGTGAGAATAAATTGCTAAATAATTAAGTGGATCAACGGCCTGGGCACAGACCGAGGCCCAGGCCCAGGCCCAGACTCCAGCTCCAGTCCCAGCTCTGGCTGCGGCTCCGGCTCCCGTTTCGACTCGGACTCCGACTTCAAGAGACAGACTCAAATTGCATATGATTAATTAAAGGAAATAAAAAGCTGACGACGCGAATGAGTAGCAGAAAAATAAGAAACAGGCCAAATGAACAAACGAACAACGAAATCTTTTTCTTTAATTAATATTGAAGTGAAGTGAATTTACAGTAGCGGCATTCAGAAGACCAAAGAACCCAAAAAACAAAGACAGGAGGCGTTTTTCAACTCATTAACGTTCAAACGAATTCATTTACATATCGCATAGCTCTCTAGTCTCGGCTAGGCACCGGGCCCTCTCAGCATTACCTGGCCCCAAATTAATATTCCATGGCCAAACATATTTAGTTTTTTCTTGCCGTAATTCGGAAAATTTGAAACGCTTAAGAAACGAGCTGAGAAATGGTCTCACACACAATTTGAATGCACACTGTCCAACTTTTTTCAGTTTTTTTTTTTTTTTGTCTAAATGATTTTTATTAACGTTTTGCGTCAGGTACTCGGTGGTGGGGTGCAGGGCAGGGCAGGGTACCCGAACACAACATACAACTCACACGCATGCCCACATTTCCATTTGCTGTGTCACTGAGTGAGAGACAGAGACGCCGGCGCATAGTTTGCGCCCCGATCCGATCCGTTCCGTTCCGATCCGACCCGATCCGAAGCCAAGTTAAAAACAACCTCACCGAACCGGGCGTCAACTGCATGCCATGCGTAAATGCCAAGCGACCCTCGGCTCTTGGCTGTTGGCTCTCGGCCCGCCTCTTATCTTCTGGTATTCATCTTGAAAATTGTTTCTAGTTGAAGTTTGCCTTTTAATTGTTAGGCGCAAACAGCCGACCGACTAAATTAAATTTATACAGCCTGTCCCGTGTTCTTTGGTTCCATGTGGTTGCGTGTCTTGCGTTGTGGTCCAAAAACTAACCCCTGTCCTCATCGTCATCATTGTCATCGTCATCGTCATCATCATCATCATCATTGCCGTCACATGTCGCCCATTGAGCATGTGCAGCCTTTCAGGTTACAATTCAGACACCCGACCAGCCACACAGGCGACCAGCAGGTCAATAAATTCCTCAAAGTGAATTATTATAACATTTTTATTAAAGCCTAGTTCATTTCTATCTCACATAATTAGCATATTTATAGGGGTATCTAGGGGTTGCGCGTGGGGAGGGGGTGGTTGCAGCAACTGTCCAATTTTTCACTCAACTGCCCACATTAGCGCATATCATGCACACGAGAAAATTTATTAATTTGTCCAATTCCACTGACAAATGATAAAAAGCTCGAAAATTAATGAATATATCTGCAAAAGGTGTCATTTTAATTAGAACAACGCGGGGTGTACGACCCACAGACCGGGGGGTAGCAAATCAACAGCTATGCATAAATTTGCATTAACCGTATAAACAGTTGAGTTAGGCTTTGGGTAATATGCGGCTCGTTAATATTAAGTAGAAAGGTGCATAGATAAACATGCACAAAATGCATTACCTGATAATGTTTTAGGTTTTTTTTTGGGGATTTTCGTTTAATTGACCAAAAGTCTTGCCCTCATCCAATATTGAAGCGTATGACAGGTGTACTATAGTCTTTGGCTAGACTTTTGCTTTCTGCTCCCGTTAAAATTTAACCATAATATCATGTAAATGGATTGGGTTGCATATGCTTAACAAAAAGACACAAATAATGATTGGCGTTTTAGGCATAAAAGTGTTTTGAGTTTTGTTGTTTAATCACAGAAACTCTTCTATACAGTCTAAAGCATTTTGAATTAGGCAATTTCTCTTAATTTTATATATCCCAGTAATAATTATTTAACTGCAAAAACTATGGTTTACAATCTAAAGTAATTTTCTCATTTCAGAAATTCATTTTTGAAGTCTATATTTAAATTTAATCTTTTTCCTTTAATATTATATATTCCAGTATTTCAGAAACTATTTAAGAGTCTAAAGTATTTTAATTTACCCATTTTAGTTATTATATTTATATTATATATTATATTATATTATATTCTAGTTGTATGAACCTTTTTTAGAATATAAATTTCCTTTGAATTTATATATCCAAATAAGAATTTGTTTACTTCAGAAACTCTAATTTAAAGTATAATCATTATACATTATACTATAATGTACTCAATTTCATAAATTCTCTTATTTAGCCTAGAATATTTCCATTCAAGCCATCAAATTTAAATTTTGCAATTTCCAGTATTAACAGGGCTTATTAAATTCTTAGCTATAAAATAAAACTCTTTGTTTAGAGTCGAAAGTGCTTCAGCTTAAGAAATTTCCTTTAAGTTGATATAATTTTAACATTAATTTCACTTGAGTTATTCTCATTTTAAGGCTTTAGTATTTTAATTTAAACTATTTGCTCAAATTTTATATTTTCGAAAATTCAATACTTCATTAAGTTTCATATTTTTAATAGTTTTGAAAGTTTTCATAGCAAATGCTTATACCTTGTAATTCACAACTGGCTTATGCAAAGATCTATAAGAAAAAAAATGTATAGAAAATCATCAGCAGTTTGTTGTGAACACATGTTTCATTAATGTTTAAAGATCCATTCCAATCGATCCGTAGACACGTTTTCTAACACTATAAATTACCATATCAAATGAAGTTTATGTGTGTACGCCATAGTCATTCATTGCTTTGTAGCATTGTTTCTCATAGATCGCTTTGTACTACATGGTAAGACCTTTTGGCCATTGTTCAAGGCCCCCCAAAAAAAGAGCGCCATTTAAGCCGCTTGTTGTAGTTCCAATCGCTCTTGTTGTTGGTCTTTTCACAGCTCAACACAAAAGCGCACAAGGCAAGACGCTGCAATGTCTCCAGCCGTGAGGACACGATCGACTGGAAATATGTTGCTCAAAGTTATCTTTTGAAAAGTTTCATTAGCGTTTTGAATGTGTACACCTGATTTTTTCGGATAGCCCATTACATGGGCACAATGGAACCCACAGGAGGTGCGCGCAACTATTTTGAATAACACCGAGTCAAAGTCGAGTCAAAGTCAGCTAATGCAGTCCAACAACAATGGGCCAGGTCAAGTAAAAAATGTTCGGTTCGAATTGTAAGACGGATGTGCGTGCATTTTAGGGTTCATTGCGTTCAGCACACCGCACAAGTTGTTCACATTCACATGACTCGGCAGATGAAGCGCACTCAGAAACAAAAAACACAAAAAATGCAAGACAATTAAACAAATTAACAAAACACAACGGCTACAAAAATAAAAAAAATGACGGGCTTACAGCAATTTTACACATGAGAAAATCGAAGAGCATCGAAAGCCATTAGCCATTAGCCATTAGAGCCCGCTAACCGGGCTCGTAACTGCGCGGGTGTAGCCCAACTGTCAGCTGTTTGTTACTAGAAACTTTCCGGTGCCAGTTAATTAAGTTTCGAATTTTACTTTCCAATGGGTCATAATGTTAACCTCCAGCCAGCACGGCGAGAACCCTTTCGGGTCACATGTGCGCACTAGAAGCCAAGCTCGACTCCCAGACAAGTTGCAAGAGCTGCATCTAATTTCATGGCTGTTAGCGAAAGGGCCATGGCCAAAAGGTCGCGCAAGATGCACACAGCACGCATTTAATATGCACGTTAGTTGAATGGGAGACGACCGAATTTTATTATTGACAACGCAAGGGACAAAAACAAGTAGAATAATCAAAATGGTCAGAACAAGTAGAAAATATTTGTCGACCAATGTACACCAACCTATGAATGCTCTTTCAAACCAAGCAACAAGACTTTCAACAGTAAAATAAAGATAAATGGGCGATAAACTGCCGATTGCAGCGTTATGTTTGTGTGTAGTTGTGATTGTATGTGTCTATGTATGTGTGTATGTATGCTTGCTCTCTTATATCAAACGGACCTTTGCTTAACTCCACTGCATTGCAAATGAAAAAAAAATTAAAATATCGCCCTTCTCATGAATTCAAGTAAGCCTTATTGGTTTGCTTACTTGAACTACAAGAGTTTGTGTGTTAATTTGTGCTTAGAACATTATAAACTTAATATTTGTATGTGTATACTTTTGTATGTATGCTTGTATGTATTTAAGTGTGTATTTATTTATGCATGCGTGTATGTATGTCATTATGTATGTAATATGTATGTATGTATGTGTGTGTATGTATGTATGTATGTATGTATATATGTATATATGTATATATGTATGTATGTATGTATGTATGTATGTATGTATTTATTATTCACTTATAAATCCCGCTATTCACTTATTTTTTCAGTGATGTCTTCCTCCATCTAATATAAGGCAACAAAAAACCATTGCGTGTGTATTTGAATTTTTGGGTAAGTGCATATTAAAATATATATTTTTATTAAATAAGAATATGTGTCAGACTTAGGCACTTATACCATAAAAGCATAAGCTCAGCATAGAACAAAGATTTGAGATAACAAACCGAATATAAATAAGAAGCTTTTAGCACAGATATATATATATTTATTTATTGATTGTTTCTGTGAGCTGAACCAAAGCTTACCAAAGGTCGTCGGTACTCGCTACACTCTAAAGCATCCGCACATCTACTTACAAAGAACGCAGCCAAAGTTCAAGCACCAAATAGCGTCAAAGAAGAGTCATAAAAACGTTTAATGATGTCACAAACGCAATAAAAATGCAATAAAATGTCAAAATTATTGAATTTACGATACGAAACAAGTTCAAAATAACAATAACAACAGAACGGGCAACAATGCGAACAGCAACAACAACATAAAATTGTCAGTCGGATCGCAGGCGCAGACAATTTCGGGAACACCTCTGCAACAGACTCCTCAACTCTTTCACCGCCTGGATGGGTTATAACATTATGTTCCATTGTTATTTTTATTCCTTGTTTCTGTTGCCATTGTTGTTGTTCTTGTTCTTCTTGTTGTTGCTGCTGTTGTTGTTGTTGTTGTTGTTGTGCGCTGTAGCGTTGCATGCAATGTGCGTGCTTTGGGGCAAGGTGTCGCACTGCGAACTGCTCTACCATAACCTTTGCTCATTTAAATAAATTTTAGCTTAGTTTATTTTTTTGTTATTTATTTATTTTTGTATTTTTTTGTTGGGTGTTTTTATTTTCGGGTTAACATGCGTGCATCTTTGTGCACAGAGAGCACCGAACCGATTGATTGTTATCTAAAGTGAAATCAAATTGAGTTTCCATTGCTGACCCGTTGACAAAACCCGCCGCGCCGTGCCCCTCCTCTGGCAGGCAGCGCGGGCCACATGAAAGATGATTCGGGAAATGGTCGGGAAATGGTTCCAGAGCGTCTGCTGCGGGCTATGTGTGTGCTTGTATTTGGTATCATGGTGGGGTTAAGGATCAAAAAGTGTTTGAGTAATGGACTACATGCGTCGCCACATCGATAAGGCTGCCGGGGACCCTGGCAATTAACATATTTATGCCATAGACACGGTGTCTGCAAAGGCGTCCCAGCACAAGAACCAGTAACAGACCTAAAAGCAGACCCTGCAACAACAGCAGACAGCTTGACTGGCTGGCCGACTGTGCCTTGATTTTGATTTCACATTTGGGAGCCACCATCATTGGGACAGTCGGATCCTTTTGGCATGCAGGTCGTCCCATCATCGCTAGCTGCTTTATATGCAGGCATGAGCGGGCATACTAATTAGCTCGAGGGCATCTCAAAGTATGCGCTGCAATGCTTTGATTTACTTACCGAATCAATAAAAGTGTTGCTCGTTTCGGGCTCCGGCTCGGGTTCGGTTTCCTTTCCTTCTCTCCCAGAGCTCCAAAAGGAAGCATTAAACTCGCATTGTTTATGTGGCCGAGCAAGCCAAGGGACGTGTGGTTGAGTCTACACCTAAATGTAGCATCTGCTCCATGGGAAGATTTCTACTCCAAAGTTGAAATTTGAGTGCAAAGGCAGGTCTTTAATGAGCACACAACGTGCACTGTGTCTCAGGGCAGGTTAACAGATGTTATTGGAATTATGTGAATATTGGCTTAGGCAAAACAATAACAGCTGAGTTGCAAGAGTGACAAGTTTTGAAATACAGTAAAGATATGATTCAAGAATGGAAACATTCATTTAAGTTACCTTATGTTTTATCAATTTAATTAAATGTGAGTATTTGAATAATGAAGGCATGCTCATATCTAAAATGAGAATCGGAAAAAGCATTTAAACTGAACTAATCGTTCATTCTCTTGCTTCCGATTGCACTAACTAAAACATATATTTATCATTTAGTTATTCCAATAGTTAAATTACATGTTTCTGTGATTGATTTTAAGAATATATATCAATATGATGAATCATTTAGATATTCCAATAATCAAATAATAGATTTCATTCATATTATTTATTATAATATACATCAATATAATTCAGCATCAAGTACTTCCAATAATTACATGCCTAGGCTTAATTCTGTTACAAAAAGTAAATATAATGCAGCATTTAGTTAGTCCACTGATTAAATATTTGGATATAATCTCGGTACATAAACTATTAGCCGAAAGGTTTCACAACATTCAGCAAAACAAATTTAACTACCTAAAATATTGTAAATAGCGAAGAATTTTTAATTATCAATGCTATTTGTTTTTAATTGATTTTCATTTCATTTGGCAATAAACTTTTTGTGTAAGCCACAATGGAATTGTTGGATATTCGTATCCGAGCCGACAGATGCACAGCCCAATTGGCCAGCACATGCAGCGCCGCATGCCCCAATTGAAAATGTCAACCTATCAACAACAAATTAACTCAAAATTCAAACAAAAACAAAGAAAGCGAGCGGGTTAGCTGAGGCTGGTCAGTCTATAAGTAAGTTGCCGCCTGCTGATTGCTGATTGCTGTTGCTGATGTTGCGGCTGATGTTGCGGCCAAGACTGAAGCTGACTCTCCGACTGTTGATGTATGCCACAGAGCCGGAGAGCCCTGGCTAATATTTATGTACCACAAATGTCAACTGTCAATGTCAATTTATATTATGCTGCTGCCACATTGCGGATATGTCAGCAGCGAACATATGTATCTCAAAAACCGAGAGCCGACAACATTTTTTTTCGTTGTTGTTGTTTGTTTTTCTTCTGTTCATATTGTTGTTTTTTTTTTTAAGCCCTAACCGGGACAGCTCGAGCCCGGCCTACGCAGCCCCCAATCTGGACAACAACATATTTATAATATTATTTTCGCACTCGGCTCGATATTGATGTGCGTGTTTGTGTGGGTGTTATTTCAGGCCAATCCAATCCGAATCCAGTCCCAATCCGAACCCTGCTCATACCTATACCCGATCCCGTTGCCGTTTCCATTTAATTTGTGTGTTGTCAATGCTGTTGCTGGTATTTAATTTGCAGCACGTTAAGCAAACAACAGTTAAAGAGCAACATGTCTCGAAAAGTTATTTGGGGTTTCAGTTTCGGCATACGGGGCTGCAGACCACTATCAAAGTTCCAGTTGTTCGTATAGTATAAAAAAAAAAATAATAAAACAACAATAACAAGAAGGCGCACATTAATAATCTTGTTGAACCCAGCAATTTCGACCCTATAATCAACGAGTGAAACGCATATGCACATATAGAGAGACGTCGCGGACATGGACAGATCGGTCAACTGGCCGAATCGTGGCTCGTTTGGTTGGTTGTTCGGTCTGGCTGGCTGGCCGGCTAACTGGCCGGCCTGGTTGGCTGGTTGAGTTAGCCTGGTAAACGCCTCTGGGGCTCCGCCTGCTCATTCCATTGTTTGCTGCTTGATATATTTTTTTCGTTTCGAAGACGTGGCTAATTTGAATCAACCGCCTCTCGCTCATTTTCGCTGTCCCAAAATGAAACTGAAATTCAGGCAAGCCCCGAGTCGCAGTTCCAACTGACCGTCGCCGTCGTCGTCGTCCCCAGTCGTAGCAAATTAAACGCATGCGCAGCGCCCGCAGGCTAAGACGCATTCGCTGCCGCTCTCCAAAGACCTGGTGGCCATCGGAGCTCGGCGGACGCTACCGCTTCCGTGGCCGAGCGCCCCAAAACAAGCATGTTGATAATTGTTTCCTGGACGCGGTAACCCGAGCCCAAAGCCGAACCTAAACCTGAACCTGAGCTGGCGACTGTTACTGCGATTGCCTTGGCTGCTGTGGCTGCAGCGTCTGCGCCGGCGTCTCAACACATAAATCCAACAGTAAACATATAAATTTAGCTATAGTTATGTGCAGAGAGAAAAATTAATGATGGCGTCGGCATTTGACCATTCAATTATATTCGTAATATATCATTTATGATCTTCGGAGAAGACAGCTGAAGTACTTTATGACATATGATCCATAAACACTTTGTATATACTTACAAATACCTAGATTACTTCCCATCACATTGCCTCAATAGACTTCAACCTTCATACTTTTTCGCTCAGTGTAGCCATATCTTTATGGCGCTGTCATATGAGCTTGTGAGCTCTTGTCTACGTATTTTGGCTTGTTTAGAACGTAAATTATGCAATTATCATAATTGGTCAGCGAGGCATTTGGCCAATTATGATATATATTTATGAGCATTTCTAGCCATGCCCTTAGCCCTGTCACGCAATCTCTAATCACATACGCCCACAAAAAATGAAAACAGAAAAATAATATTCAAGAAAATGTAAATAAAGTTCTCTAGCGATTGACGGGCTGCACTTGTCGCAGCCTTAAGTATTATCATTGTGCAGGCATTGTTCCAATTACGCGGCTCTGCACGCACTTTGGCCCTATCCACTGCTCCATCAATATAATGCCGTATAATAGCTGGACTGCCCTTTTTTTTAATATTATTTTTATACTCGTAGTTGCCCTTTTAAATGCCGATAACCTTTTATGCGCCCGCCGAATGACTATAAAAAAAAAAAAGAAAGACGAAGACTTGAGACTCGAAATGCATTAAATTGAATTTTTTTCGTTGGAAATTGTTGGCTGGCCAACGCGTTTTTTAACGCCATGAAAACTAATTTTATGTTTACAGACACTCACACACACACACACACACACACACACACACACACCTACAATTCAATTACATGGCCCGAAAAGTGTGTTCAATAGACGCAACTTCATTTAAATGGTGGAGCCGACCAGCACCTCGCTTAGCAATGCATGACCAGTCCTCAATGTAATACCCCGCAATATCTTCTTGCAAATGTCTTGCACTTTTTGTGCATGCTAATTGGCATGGGGGAATTACGTACACATATGTGTGCGTGTGTGTATGTACGGCTGCAGACTTAGGGCCAAGTTTTGCATAAACCGTTAGCAGCTGCCTTGGCTAGCAATTCTCACGATTCTACCTAGTAACTGGCAATTTAATATATGGCAGCTATAACTATCACATAACTAATCGTAAAACCTCTAAGCACGAACGTTTTATCGATTGGGAAAACGCATTTAAAAATGTTGGCAATACTCGTAATTAGTTTTGTTTAGGGCTTGTTCTGGTCGCACCTATAGCGAATATTAAAAAGTTCCTTATTGGATTATTTCTTTATATTTTAATTCAATAAGCTCTTGCTGTGCACATCAAAAATCGTAAAATAAAAACGTATAATAAAAAGGGGCAAATATTTGAGGAAGGCATCTCAGTTTTATCTATGCATATCGAGTTTATTTTTATTGATAATTTCCTAAATTCTAATCGCCTTTTTTATGGGCTCAGGTGCCAACCAGATTTTTATACTGCTTCGTAATATTATACTCCTTGGCCTTCTTCCTTATCTTTATTGCTCCGTCTCGAATTTCCCAACTATTTTTTATATTTCTATCACTTACTAAAAGAACATTCGGCATTTAAAACAATGAAAATCGCATAGAAAGGCGATAGTGCGATGGAGATTAAGCAAGACGGCGTGTATTATTTTCTTTTGTGCATTGATTTTTACTTTAAATTTGTCTGCAAGGAAATTAAGTATTTAATATACCGAGCATTATACCGCTTTTTGTAATTAATTTTAATTTACCTGACATAAAATGATGTATTTAATTAGTTTATCATTTATTTTGTGCGCTTTTAAAATACTCAAGATAACACAACCTCGTTTACGATGTTATAAACAGTGAATTCCACGGTCTGAATGATGCCATCATTCACAGAATGTGTCAATTGGCTTTGGTGACAAATGTTAGCTGAATGACAGCTTAGCCAACGATCAGCTTCGTTTTTATAATTTTTACCTACTTATCTACTTGTTGCCTATGTAATCTGAAGCTTAATCATTTTTAAGCCATAAATCTCTAATATTTCTGGCTTTCTTAGGGGCATGGGCAGCTCTTGCACAATCCCTAATCGCTTCAAAAGTAAGCTCAAGCTGAAAGCTTACCATGCAGATCGCTTGATTTCACCAATCTGTTTCCAATTGGATCACACAGACACAAACACCCACAGACTGCACTTCCACATCCTCTGCAAGGCCAAACAAATCTGAGAGTTCGCAAATGCGAACACAAGAATTATGAAATATGCAAAGCAATAAACAATTTAAAATCAAATAAAAAGACAACTTCATATTGGGCAATGGCAAGAGGCATCGAGCATCGATTCTTGCCTGAGCCCTGCTCCAAAAATACGTATTTATATATGTATATTGATATATATATATGTATTTATATGTACCAATATTTTATGCTTTAAGCGTTTATTTGCTTAGAGCGACCCCCAAAACAAGCAGACGACGACGGATCAGCCGCATGCGACTGGCAACTGGTAACCAGGCTGGGAGCACCAGAGCACATGGAGCATACACATGGCACTGGCACTGGCACTGGCACTGGCACTGGTACTGGGTATCCGTTTTCTCGGCATGCTGTCTGCCTACTGTTGGCGGACAAAAATGTTGCGGCTGCCGGTTGCCGCCGATTCGCCGTTGTTGTAGTTGATGCAGTTGTTGTTGTTGTCTAAATTTATGATTATTGCCCTGCCAAGCATCTTACGAGCGGCGGACTCAATTCGCCTTAGCCCAAATGGCGCTGCTGCTGCTGGTGCTGCTGCTGCTGGTGCTGGTACCGAGTGGGGGAGGGAAAGCCAAGTGATTCTGCAGTTATAAAAATTGGATTTTGCGCGCAACTTAATCACATTTTCGCCTTCAACTGGCGACTCAAGAGTCGAGTCGAGTCGACTCGACTTGACTTGACTCTGGCGACGCTCCGCAACACTCCGCTCAGCTATTTTATTGCCGTCGACTCTTTGTGACTTTTTTTATTCTTTACTTTGGTTCGGTGTGTGGTGGCTCTGCGCCTGGCGAAAATTTACGATTATATCGAAATCTGATGGTTTATACGCGACCGCGGCCAAAAAAAAAAAATACAAAAAACAGAAAAAAACTACTTTGTATGTATCTGTACGGAGGAGACAGCACCGTCAGAGTCTGTGAAGATTTACGGAAAAAAATTAATTTACGATTCTAGGGAAAATCAAATTACGTAGTCGTCGTAGAGTTGAAATCGGTTCTCGACTTCGTTTTCGCTTTATGGCAACATTTGCCACCAACAAAGTTTTATTCAAATTACGATTTAGTAATTAATTTCAAAATAGGCCGTTTGCTAATCCGTGTGACTCTAACTGGACTGCGATAATAACAATATGGGGCCAGGGACTTGGAGTCGCTAAGTGGCAGGGGCACGAGCAGGGGGACTCTGTGGCAAGCAGCTATGACTGTGTCTGCAGCTGATTAAGGCACTCGATGATAAAAACCCGTTTGAAATGCGCTGTTTACTTTTAATGTTATGGCACTGCCAGCGATGATTAACCAATAATGATAATGGATGAGCGGGAACGGGAATGGGAATGGGAATGGGAACGGGCACGGGAACGGGGCGTCTTACAGAGACTAACTGCCACTGACACTGACTGACAGCTCAGCCTAACGAGTTGGGGAATTCTTTATGTATGCAATTGCATCAAGTCTTCTTTATTTTTGTTTTATGGTCTTCGAGAAGTTGGGAAAGTGGAAAATGCGGTCACACGACTGCAGTTCTAATTAAAATTGAGCAACGTTTCATACTGGCAATAAAATGAAAATGAATAACTATTCAAATAGTTAAAGTCGATTTACATTTGGTGTCGGACATTGTGAGAATTACATAAACAAAACCCCGTTTACTCATAAAAATGTTTGACTGCATAATCAAAGTTATGTTAGATGTCTGAATATGTTCGTGAAGATGATTATGTATGTATATAAAAAAGTTCGTATATTAATGTACAGCGTTTTGCATGAGTCATGTCACTTTGTTAAATTTCAGCTTTACTGAGAAGCGCAGAGAACGGCTTGCGATTATTTGGGAGAAAGGACAAAAAAACGATAGATAAACTGCTTTTATCACTAAATACCCTAAAACAGCCTCAACCTTAAAAAAATCTCACCGAAGAGCCAAAACATTGTGTATCTTGTGGTTTTGAGAAGAGCTTAGAGAAGAGCACAGGTTTAATGCAATTATTTCACTGGCGTTCATCTGCTTACATAGTGCATCTGCTGGCCTTGCTCCAACTGTGAGTACTCAAAATATTTACCTTGTGGGCCTTTCTGTCAGCTCATCGTGCTTTTTTTTTGATGTGCCTAACGCAAGAGGCGGTATGCTCCAAATTGGTTAAATGTGAGGCGCTGCCAGCTTATCGAAGGTGTTATGTACACGTGTGTGTGCATTGTGTGCTCGTCTGGGCCGGGACCCACCTCAGACACAGCCATTTGCCAAAACCACTTGGAATTTGTTCGGCGTTGCGAAGTCATCGGCAAGAGCAGCAGAGATTGTATCGATGGCAAGGCAAACGACTGTCAGCCAGAGGTTCAAATACTAACACTTAATGAACTTAACTTGACAACAACATCAAATTTCCATAAGAAAGGCAAAAGGAAAAGCCAGCTAGCTGTAGTTGTTGCTGCCGCTGCCGCTGCCGATGCTGCTGCTGCTGCTGCTGCGTGTTGTAAGTACGAGTATCTATTAGATACGCTGCGTTGCAACAAACTGCAATATGCAAGGCTCGTACGATTTAGTGTCTACCTGCCCCACACACTTGTTGTTGCAGTTGTTCTTGCTTGTGTTCTGCTTGTGGATGCTGCCTGCACAGAGGCATCAAGATACAGGCCCAACAACATTGGTAGCAAGTAGCTGCCGGGTTTTTGAGTCTAAGGCTACGGCTGCGGCTGCGGCATCGGGTTCGGGCTCGATCTCGGTCTTGGTCTCGGTCTCGGGTTCGGGTTCGGTCTCTGTTCTGTACTGTGAGCGACTTTGGCAATCAGCAATTAGCAGATATGTTAACTTCATGTTAACGAACCAATTTGAAATTTAAATGCGGCACAAACTCGGGTGCTCATACGTCGTTGTTGTCATCACTTCTTCAACCGGGGGCCTTCCTTTCAATGTGTCTCTCTCTCTCTGTGTGTTTGTGTGCGCCTGTGTGTGCGACAGCCTGAAAAACCCGCCACCGAAGCTGGGGCCACTGCCAGGTTCTTTTGCTGCCTCCTCTCGTTCAGCTCAGGCAAACTGCACACACATTTTTTTAGTTTAGCAAAATTTTAATACAAAAACCAAATCGAAGCCGCTGCTTGAAGCGATCCCAGACGATACATATGCATAAAGCAGAAACAACAGAGCTGGAAAAATGAAAAAAAAAAAAAAAAAAATGGGAAAAATAAAAAGCAACCTTGTCATCATACCCGAGTACGAGTACGAGTACAAATGAAAAGAGTTCGTTAAAAGCTTCTTCATGTTTCTTGCTGCTGTGTGTGTATGTGTATGTGTGTGTGTGTAGCTGCAAATTCTTTTGGGCCCAACGAGCGTACGTATGTCGAAGAATCATTCTACCTTCTGTGCTTTTATAAATCACAGGTACGACGACCGGCTCTGGAATTCAACGACTGACGACTGCGGCAACAGACAGGAAGGAATATAACGACGACGACAACTTAAGCGCGAAAAAAAATAGTCAATAGCGGCGACGAAGAGTGCACCGAGTGGCACCTGGAAGGGTAAGAGGCAAGTTGGCAGGGAGGGAGGGAAGTGGCGACTCCTAGCCATGCAAAAGATAACAATGCAAGTGCCTGCCACGGCCTCGTGGCCAAAGCCATGGACATGTAATTGTTGCAACTTGAAGCCAGCGCAAAATTTAAAGCGCAATTTCAGACCGTATGACAAACAATAAATCAGCTGAAACCATCGACTATATCCACTGGTAGCTCCAGCTGCTGCCATGTGTGAAGGAAGTGGTAAATAGTTAAATAAGCCGAGCTGCATCATCATTTAAAAACAATTCTAAGCCGTGCGATACCCTGGGCAAAAGTTGTGAAAGATTAAATAACTGCCTGCAATTGTCTGCGAGTCAAAACTAAATTGTCGTTGAATTTGCTAAAGATTCGAACCAGGTCCTTTTCTTATATAACATTCTCTGCAACATACCTTAGAATCGTGGATTCGAACCAGCTTGGTTCAAACCCAGCTTACAGGCCTGGTGGGGCTGTAAACGGGTTTAGCCTATATCTACAAAAACTTTGTTGCTTATATAATATTCAAATGCCTTTAACCCGTCAGCCCTTTGAGCTTAATTATTTGTTCAAGCGTTTGCTTTAAATGTTTTTTAAATACCTCCTGCTGTGTACACAGCTTTATCATTGAACCCGACAACCTTCGCAAGTACAGGGTATAGAAACGAATTCAATGAAATTATCATACACATGGTAGCTATAGTTGCACGTTCTCAGCTCTCATGTGTATCTGTCGGATTAACTAATGCGATTTGCGGTGCTCATAAAAAGTGTAACGACTTCAGAGACTCTAGAGAGCAACCTTCGCGTATCGCAAATGAAGTTTTGCTTTAAGTTTGTGTTGGTATGAGATTTTCTTCCTCTTTTTTTTACACCCAAGCAGCTCTAAAACCTGACCATGGGGGGCATAGGCATAAATGTGTTTACAGGTAGCCCCGAACAGTTGATCGTTGATATTGCCGGGAATAATAGCCAAAGCGATGGCAATGATTTTGCTGACTCAAATTTAAACGCATTTTGAGTGCTGTTTCTATGGATTGGTTGAAAATAAACACTAAATTCCGATGGACACATACCGAATAGCAAAGGGCAAACGTTTATGATATCATAAAAACATAATCGCCTAATGAGTTTTCAAATAAAGTTTTTGACAAATAAAATTTATATATATAAACGGAATCAAAACAGAAAGAATCTCTGTTTACCAACTCAATTATACGTGAAGAAACGCTTAAAAGAAATAAAAAATAAACGAAAACTAAACTGGAACCGGAGAACTTTCATAAGCACTTGCTGAAAAGTTTTTGTTTTTCCTGAAACACTCCCCAAATGAACGCAATTTTGAGCTGTTGCTCCCAGGCGAAAATGCATTCATCATAAATGACACACACCCGCACACACAGGCACACACACAGGCACATACATACACGCACAAGAGTTGAAATTAAATTGCAATTCAGGCAGTTATTCACAGATTGAGGACGCACTAAATGAACGATAAATGTCAGTAAAACTAGCAAAATTTATATTATTGTATTGGCAAAATTTTTAATTGCTTGACAACATCACAACATACAACACACAAAAACATATCCTGTCCGTTTGTGTGTGTTTGGCTATGCAAGGAGCAGCTTAGAGATGAGCGCGTGTCGTGACACGAACACGCAAAAACCTAACACGAAATCACGACTTAAGATAAATTGTTATTACTTATTATTTTGATGAGTTTGAGCTATAATAAGATAAAAACTATCAATCAAATTTTTTATATATCTCTCAGACAAAACTATCTTAATATTTATCTATTAATACTATATAAATATCTAGTTGCCTAGGCTTCTAATTGGATCACTGGATCCTTGTTGATAATTTTTAAATTTGGAAACAGAACTGGATTACGTAGACAACTTATCTAGCTAGAGTAGAGTTTATTAATCTATTGTTGGTAAAATATTGTGGTAGTAAAGTCCATCCGTTCAGTTGTTTAACAAAGTTCGCTTCCAAGTTCGGGGTTCAAGTCACCAACAACTTGAGTAGAGAAGTCAGCGTTATTTTAAACAGCTTAGTTCGTTTTTAATCTATATCCCATTTTCAATTATATTGTTTAACAATTTTGTGCTGCGTGTTCGGCTGCTGTTGAGAATATGAAACACGCGCTCAGCTCTAGCTTGGAGTATCTGTGTTTGTTCAGAAACCACTCAAAATATAATTCAGTTTGCCACTGGCCAAAAATTGGTCATCGTTGGTTTTGGCGTTTGGCTCTGATTTCATTTTAAGTTTTCCGATATACAGAGGTGGCATAACAAATAAAAATAGTTAGTTCTTGGCATGTTTTTGGGGGGTTTGTGTGGCCCACGCAAGTCGCAAACGTTTTGTATTCACGAGTTTGCACAATTTTTGCATTCAATACAAAATTCTTTGGGTCCGTTGTGTTGTTTTGTTACGTTTGATGAAATCACGTACCAGCAACTATATATATGTGTGTGTGTGTGTGTGCGCACACATCTTATAGGCACACACATGTGTGTAAAGGTAGTTGAGCTTGTGCATAGTTGGGTAGGTGCAACATGCTCGTAAAACAAGCCAGCTGAATGTCTGGTCTCTGGCCGTTGTAGTGCCAACTGCTGCCAAGCTGCAAGCTAACGTGTCAATTGCCACAGTGAGTGGGACAGGCTGCACGGTGCAGGGTGCAGGGTGGTGCAGGGTGGTGGAGGCGGTGGCGGTGGCACAGCTCGGACGTCGGCTGTGCAACTATCAAATCAAATTGGTGGCACAGGATAATGTTTTGAGCTGCGGTTGAAGTTTTTCCCTTGTTGTTTGCATTTTGTTGCCCGTTGTTCGAACAATTTTTCTTGTTTTTGTACTTTTTTGGTTTCTGTTGGTTTTTAGTGCTTTGTGTTTTGTTTGGTTTGATTTGGTTGGGTTTTGTTGTGTGCTGTATGCTGTATGCTGTGTGTTGTCTGTTGTTGCAAGTTGTCATTTTTCGTATTTGGTAATTGGTTGCTGCTTTGTCACACAAACAACAACAACAACAACAGCAACAACTAAAGCTACGGCCACATGCAAAATGGCATGCCCAGCACATGGGAGACCGAACCAGCCGGCACTATTTGCTGCCCCGCTGCCCCTCACAGCGCCAACACCCCTGTACCCTGTTGCTATTGTTGCTCAACTACGTGCTCTTTCATTTGTTTTTATTATTATTAAACAACTCTCGGTGCCCCGGCGTTATTTGTTGCTGGACATGGCCAACGCCGCTCCAGCAATGTGCACGTGTCATAAAAGTTTACAGACACGGGAACAGAGCGCGAGCCATAGCACGAGTTGTTACCGTTACCATTGGCCGGCACAGGTCGCTGGGTCAGTAGTATGTGTGTGCCTCTGTGTGTGTGTGCGTGTGTGGTTTGTGTGGGTGGGTGGGTTAGGTGGGGCCAACACACACGTGTGATAAGTCGTTGCCCAATATGTCGCGCTTTTTACGACCGCACGAATCACTGAGTTCTGATCTAAATTAAGTTGATTCAATCAAGATTTGCGTGTGGCTGCCCGCCAATGGATTTGTTTAATGCCCTCGCAGCAGCAATAACAACTCAATATGAAACGTGGCCCGATTGCGAGGGCTTAGGTCCAATTGTGTAATGCTTGTAAGCAGTTAATTCGGAGCTTTGCTCTGCTCATTCAAACCTAGACAATGCTTAACTCGACCTAAGCCCGCTTCTATGCCGCAAGAAGTCACACAAGGGTCTGCACTGATTGACTATTGCTCTACAGGTACACGATTCTATGAGCTGTGCCTCTAAAAATAGCAACAAAAAATAGATTTATAGTAGCTTAAGATGCTTTGATTTGATTAAAGATTGCCGTTCAGATGGTTGCAAATATATATATATATATATATTGTGTTTGCGTAATGTATCAGAATCTGCTGACCACAATTCCAATAGGTAGACAAGTTGTCATTTTAGTAAAGGTTTAATAATAACTAATGAATTTCATTTATTAATTAATATATATGTTGCATTCGAAATCAATAAACAAAATTATTCTACTTTTGAGAATCCTTAGCATATTTGAGATATTTTCACATTTATGAGGTACTTTACTTTAAAATCATATTTAAATAAAATCATATTTAATCATATTTATATAATATACATAGTAAGAATTGTTAATTGAAAGAAATAGATAATTGCTGTTTAAACATTTTCATAATGAAATTATTTAAAATAAGGGCACCTACAATTGTTCCTCCAGCCGTGATTAAATCGACAAAAATAGTTTTGCTTCATTGTGATATCTGATACACATTCGGTGTGCGCCTTTATCTGTTTCAAAAAACCAATCAGCTGAAAATACAGAAATATCTTGACGAAACACCTTTACGAACAGCTGACATTCTATGCAGTAGATATCACAAATACTTTGATATATTATACGCATGTTTTCATTCTGCTTGTTATGATAGAAATACATTATTTTTGCATTGCTTTAATTAAGCCAACTGCTAATGTATTATTTACCTTTTCAAGCAGCTTTAATACCTCACAGCAAACAGTTTGCAAAGCCGAAATCTGTGTCCGGCTAGAACCTGACTTATCTCGTATCCATGCCGGGCCAAAGAGTTTTTCAGTTCCAGAATAGAAAAATAGAAAAACATTTGAAAGTCCGCACAAAATTATGCTGTCCAATGCATGGTCATAAATTTTTATGTTGTGCACAACACGGAGATACGCAACGTAGCCAATCTTTGGGCTGGGGAAAAAGCATAGAACAAACCCGTTAGACTGAGCTGGAGTTGGAGGTGGAGACGGAGACGGAGACGCAGTACATAAAACAGACGCAATTTCTAGATTTTATTTCTGTAAAATCTGACAGTAATTTCATTTAAATGACAACGCCACACGCCCACCCCAGCCGCAATATTCCGGCTTCTCGTCCACATACAGCTAACAACAACTAACAAGCCGGGCATATCGCGTGCCTGGCGGTGTTAGGGGGTCAGGGGGTGGTACGCAAGACGTGAGAGGGTAACGTGGCCAACAAAACGTTTATCCCTGTCAGGTATTAAATCTGGCTGGACTTGACTTGGACTCTGGGGCTGGCTTGTACTTTGTTATTAACTCATTTCCGTTATGCCATAAATATGCGAGCACGACGGGCCCGGACAATTAAAACAATTGCAACTTAAAATTTACTGCGGCATCAGCCGCTGAGTCATAAAACCAACAACAGGCACATAAAATAATTGCCAATGGAAAGGGACCGAGAGGCACCTCCATTCGTTAGAGTCTTTCGAAGCAAAGGCCAGGCCAGGTATTGCACATTTTAAACTTTTAAATTTAACAGACTACAAGCTCTGCGATATAAATAAAAAAGGATTAACAAAGGCTCGTTAAACAATCTATACAATCCCCACTTTCTTAAAATGTTTATGCCCTGCAATAATCCGAATGCAAAAACTGAACTTTTTTCATCACATTGTTAGACAGCAAATATATTTCATACAAACTTTAATATTAATTATCATTTTATTGCTGCATTATTTTCATATAATTGACTAAGCAAGGAATACCCCTAATGTCAATAAGAAAAGCCCTCAAGCTGCTTAAAATTAAGATAGTCCATTGACAGGCCCAACATTTTAGCTGAAATGAAATGAACTTAAATATAAATATTGATTCATTCAATCGAAGAATTGTATCTGAACGCCGATTAATTTAATTGAATTAAGCGCATGCGGCTTAATGTAACGGGACTGTTAATGATCCTGACATAAACGTTTATTGAACGAATTTATATATATGTGTATATATATTCTGTCCGCTCAAGCAACGCATCCTAAGTGCTTGCCTTCATATCCGGGCCATATACGTGCATATTCCGCAGAACAACATCAAAGTCCATTAAAGTGAAAAGATTGGATTGGATTTTGTGTCACACAAGGGACATCAGACGGAGAAGGCTCAAGGCACAGACTGTGTCAGTTTGAATTCTTTGCCTTAATTATCAACGCATGATGTTTTGGTGATTTCATCTGCATATTTCTGCGATGGAACAAACAAAAAAAGGCCAACAACAAAAAACGTCTCCGAGCAGCAATAACAGCAACAATAACAACAACAACAACAACAACAACGACGACATTGTGTAAACATTGTGCGCGACCAAAATTTATGTACAATACCAAACCGAACCGAACCAAAGTTGGAGCCCGGCCCAGTCGCACTCCCAGTTCGAGTTTAAGTCCAGGTCCAGTGTCGCTTGCAGGTGAGAAGTGTCCATCTTAATCGAAGCAATAAATACACTTAATGAATTTCCTGCAGTCCCTGGCTGAAGGCAGCCGAACGAGATGAGACGTAACGAGTCGACTGGAGTGGATTGGTGTGGACTGAAGTGGGATGGGATGGAGTGAAGTGGAGGTAAAGCCGCATTCTATTGGTCATACAATGCTCGAACCCTGTTGTCCATTGCGTGGCATTTTCGCACCCATGGATGCCTACTTGCTGCTGCTGTTGCTGCTGCTGCTGCTCTTGGCGCGCGGTCTTGGCCTTGGTCTCTCTTGGTCTGTTATGCGTACTTTTAGCAAACAATTCGAATTCGCTGCGATCGTTGCCGCCATCGTCCAAAGTGTCATTAAAGTCCTTTAATTTATAGCAGAAAATCAAGTAAGAAACATGCAACGACTTTGGCACTGGCTCCAACTCCAGTCCAACTTCAGTCCAAGTCCCAGTCCCAGTCCCAGACCCAGTCTCAGTCCCAGTCCCAGTCCGGGGCTGTTTCTGGAACCGCTCGCAACGGTTGTTTGTTAGTCAGTGAAAATGGCAAGAATCGAATTTTGCTTTTAGCGCGGCCTGTTTTTTAAGTTTTAGTGTTTGTCGTTTTCACTGAACATATGGCTTGATTTCTGCCTGCCTGCCGGCCTGCCTCCGTCCCTCTAGCCGCACCCTCAGTGTCCACCTCATAGTTGTCACCTTCGGTGCGGAAGTCGCCCATTGACGGCAGTGGGACATTTTAATGGCAGTTAATTTTATAAGTTATGTTTTTTTTTTGTATATGCTCTTGTAGAGGGTATTATAATGTGGTCACGAAACATGCGACGCATAGAACGAGACTTCTTCGCACTGCATATAGTATATATTTTTTAGATCAGCCGATGTGGCTTTTGGCGTATGTTTCTAGCAACAATACAAAAACTTCATTCAGTTTTAAAGGTATGTCCATCTTTCTACAGTAGACATGTCGGAGTTTTACCATGCTTCTCAAATATGAGACAATGCTTTTCAACATCGGACTAGCTTAAGAGGCTTTTGGCTTTCTGTGTAGTGTATTGAGTCTTCGGCGTTATTTTTCCCAATTGACCAACAGCAAAAGCAAAGAACGAACCCACTCTCAAATGATCATGCAAGGGCGTTGCCTACTTCTTCGAGTGCCTTTTGTGTAACTCATTTAGGGACTGATCTACAACCTAACCGGAGTGTGCCAGCTGTTCGACTGGTCTTGTCCCTTTTCAAAGCACTTTATTGTTGCTGGGCAAACAGGCAAATGGCCAAAACATTTAAGTGAGTCAGTAATGAGTTAGGAGCGAGTTTCTTTGGGCCGAGCATTCAAGTGAGGCCCACAATACATCAAGCTGTTAACGAGTTACACGGCAAGGAAACACTTGGCTTCGCTTCCATGCGAGTTCTCATTTTAATGCCTGCTGATAGCCAGATCTTTATCTAATTGACAGCTGTAATCGCATCATGAAAACCTAATGGTTTTCGTATTTCCCGTAAACGTTAAATCCTTCAGTCAATTTCGATTTATATCAATTAAATGGTTAGCTCATTAGAAAGTAAACATTAAATTATAGACAAGGAGCTCTTGTGTAATCACAGATCGGTTAATTCTGTGAAATTTTCGGTAGTCTTTTCTAATTTACTGATAGATGGAAAACTAAACTGAAGTTTGGTGTAGAGAAAACCAAAAAGAAAGTATCTTTTAATCTTAGAATCCCAACACTGGGAGCTACTGCAGCAAAAAGTCTACAGCTGCATTCGTTGTGTTTTTTATGAAATGCCCATTGATTCCTCAGATTCTATCCAAAATATGTCTTAACATATTTGTCACCACATCTTTCCCACACACATTGCGCCTCTAGATTCTAGACCCACAGTTTATACACTTGGGATTACTCAGGCGACTCCCCAACATTGTTGTAAGTGATATGCTGAGACCCCTTTACTCAATCTTGTGGATGCATCATTGATGCGGCAGTCTATTAGCATCTTTATTAAGAACACATTTTTCAGAGCTCCAAATGCTATTGTTTACTTTTGATATATTTATAAACAACATTGAGAGGGCTATTTCTTTCCCACCATAAATTTACGCCAAATAAGCACAAACAAAACAAACTACTGCACGGAATTCCCAAAAGGCGTCTCCTACTCTCTCCATCCCTCCCCACGCCCCACCGCCTACGCACAGCATCGATACGAAGGGAATTGGATGCCTCGCGGTAAAAATTTGTGACCTTTGGCAGCAAACGCAATTTGAGGCAGCTCCACTTAAAAAGAAATCGATGAAGCTGCGCACGTCTGTCCTCCTCCTCCTCCTCCTCTTCCTCAATAATAATGGAAGACAAACAGCTGGGCAGGAATGTCTGACAGCAAGATGAAGTCGAACAACGGCAACAACAACAACAACAACAACAGGGACAACAAGTTGCTTTTGAATGCTTGTTAAATTCTAATTATTATAATTAATTGCGGCAGCAGCCGCAGCACACGGCTAGACAAACAAAGGACAATCAAATAATGTTATTAATTAATTGAATTACGACTGCAAACTTGCAAAATTGCCGGCAACAATTTGTGGCACAAACATTCAGTTGGCCTGCTCGGCGGCAACTTTTCAGCACTCACATGGGAATTTATGAATATGCCTGTGGTCCACAGTCCATGGTCTACGGACCGCAGCCAGACATTTGTCCAAAAAAAGAGTCGAACTAAACGTGCGACGCCCAAAAATAGACATCGAAACATGGCAGCGCACTCGAAAATCTCGCAACTGTTGACGATTATTGAATGGCTGGAGGATGGGGGCACGGGCGGCGGTGGGTGTTAGAGCCGCACAACCGCACACGGCCCCTTTTACCCCATTACCGCAGAGACTATGCCCAATAGCCGCCGATTCATGTTTCAAGTGTTTCGTAAGCGTTCCGCTTATATTTTTGGCATACGAAAAGGAAAAGTGTAGACAAGGCGACGTTTTTATGGTAAATGATTTATGCCTCGGCGGGCGAACGGGGTGAACGGGCGGACGGGCGGACAGGCGGGCGGTCGCAGCGTCAGGGTAATTGAGTGGGAAATGTTATCCACATTGGGAAAACGCAACGGGTAGCCGGGCAACTCAACAACGTGCAACGTGCAACGTGCAACGTGGCAACTTCGGACTGTGATGCTGCTGCTGCTGCTACATCTGTGTCTGTTTCTCCGTCTGACTCTCAGTCTGAGACCCTGCCACGTTGTTAGCTGCTTCAAAGACAACGACGATGCGCGGCAAGTGTAATTAATGCTGTGAATTTTGCATATTAAAAGAATCACCCTCCCGCGACAGTCAAGCGCATAGCCATCGAATGTTTTTAACTATATGCCAGTGGATATTTCAACTAAGTGATCTTTGCGGCAAATCTAAAGTGAATCTTAATGTTTGCAATCATCTAAAACTCTCTGGGTTTTCATATATGGATGTTTATACTCGTAAACTTGACCCAAAAATGAATCCTTAAATTTCCGTAGAATTTAAATAATTACAAAAAGCCCATAAATTTATCGCTTCGATCACATTTATTTTCCACGTTTATATAATTGTTATTGTACGATTTTATCAATAAATAGCATTGTATAATTATAAAGTAATTATTAAATAAATTAATAATAAGTACACATAGTTAATTGATTAGCTGCAATCACTAAATAGAGTATTACACCAGCGGCATCTTCGAGATCAATTTGGGGCTTCTTGTATATTTTATATGGCAACAACTGCAGCTGATCCTCATAAAAAGCCGCGACACCAAATCCGTGTGGCGTGGCAAACGAGCCGTTGCCTTAGTGTTGCCACAGCGTTGCATGCAACCAGGCACACACACACACACACACGCACACACACAGCAACGTGTCAAGTTAGTCGCTCGCTTTGGTTGGGGAGAGAGACAACCAAAAGACGAAAATTTATTACGGAAACTTCATTGACAATTGTCACTGCAAGCTGGCGGCTCTGACGATGCCTGACGCTGACGCAGACGCTGACTGCGCAGCCAGCGCTAAGTGCGTTGCGGTGTTGGGGATTTGTTGTATGCTGTCTTATAACCTAAAAAAAGCAACATGTGTGCGCGAGTGTGCGTGCGCGTGTGTGTGTGTGTGTGTGTGTAATTGCGCGAGGGGATGAGGGCAGCTACTTGTCTATGGCAGCCGTGGCAGCTTATGGAAATCATACGGCAAAATGTCAACAAAAAGTGCCAAACATATTTGGAATGAGCGGGTTTTTCGTGGCATGCAGACAACAATTTGTTGTCATATACATATATAGATGAAAAGTGGGCATGGCAAATGCCATATAATGCGAATACTTTACTGATATGCCTGGATAATGTAGCTGGCAATTAGTAGCTCTCGCATGCTGCGAGCTCTTTCATATGGCGTAAATGTCAATATTTGGTTGGGAAATGATCTTTTGATAATCATCTGGGTAGTAAGGAAATCTTAATGAATGTTGGATTCCAAATGCAATAAGACATGATAAATTTGTAGTTCGTTTACATAAGATGCAATCTAAATATGTGTGAGATATGTTTTTAATTATTATCGCCCTCAACAAACCTTTGTCTTAAACCAAACCATTTTTTTTTTACCAGTTTCGGTTCGCTTGTCTTTTAAGGCTCGGTTTATTATATCCCATTAATTCGGTCGGTTCGAACCCCTTGCATATCCATCTAATGCATGCCAACTTGTTTGTGGCAATAGAGCAAAATGTATAACATAACATTCAAGGTAATAACCATATCCCGTACCAGCTATAAATATAATTTCAGCATTCCAAAATAAAAACACAACAAATCAAATAAAATCCATTGAGTAGCTCATCTTCAATGCCATCATACGAGGCGTCATGCGATATTAAGTGAAGCACTTTGTCAACCCAAAACAACAACGTTGACGATGACGCGGCGGAGGGATTTTCGAGAGTGTGGTGAATGGGGCATGGGGAGCATGCAACAAGGGCGGGAGGTAGGGTGAAAATGGAACCGACAGCCGCCTTATGTCCTCCCGGGGCACCGGATGTTGTTTGGTAATTATTTAGTGCTCGCTGCTGGCTGTTCCCTGGCTCTGCTTGGCGTTTGATGTGTTTTGGTTTTTGATATATATAACAACAAATTGCTGGAGCGCGTCCAACGACAACAACAAACAATGCGACAACACACATAAACAAAGACATCATCAATAAAAAGCAAACGAAGAAGAACAAATAAACAACAACACCAACGACAACCAGGAGAAGAACAGCATGTAGAGATGGGTTTCTACACAAGACATTAACTTTCAATTGATTTTGGAGGGAGGAGGCCCAACAGAGCCCAAGTCATGGGAATGTTGATGGGATTATAAGTGATTTTCATCAAAAATGCAGCGCACGACAAAGCTACAGATACAAATACAGATACAGATACAGATACAGATACAAAATATATATATGTAGTAGCTGCGTATAATTTCTTTCCTATATGGCTTGTTAAAGTTTTTGAAGACATGCGACGTGATAACTCAAAGCGAGACATCAATCGATTCGTCACCGTCCGAGGCAATCAGCCAGCAGAACTAACTGGCCCTTCTTCCGACATTGACTGCCCAGATTGCAGCCCGGTGGCCGCCCTCGGGGCCCTCTTAAAATATTATTCATAATTCCATAAATTTAAGGCCCATACCCAGACCCAGACCCAGACCCAGCCAGTATCCCTTTGGTCTGGCCACGCGCCTGCCACTTGGACAGCGACTGCAGCGCAGCGCTGCTTTAAAGCTGCATTTGTCATATGCAAACGTCTTGGCCCGGTTCGCATCGTTGGCTTTCTGCTGTTGCAACTTGCTCTGCTACATTAAGCCTAATGAACGTGTTTAGTTGTATTGGTGTCAGTGTCAGTGTCGGTGTCGGTGTCGGTGTCGGTGTTGGTGTCGGTTTCGTTGTCGGTGTTGGTTGGTGTCACTTGTCGGTCGCTTTACGGCCAGTAGCTGGGTAGCAAGGTAGCCGGGTAGCTGGCCCAAAAGGTGCTGTGATTACCCTGGCCGATGGTCGACGGCATTAGCGCAGAAATATTTAATTAATGGTAATTTATGTGCACGTAAATTGTGCAAAGTGCGACAGCGTTTGGCTAAGAAACAGCCACCAGGCTGGCCATAGAGCAGCATTTAAGATGCACTTGGCCAGCAGCAGCACCCCTGCCGTTTCCAGTTAACATTCGAAATTTAAAAGGTTAATAGGGTTTTTCTCTCTACCCAGTGCACTAACAGCAGGAAGTGCAAGTGAGTTATCAACAGCTTGAAACTTGAAAATATGCTAATTGACTGCACTTAAATGTCAACAATAACTCCACTGAACTGAAAGTATTGAAACACAGGAAGTACAGTAATTTACTGCTCACAAATACTTACTGCATTGCACGCCTAACTGCAACAGTAACAGTTACTGGTCCTTAGAGCATTCGTCACTAGTAAATAACTATTGTAGCTAATGATAAACATAAGAAACTTACTGAGTAAAGTTAACTGATTAAAGCATTCAAAATTTACTGCAGCAGTCAGAAGTGAAAAGCCAAAAAAAAAGAAACAAACAGAATAAATTGATGAGTTGTTGTGCGTTTAAAAAGTTTGAACCAGCAGCTTGCCTTTGGCTTGGGCTTCTCCAACTGGTTCAAACCTTGGTTTTAAAGAAACAATTCAATTTTTAACTTACATTTGCCCGTTGTACTGAAAATACTTCAAGCTGTACATATTTTCATATACAAGAAGAGTGCCAAATTTGAATTTCCACCCACAATCGGCAACTAGCAAATACGGCTAGATAAATGCATTGGTCGGGTCTCCCTTTTTAGTATAAAAAATAAATTTCAATAAATATTTGCAGCTGTGAAAACCCACAGCAACTTTTCAGTTGCAGCAACTAAACATAAACTAAACCCACCTGGCATCAGTTACTGAATGGTTTCTAAAAAAAAGAAAAAAAGTTCTCTTTAAATCTCGGTAACAGAATTAGAATCCCCTGCAACACTAGTTGCAACCAGCTTTTAACTGCAGAGCAGTAGTTTACTGCAAATCTTTAGAGAAATTGAATGTCAAAATAATTTGAAATGCTTTATAACACACAGCTCAGTTGTTGTGTGTACTATGTAGGACCACAGCCAGTAGCTAACGGACAGGCGGATTACAAGAAAACACTAGAATGCAGCTCAAAGCTGCTAAATGCCATATGCAAATCTACTGCAGGTGCTGCTACTGCTGCTGCTCTAACCTCTGGCTCGCAATGTAAACATATTCTCGCACTGCAAACTAATAAGATGTTGTATCTCTTGCATCGCTGTGCATCTTGTAGCTGCACTGGGCTATCAACAACTGCTGCTGGTTCAGCAGGAGGAGCTGCTCAGCTCAACCTGGGGCATTGGTGTATCTCTCGACTGGGGCAGGCGGCGAGCGGCAAGCGGCAGGCTCTGCCGCTGTCCGCTGATAGCTTCTCATTTTATTTCACCTTGTCACGTGCTGTGCAGCGTTGGCAGCGGTGGCAATTTCTAGCATTTCAGCAAAAAGAAATATCTGACTACCTACGCCAGCTATGTATCTGTATCTGTAGCTGTATCTGTGTATTTGTATCTGCTGGTCGGTTGAACGGTGGGTCTGCAGCTTTTTCATTAAACGGTAATTTCACACCGGCGCGCATTAGACAACAAGAGAAGAGAACAGAGCGAGAGAGAGAGAGAGAGAGAGAGAGAGCGCCGTGTACGCGCCTGGAATTTTTTCGGACATTTATCGCCAGCTCCATGACCGCCTGTCGACGAGATCCAAACTTCTAGCGCCAATCTCCATCGCTGCCCAATTACAAGCAAGTTAAAATCAAGTACGAGGCATTGATTAGTTGCATGAAACCCCATTCGAGGGGGGCCACAGAGATTAAAATGTAATCTTTAGCGCCGCAGTCATATGAAACGTGTTCGATTAGGCTCCAGCCTTGCGGCCGGGAATCGCGCTTACCGTGGTCTCGATTGGCCAACTGCTGTGCGCCATGTAGGTGTGGAGTGGGCTAACTAAGACCCCCAATGGACAAGTGCTGAGTGCTGAAATGTGTCCTACCTACGCATTACCAAAGACACGTATGGAATTTTCTCTATTAACGGACTGCAGAAACAGAAACTGCTTTTCTGGGCTTAACTTAACCGGCAATGTGCATAATTATATATGTTGCTTATTATAAACACGAAAAATATACTCGGAAAGTTGCCGAGCGCAGAAAGCTAATTGAACCGTTTGCTACTAAAATATGTATTTTGGAAAATTATACAAATTTACCAAAGGTCTGAGCTGTAGGGCTTAAAAGTTCACACCAGGGCCGCGAAAACAAAAAAGTTGTTGGTTCCCTGCCCTGAGGTTCGGTTCATGCGCGTATTTTCCACATTTGTATAAAATTTTGTCACAGTTTATTTTTAACTGAACCATATTTGTAAATTATATTATGTTAGGTTCGAGCTATGTTTCCCTGGTTAGAGCCAGGCTAGAACCGGCTAGTTCCTAGTTAATTAGCTGCCGTAACTAAATTATGGATCATAAATATATAAAAGGCCTTTGGCCAGTGTTTCGGAGTTCTTTAATAAGCATGAGTTCAGTTAAGAAACCTTCACTTGGAAAATAATCTAACCTAAGCTCGCCATTGTCCTGCATTGTCCTCCACACTTGACACCCTGCTAAAAGAGCAATAATATAAGGCACGATTACCCCGGCGTAATCATAATATAGCACACAATGGTAACTCGAGCCGTATAATACTCAAGCATGCCCTTAAACAGCTTTGCGCCTGTCTTGGTAATGCTTTTCACTTGTTTACATTGCAGCTTAACTAAACCATACCAACCTTCCCCCTCCCCCTCTCCATTAAACACATACTATGCATATTCCAGAGGCTTGGGCGCCCAGGCTCCCAACGCTTGGCCTTATTCAATTTCACAATATGCGTAAATGTAATTAAAATATCCTTTGTAAAGGCGCCGAAAACTCCACCTGGGCAATGTGTGAGCCATCCTGTGGCATTAGTTGACCACAGAGACTAGTTGTTGTTGTTGTTGTTGCTGCACTTGTTGTTTCACCATCTGTTGTTGTTGTTGTTTTCGTTGCTGCTTTCAGGCACAGCCGGGCGCACATTACACGCTCTTTTGCATATTGTGCAATGGGAAAAGCCCGAGCCGAGGCAGCATCCCAGTCAGAGGCAAGCTCAAAAGAGTTGCTGCTGCTGTTGCTGTTGCTGCTGGTGCAGGTTAATGTTTGTTTATTTGTTGGCCTCTCTGCACGCACGTCGGGCCTGACCTTTGGCCAGGCAAGTGCAACAATCAAGGCGCACACAAACTGCTTACTGTCAAAAACACGCAGCCAAACAAACAAACAAACAAACAAGCATGCAACGCACAGGAGAAGCGACGAACGTTGAGTGCGTTCAGAGTTGTGGCAGCCGCACAGTGGCAACAGTTTTAAAAACACGAATCAAAATAGAAATCGGTTAAAGTTATCATGAATTTAAATTAAGCCGGATTAATTGTGTAAAGGGTCGATCCTAAACCTTTTTTGTACTCAAAAACTGGTATGGCCAAATTTGTAATTTTTTGACCCTGCGCTCACCATAGTTACAGCAAATATGTTGATGTAATATCTGAAGTTTACATTGGTTTAATCATTTTAAATAATTAAACAACAAATTACGAATTTCGCCCAATTAAAAGGCAGTTAAACCAAAAATTTACTGTAAAATTTTATTTATATGATTTGTAATAGTTGTACTAAAAACATCAAAACATGTTAATTTTTATGGAATACCAGATTCACGAACCTTATTTTAGAGCAAGAACCGTGAACCGAACAATCGAAAATAGTTGTTAGGCTCTTGATAGGTATATATATTACTTTTATAATTTACAAGAGCTTGAATGTGTTTTGCATTGCACTTTACCTAAACAGGTTTATATTGAACTCTTGTGATTGATTTGGGGCTGTGACCACTGTGGTTAGCTGTCCAAAAATGTTGCAACACGCTGGCGATGCCGGCGCTGCAACTTCTTGACAATGATAACATACAATGCGAAGAGTGCGCTGGCGCTGAGGGTTGACATGCTGCGGCAGCAGGACTAAGGACACGCCGCTTTAGTGTGTAATTTAATTGAACGGACATAACAACCAACGCAACGGGGCTGCGTACTCTGTGTGTGTATGTGTGTGAGTGAGTGTGCGTGTGCGTGTGTGTGTGTGCGGGACTAAAGAGTACTCTTTGCTTAATTGAAAGCAATTAAGTGGAAAATTGAAAACTTTGGCAGCCATAACGGTTGACGTCTGACCGCCATGCCCTGCCCATAGATATACACATGCCCACACACACACACACACACACACACACACAGGGAGACGCAGACAATTGCACATTTGCATTTGATCGCCACGCCCACTTTGCACACTCGTAAAAACGCAGCAAAAAAAATGTGCAGTCACGTACACGGCAGCGACGTCAACGCTAGCAGCGGCACCGGCAGCAGCGGCAGCAGCGGCAGCGGCGTCGGCGCCATTTTGTGTGCTTCTGTCACTTTACATGCCACAACACACAATTGACAGCGCGGATATTTATGTAAATAATTTTTCGTGTTGCTGCAGCAACAGCAGCAGCAGCCGCGGCGAAGGACACAACAAAAAGAATCAGAATTTATAAAATGCATTTTGGTTGACGTGACCATGAGGCCAGCCTGCCCTGCCTGCCCGCCTACGCCTCTTAACCCCTTCAATAAAACCCCGCAACACAAAAGGTCCAAAAGTTTGATTTCCCCCACTCGCAGCATTTGCCAGAAAAGCATCCACCACAAGCCAAAGGTGCAGCCGACAAAATTCAATAAAATTGCAATTAACACTTTACAAAAATATTCAATTTCTAGTGACAGCAGCTAAAAGTTAAAAACTTGAACATTCATTTAATCGAAGCCTCTAAAATCAATGAAGAACTAACTTAAGTAACGTGATTATTATAATAGACTTTATGCATACAGTATGTATACATGTACTATATATATATATGTGCACATGTACGTATGTACATACATGTATGTTTATTGTATGTATGGATGTACATATATGTTTATATATTTATATGTATATAAATTATATAATTATATGTATATAAACATGTATGTTTATAGGTACATATGTATACATATGCATGTATGTATGTACAAATATGCGTGTAAAATGTATGCACATACATGCATGTTTTTATGTACATATGAATATAGGCATGCGTGTATGTATGCATGTATTTTTCTCTAAAATGTATATGCATACATGTTTAACATACATGTACATATGCATATATACATGCATGAATGTATGTATACGTGTGTATGTACATTTGCATGCACTTACATTCCTTATGCCAAACGGAATTAAAATAAAGCTACCGCCGCGCGCAAATTTGAACAAAAGTATTTTAAAACATCGCCCTTCTATGCGATACTCAGAAATCCTAGTAAAGCTGACAATTATTCATGCTGTGATAGTAAAATAAACTGTTAAAGTAAACAAGACGTGTTGCCAACCTAATAAACGTTATTTCTGCTCACACTCTCGCTCTAATTAACTCTCTTGCTGTCAATAAATTAATGGTGCGTGTGTGTGTGCCTATTTGGCTTAGTAAATTAGATACTCACATACATATAAGGAAGGAAATTAAGGAAATTCAGAACTGACCACGGGTTATTTACTAATATACCAATAAAATAATTAGCGGAACAGAAATCAAATAAGTAAAACTGTAGATTAATAAAAACTATAAATACGATATTGTTTGTTGAATGCCTGAAGAACACAAATTCTCAAAAAGTTTGATTGTCATTGAGCTTCTGCAAGCCGTTTTCACACGTTTAATAGAACATTTTTCAAGTTGATCATTTAAAAAAAAAACTAAAATACACACACGTGAAGTTGTTCCTCATGGTGTGAGCGCATAATTTGCAGTAATTATGACGCATTACAAATGCAATTAATGCGCGTTGACAATTAATAATGCCAGAAGAAATGTGTTGCAATTAATTGGAACTTTACGCACTGCATCCGACGTGCGGCACGCCGCGACGTGCCAATAGGAAACACAGGTGGGAAAAGCTTTAATTTAAGTTAAGATTGGCACACAAGATAGCTTTCGAACAGGCAGAGGGCCGAACCGTCATTTTGTATAGCCCCACGAAGGGGTGGAAAAACATTGAGTTGAGGGTGCGAAACATAATGGTAACATGTACCTCCTAGTCCAAGTCGTTTTCGAAAAGGGGCTATAAACATAAAAAGGGCATACATCGCGATCATAGAAGCTACAATTTCCATGCTAATATATATCATTAGTAAATATACAATATAAATGGACAGAATAGAAAAATATTTTTGTCTTTTTCAAGCGAATGACGCCATGTGAACAAAGATATTATATTCGTTATACAATTCGAATAAAGTTCATAAATTGAATGTACATTTCTGTGAATGGAAACGTAACGTAACTGAAACTTTTGTAGGTGGTCAGTTTGGCAATTGCCATCGGGCACATTTTTCGTCTAACACAGGAAATATGCTCAAAATGTGGCCTTGTCGGTTGTTAGTCGCTGCTGCTGGCAGTTAAAATACAAATACACATAGAAATCCGAATACAAATTGGGTAGTGCAACAATATTACGTTGTTGTCAGTTGACTGGGCTAATTTGTCGGAAATGACGTTTTCGGTTTTTAGTGCGGAAGTGAGTGGGCGAGTCGGGGCTAACGGAGAGAAGTATGCAAAAATATGTGCGAGGATGTGGGATAGGGGATGGGGACGGAGGAGGAAGTGCACGGTGTGTTATCCATTTGGCAAAAATATTTCAAGTCTTTGGACGACACTTTGCTTAATTGCGCGCTCAAGTGACGCCTGCTAATTTAATTAATTTCCACCTGAGCGCAATGGCCCAAAACTTTGGCAGCCCTCCGGTTACCTCCGGTAACCCCGGACTACCATCTGGCGTGTAATACACGTAATTGAAACATTTCTTGACCAAAAAATAAAGAAGTCCAACCAAAAAGAAAAGTTACTTTTACCGCAATTATTTGGCACGTCTCCACTAATTAATTACGCCTTTTGGTCTGCCCCACTCCGAGTGGGTGGGCGGGGGAGAGAGGCAGATAGAACGGGGGTTGGTAAGCAAGTTTAAAATGTCCACATTTAATTAAATATGGCCAAGCGGCTCTATAATTAATTTCGGCACTGCAATTTTTGTTTAAAGAACAAAATGCCGCAACAAACAAAAAAAGAAAGAAAGGAATAAAGAAACTGAGGCAAATCTCAGGACGACATCTGCACGGGTTGCCCTGGTCTCTGGAGGAGCAGTCGGTGGGCATGGGCATGGGCATTAAAGTGTCAATATCCATTAGGCGGTCCTGATTGCTTAAGCTGCTTTACGCCAAGTTCTTTTCTGCTTTACAGTTGGCAAGTTTCTTACACTCCATCCATTCCACGCTCTCTCTCATTGTCTGGGTCTCTTGGCTTTTATTGTCCGGAGCCCGGACAGAGCACAATGACTCTCGTTGTTCTTGGGTTCATTGTTTCAAATGAGAAACGACGCGAATTGGTTAGAACGAAATGGTTAGAAATGCAAATTAGTGCGGCTAGCGATAGCACGGCAGATAAGCAGCTATTTGGGGCGGGAGATACTAACATGGCAAAGCTCAGATACCCTATGACTGACCCACAGAGGCAAATTTATATTTATCTCAAGAAATCTCCAAGGGAGAGACAATTGGCAATGGGAATATTTCGCCAAAACCAAAAAGAGATTGAACAATTGGAACAATCAACTTTTATAATTTTAGGAAGTAATCCTTGTCAATATTCTCTTAAGTAAATCAACACGAAGTCCACTTGTTCTTCTTGCAAATAGCGATTCTTTCAGTATTACCTTTCTTACAGCTTAGGTATGTGCGCTTGGTAATACCCTACCTTTATGCTTGCTCGACAGAAATAAGAAAAATTGCAAGTAGCTAATCTTTGTCATCTGGTGCCGTGCCTGATTTGGGATTACTGGACAAAGTAAATGCAAAGAGCTTTCAAGTTTCAGGCATCTGAATTGGGGACAAAGGAATTGCGGGTCTAACGCTGCTTTAGCGGACTTGAGCTTAATTGCTAATTACACAAATTCGCGGTATGCGTATCCGCATCCTGGGATCGCCCCGCGCTCATGTGGGGTTGGCTTTCAGTCAGCCGTCAAGTCGTATTGGTGATTTATATTTAAGCGCAAACTTTTAACTTTAACCAAAATCCCTTGGCTGCCCGATTACTCTCCCTTCTATTGTTGTTGTTCTTGGTGGCTTTGAGCAGCGGCAGCGGCAGCAACAACAACAACAACCCTTAAAAGCTAGGCGCTGCGTGGCCTGTCGAAGCTTGTGGTTCCCTTCAATTAACCTTTCATCTGTTTAACATGTATTATAAAATTAGACGCGGTCTAGTAGACCACACCATCGCTTGAGTGGGCGTGGCCCGCAGGGTCTGCCTAATGTATGCGCAACCACAGCCTCAAGACATGACAACACTATTAAACAATATGTCCCTGCCCCACAAATGCACAGAGTGGGTGACTTTATGGGTCGCTGGGGTGTTTTGTTAATTAAGCAAGAAGACGGCGAAGCTGGCATATGGTCCATCGCTTACCATAAACGAAATGCATTCGAAGCCCTTTAATCTCTTTTGTCTGCGGCTAACTAAGTTAAAGTATTCCCCCACATAATGATTTATGTTTATTTTATGTGTAGCATTTAAACCATTTTTGAACGTAGCGGGTAACTCTTTTTTAGCGATTGGGCAGCACTAGTGCATGCCACTTTTTTGTAAATTAAATCCTTTGTGCGTTAGAATCGCGCGCTTTATTGGAACCAACAAATTTTCAGCGATGTGGCAACACCACGACTTGGTGGCAGCCTAGCCACTTGTTTTGTGTTGTTGCCTCTCAGCTGTTTATCAACCACGTCACATCGTCAATTCGCTTGCCGCTTATAAAAATCATGTAAATTTTCTTTTAAACGTAACTTTTTCTTCAATTGTTTGTGTTTGTCTATAAAAATGAAATTCGCTGATGTTTTACGTCGTCTGGATGCGTATCCGCGCACCCTAGATGATTTTAGCGTGCGCACAGTGGGCGGCGCCGCCGGTAAGTTTCAAGTTTTGTATACAACATAAACAAATAATCCAATAATCTGTTTCTTGTAATATAGTTACAATCATTAGTAGCAGCATTATAAGCCTGCTTGTCTTTCTGGAGTTCCTCAACTACATGAAGCCGATGCTGAGCGAGGAGCTCTTTGTGGACACGACACGCGGTCACAAGCTGCGCATCAACCTGGACGTCACGCTGCACAATTTGGCATGCAACTATATATCTCTGGATGCAATGGACTCCTCGGGTGACACGCACTTGCGCGTGGACCACGATGTGTTCAAGCATCGCTTAGATCTCGAGGGACAGCCCCTAAAGGAAACGCCTATCAAGGAAATTGTGGCCGTGTCGCCGCCCAATAAGAACAGCACCTGTGGCAGCTGCTACGGTGCCGAACACAATGCCACACAGTGAGTGTATCCACAGTGGATGCCTACTGACTTCCTCTTAAACCATTTTCACTTCTTTTTCATAGTTGCTGCAACACCTGCGAGGATGTTTTGGATGCGTATCGGGTGCGCAAGTGGAACATGCAGGTGGACAAAATCGAGCAGTGCAAAGGAAAATACAAGCGCACCGATGAAGATGCCTTCAAGGAAGGCTGCCGCATACAGGGCCACCTAGAGGTCAACCGGGTAAGTCATGGCAACAGCTCACCCGGATGACAATTCATATATATTTGTTGTATTTCGTTCAGATGGCAGGCAGCTTCCACTTTGCTCCCGGCAAGAGTTTCTCCATACGTCAGTTTCACATACACGACTTTCAGTTCACCAATGTGAAGCTCTCGCACACCATTAATCACCTCTCTTTCGGCGAGAAGATTGAATTTGCCAAAACGCATCCACTGGACGGGCTGCGCGTGGAAGTTCAGGGTGAGTACAAAGGTCGTGCTTGGATTTGGCTTAACAACTCGTCTATTGCAATAACTTATACATAGCGTAAATTTTTAAAGCATTATTTCATTTTAAGATAACTTAAAAACTTAGCTTATGTTGAGGGTTTGGGGATACGGGGGAAGTGTAATTATTATCAATCAAAATGCAATCCGGGTCAGCTAACTCTCAGCAACGTATGCCCGTGCCGATGGCCATGAAGGTGCCAAAAGTGCCGCCTCCTTGAATCATAACTTTGCCCACATTGTTTATTAGCTCGCGTCCACGTAGTCCATATCTAAAAGTTGCAGTTTCACATAATTAGCCGGTAATTACATAATCTGAGTGCGTGCGACACTTGCGTCACGCGTGGACAAGTGCACGTTGTTCGAGGCTCACCTGAGTGCCGAGAAGCCGCCAAATAGAGCACCGCTGGCCATTCCCACACAGAAGCCAATGGTGAAGCCAGTCTTCATTTTGTCAAAGCATGTGGGTCCACTTTGGGAGAAGGAACCGCTGGGCAACGGCATATTGGCGATCTCCTCTGCGACTTGCGCTTTGTCTTGTTTGTATTGCAAGAATTGTTAGCGGACTTAAATTTTTTCTTATTTGAATTATTATCCGGGCTTTTTAGGCGTGCACTTCAAAATTTGCCCAAAAAACTGAAATTTTTGGTTTTGTCGGCGCCGACTTAAAAAACAATTTTGTTATCCCAATTGTAGCTGTCAAAAGGTTAACATGTGTGCCAAAGCAGCCCTGGCGTTAAACTTCAGTTTTATGCTGCCAGATGGCGCTTGTGAGCATTGGTCTTTATAGCAGAATGACACGTACGGCAATTAATATGTATATTTTCAAAATATTATTTTGCCAATAATTTTTGGAGAGATGATATTATTTTAAATGTATCGTTTCAGAATCCAAAAGTGAGATGTTCAACTATTATTTGAAAATTGTGCCGACGCTCTATGAGCGGCACAGCGACGGCCAGCCGATATATACAAATCAGTTCTCGGTCACGCGGCATCGCAAGGATTTAACGGATCGGGAGCGTGGCATGCCGGGCATCTTCTTTAGCTACGAGCTCTCGCCGCTGATGGTCAAGTACGCCGAACGGCATGTGTAAGTAACTGCTAGACCTAGGATTCAGCAAGTCGGTAGTCATATATGATATATCCTGCAGCTCCTTTGGCCACTTTGCCACCAACTGCTGCTCGATTGTTGGCGGCGTCTTCACCGTGGCGGGCATTTTGGCGGTGCTCCTGAACAACTCGTGGGAGGCCCTTCAACGTAAACTGGAAGTTGGGAAGCTCAGTTAGCGAATCAATATGTGGTCTATTTCCAGAATCTCTCCAGCTTTATTAGGCCTAACAAATTCCGCAGCTCATCGAATATCTCACAATGCCGACAAACTGCTAAATAAAAATGCTTAATTTTATAAGTAACTCGCGTTCCCTTTAAGTGGTGCGTTTGCCCACCGACAGAAAGCCGGATGTGTTCGAGAAGTACTTGGCTTCGGTATGGGATCGCTCCGCCGCTTGTGGATTAACTATTTCCAGACCCTGCAGTGGGGTAAACGCCACGCTGGACGCAGTGCCCGATATTTGACGCTTCACGGTCGTGTTGCCGCCATAGACCTGCTGCTTTTGCAGATTCTTCTGCAGTGTCTTGCTAATGCGCACCTTTGTCTTCTCATCCAGCTGCGGCAGCCGAATGCGGCCAGTGCCTGTTTTTCCAATGGTGCCCCGCGAGTAGCCCAAATCGCCCTGGTAGGCGTCCTCCTCGATCTGCAAGTTGGATAATATTGGATAATATTTTAACAAGTAAAACGAATTGTAAATACACTTACATCGCCAAAGTTCATGCGATTCGCCTGCTTGCGGAATTCGGTCAGGGCGTAGCGTTCCTTCATCTTGCGTACACGCTTGCCGCCGCGCTTCTTCTTGCTGCCCTCGATGGGCTTCGGCAGCGGCTTGATGAACTTCACCGGCGGCGGCTCCTGCAGTTTGTCCAACTTCTTTTCGATGTCCTCCTTGAACTTCAGGCCAATCTCGCCATGGACGCTCTCGTGGCATGCATCAACACGCGCTGCTAACACCGACTTGGCAGCCACAAGACGCGCCGCCTTGCGTCGCAAATCCGGCGCCGTATCCTGCACAATCTGTGAGTAGTAGACGTAGCCCGTGTGCGGCAACATTTGTGTCTGCGAGAAGCCCGACAGCGTCTTCTTCTGGGAGCCCAGCACCTGCACATTACAGGCCGGCATTTTGGAGAGTTTGGTCAGGCCGCCAGCAATGCCCAACAGTTTGGCAGCTGTGGAGGCGCCCACAATCATGGACAGGTTGGGCGCTATGAAGGTCATACGGCTCTCTACGTACTCGTAGATCTTGGATTTGAAATTGTTCAGCTCAATTGCCATTTCGCAGGCCTCATCGATTTTTGCCTTCTCCGCGGGCGTTAACATGGTGCTAAGAAAAGCAAACGATTAAATGCTATAGGTGGAACCTGGAACTATTACTTACCCCTGCGTAGTGGAAGCAGTGACCGAGACTATCATGATTGTGGCCTGAGTGAGTATGGCCTGCAGCTTCTCATTGTTCTTCACCTGGTCCAGATCGTTGCCCAGCTCCTTGACAGCTAGCAAATATTCGATTTCGCCCACGATTAGCGAGTCGAGCTCCGGAAAGCGTTTCTGGTACTTTTCTTTGGTGAACTTGTGCACTATAGATATCTCGTTGTCAATATCCACGGCAATGGCGTTTGCATCCACAATCAGACAGTATTCCGGATCCGATTCCACGCTGCCCAACATTTCGGCGGCGCTGCGCTGCCGACTTGCATAGTGCTCAATTTGCTTTAGAGTGTTCTGTAAACGCTCCGAGTCGCGCAGCTTGCACAGCTCCCGCACGGATTGGACTGTTACGTCCACTTCCATGAGATTGGGCCCCGGCTTCAGCAACTTTTCAGCGAGCTCGTGGTTGAGTGTTGCCTGCTCGACATCGTCGGCATCGGCCATTTCGGCATCGTCGATGTCATTGTCGTTGTCCTCCTCCAGATCTGCAAGTAATTCATCCGCTAGCGACATATTTTAACTTTTATTCTTTTCTGGTCTTTTAATATATTTTGCCTTTCGTTGTAAACAAAACGTTTTATGCGTTGCCAACGAGAGTAAACAGATGTTTTATTTTAGCGTTGCCACACTTTCGCAGTTCGTCGTTGCCACGTTGTTGAATGACACTTGTTATTGCTCTGCTATTAATTGCCGCTCAATTTTGGCGCAGATTTTTGGCGTCATTTGTTTTCTTCGTAGTCAAGGTTTGTACGCCTGTCTGGGCGCTTAAAAAATGTCCAAGAAACTAAATACTAGCGCTGGTGGCACGCCAAAAAACACTCTGTTGAACTACTTTGCCAAATCGCCAGCAGTTGACAAAAAGAAACTCACGCCCAGCAACGGCGGTGGCAGCGAGCTGCAAAAGGAGAACCTGCAGAATGGGAATCTGAAGAGTGTGAAAAAGGAGTCCAAGCCGGCTGCTAAACGCAAGTTGCCGATTTCAGCCAGCCCTGATGATGAGGACAGTGAGAAGGAGCAGGAGAAGGGCCAACGTAAGCGAAAGCGCATAATAGTGCCCGAATCAGAAAGCGAAGAAGAATACGAATCCAAATCGGAGCCGGACTTTTCCGATGATGGCTCCGAATATGAGCCAGATGGCAAGGACGCCACCATCAGTGAGGAGAGCGAAAGTGGCGACGAGGAAGCGGAGCCCAGCGAGTTGGAAACAGACGACGATCCCACGCCCAAGAAGCAGCGTACAAAGGCTTCGAAAAAATACATAAACAACAACAACAACGATGAGCCCGCCAGCAAGAAGGCCAAGATTGATGCTCCTGTATTGGCTGCCGGCGGCACGTTCATGGAGAAGCTGCAACAGCTGCAAAGCAATGCCAAAAAGGACGCTGCATACGATGAAATTGTGACCACCACATCAAATCTGGATGAACCAGTTGTGTGGCCACATCAGAAGCTGGACTTCCTGCAGCCTGACAAGATCAAAGACAAGGCCGGCAGGCGACCAGATCATCCCGACTACGACAAGAGTACGCTGCACGTGCCCGAGAAGTTTCTCAATGGACTGTCGCCGGGCGTGCGTCAGTGGTGGATACTCAAGTCGGACAACTACGATTGTGTGCTCTTCTTCAAGGTTGGCAAGTTCTATGAGCTGTATCACGGCGACGCCGATGTGGGCGTAAATGAGCTGGGCTTTACCTACATGCGCGGCGAATTTGCCCACTCTGGCTTTCCAGAAATCTCCTTCGACAAGATGTCCTCCATACTGATTGACAGGGGCTACAAGGTGAGTACAGAAAGCAAATTCTAAAAACAAATCTAACAGTTGTTCTTCCCTCCCTAGGTGGCACGGGTGGAGCAAACCGAAACTCCGGACATGATGACCGAGCGCTGCAAACGTATAAAGGCCACAAAGTTCGACAAGGTTGTCGCTCGTGAGATCTGTCAGATAACGGATCGTGGCACTCAAGTGTTTGGCTCGCAGTGCGCCATTGGACCCAATCATCAGCCCAATTATATGTTGGCCATAGTGGAGCAGGATGCAGGCACTAGCAGCAAATATGGCATCTGCTTTATAGACACCTCCATTGGTGATTTCCATGTGGGCGAATTCGATGATGACAAAAGCTGCTCTCGCATGTTGACGCTGATCTCCCATCACATGCCTGTCCTGGTGAGTACAAGTTTATTATATTAACAGAGGACCCTAATCGAACGCTTATCCCATTCATAGCTGCTTCACGAGAAATCAGCGCTTAGCTCCCGCACGCAACAAATTCTACGTACTGTTCTCGGCGGCATACTTAAGGAGCAGCTGCCTTGTTCTGGCAACCAGCTCTGCAGCGCTGAGAAGACGCTGAAGTTGCTAGCGGAGCGCTACTATGCTGGCAATGGCACTGAGGACAACTGGCCATTGGTGTTGCGCACCATGCAGTCGGACACGGATCACCTGGGCCTCACGCCTGCGGAACCCTACAAGTTGGCACTCAAAGCTCTGGGTCAGTGCATTCACTACATAGCCAAATGTAAGCTGGAGCCCAAAGTGTTACCCATGGCGCGTTATCAGCTTTATGTGCCGCCCGATCAAGAGCAGGAGGCGACTACCAAGCAACCGCTGGCTGCTTCACTGCGGCGCTCCCACATGGTATTGGATGCCACCACATTGTCTAATTTACGCATTGTCGACGAGGAGCATTCGTTGCTGTCGACGCTGGACCATTGCTGCACTAAGTTTGGAAAACGGCTGCTGCATCATTGGCTATGCGCGCCCAGCTGTGATTTGGCTGTATTGCGTGAGCGACAGGAGGCCATTGGAGAGCTGCTGCGCCAGCCCGATGAACTGCAGCAGTTGCGGGCTTTGCTGGCGCCAATGCCAGACTTTGAGCGGCATTTGGCTCAGATTCATCTGTTTGGCAACAAGCGAGTTGCCCAAACAGAGCATCCAGACTCAAGGGCCATACTCTTCGAGGAGAAGCTGTACAACAAACAGAAGTTGCGCAGTTTTATGAGCATACTCAAGGGATTCGAGACGCTCATGAAATTGCCAGTCATGTTTCAGCAATGCGAGACGAAGCTAATGCAGCGTTTAACTCAGTTGCCACCCAATGGGGGCAGTTATCCCGATCTCAGCAAGCAGTTGAAGTTCTTTGAGAATGCCTTCGATCATGAGGCAGCTGACAAGACGGGTGTAATTGCGCCACAGCCTGGTGTGGATGCCGACTACGATGAGGTGGAGCAGCGCATAGCAGACGTCCAGGAGCGCCTGAAGACTTATCTTACTGAACAGGAGCGGCATTTTGGCTGTCGTGTGGTATACTTTGGCTCGGATAAGAAACGATATCAGCTGGAGGTGCCGGAGTCGCATGCGCACAAGGCCAACAAGTCGTATGCACTGGAGGGTCAGGTCAAGGGAAAGAAGCCCGCGCGTCGCTACACCACAGCGGAAACGAAGGCTCTGTTGAAGGACATGCAGCAGGCGGAGGAGGCGAGAAATACGGTGCTCAAGGATTTGGCTCGTCGCCTCTTCGAAAAGTTCTCCAATCACTATCAACAGTGGAAGCAGTGCATCGACTGTGTGGCCACGCTAGATGTGCTCGCCGCCCTTGCGGAATATGCGCGCCAGCAATTGGTCATCTGTGTGCCAGAGCTGGTCTCGGCGCAGCAGGCACAGCCCTTCATTGAACTGGAGGAGGGCTACCATCCATGCGCAAATCCATCTACTTACATACCCAATGGCCTGCAGCTGGGCACTGAATCGGAGGCACCGCTATCGTTACTTACTGGCCCAAATATGGGCGGCAAGAGCACGCTTATGCGACAGCTCGGCTTGTTGGTTATCATGGCACAAATTGTAAGGATCACCTGGCCCAGACTTGTAAACTTAGATAACTCTTTTGTCATGTCTTCCAGGGTGCTCATATTCCTGCTGTCAGCTGCCGGCTTTCGCTTGTGGATCGAATTTTCACGCGCCTAGGCGCACAGGATGATATACTGGCTGGTCACAGCACCTTTCTGGTGGAGCTTAACGAAACGTCGCTTATACTGAAGCATGCCACGTCCAACTCTCTGGTGCTGCTCGATGAACTGGGACGCGGCACAGCCACTTACGATGGCACCGCTATCGCCGCCTCTGTGGTCAACTTTTTGGCCAATCTCAAGGGTCGAACACTGTTCTCCACGCATTACCACAACCTGATTGACTTCTTTCACACGGACAAAAGAATTACGCTGGGCCATATGGCGTGCATGGTTGAGAATGAGGACAACACAGATCCCACACAGGAGACAGTCACCTTCCTGTACAAATACACAGCGGGTGCCTGCCCCAAATCCTATGGCTTTAATGCAGCCAAGCTGGCAGGCATGCCACATGGCATTATCAAACGTGCCTACGAGGTAAGTTGTGGATTTGTTTTCGGATCAATTGTTATTGTAACTCTCGTCCCTTGAACGACAGCTTTCCAAAAAAGTAGAGGCCATTGCACTTCAGCGCAAAATTACAGCTAAAATTGTGGCAGCGGCTGCGGGTGATGTGAACAAAAAGCCGGATAAACTTAATAACTTGAAAGATTTGCTGCAGCAGCTGAAAATGTGTCATGTCTAGAGACAAAATGCTATCGAGGAGCCTAACAAAAGAAAAGTTAAGCAAACATTTTTTCATTTTTGTTGTCATATATGAACACAGCTCGTTTTGCTGTCTTAGATGTTTGAGAAATATTACGTATACGTTGCTGAAGCCCATGAAATGCGCACTATTGCCATAGGTTGTTTATTATTATGCAGTATTTTCATTTAAACTATAATTATTTTTTTTGTATTCATAAAAACGTTTGCCATTTGTTGTATTTGTTGCCATTGTTTATTTTCATCTTTTTTATCACAGTAAAAATTAAAAATTAATTGAATTCACAATCAAAATACACATATGATATTATTAAATGCTTACAAATTAAACATTATCGAATAAATATTGCCAAGAATTGTAATAAACACACGGTTCAATTCAAGTTCACAACTAAAATTAACAGTTATACACATTACTGAAAACGTAAACAATGAGAGGAGTTACACGTGGATTAAGTACATACTAAATACAATAATATTGCGAAAGAAAACAAAGAGAGCCAAGCTGCTGACTTCGGCAGACCGAAGATGAAATACCCTAGTCCAACCAATGCCTGCAGCGCCTGGCTAGATATTGAGCGTATTGACCTGGCTTCTTGAAAGCTTTACAAACAATTATTATTCAAGAATTATATTATTCTCAGCGAGTGTATAAAAATAGGAATGTTGTTGTTGTTGTTGCAGTCTAAAAGCTAACGACCAGATTTAAGCTCAGCCTAAGCTGAATACTGCGCGACTTTGTGCGATATTATTAACTACAACTATTGATCGAACTAAAAGCAAAGCTATTGGAACTAAGGTCTAAATCGAAACTATCTATAAGCAGGCAAATTAAAAATATCTTGACTTTGTTGCTTACAAAAATGCTTACAAAACGATTTATAATTATATATATATGTATGTATGCTCTATGCTCAGCTTACTTTATACACCTAAGTCTGTTTTTACACGGTCTTTTTTACACGGTTTTGATATAACACGGTTTGAAAATTGAATATTTTTAATTTTTTACACGATTTTATTCCATTTAGCACGATTTGAAATTTTATGTACTTAAATTTTTTTGTCAAATTTAATTTTTGTGAAGTATGTTCATATCACAAAAAGTATTTATGAAAGAAAAAAGTCTGAAACCATCGATAGTATCGATAGTGCTATCTTTTTTGTATTTGTATTTTGTATACGATCAACGTCATTTTTTACACGGTTTTTTTTTACACGGCTTCTTCTGGAACCAATCTACCGTGTAAAAACAGACTTAGGTGTATATATATATCTGTATATATATATATCGCTGCTGAACATATATTTGTGTGTCCGTTTCGTCTTTGGCCTAGGCGCTAAATTGGACTTGCTCTTTGAACAACTGAAATATACGTTAGTACCATATCATTTGTATAACTAGGCTAATTTCTCTTATTTATTTGGTATTGTATATGTTACAATGATCTGCTCGGGATCTTTAGTCTATGTATAGGCTAGTTTCTATGCGCTTTATTTGTTTTCTTTGTATTGAACTGTCCGTAAGCGGTTCTATCAATCCTGGAAGGAACATGTTTATTCCTCGATTTATACCGAGGCTTTTGCCCCATGCTCGTTTGATTTTCGATTTGCTCATGCTTAATACATGCACACATATCCATCCATATGCGTATATGTATTTGTATTTGAAGCGATTAGTTGCACTTAGTCCTAGCTAGAAAACAAGTACGTTACTCGCGGCTCTGACCGGGTTCTTCGATAAAAGCGAAGGCGCGTTTTTACACATTAGTACAAACATACCTACAAAAACATCAACAACAATATATACTTAAATATATATATATATATAGCGACACGTATTGAATTTTTTGATTATGTAATGACACCGGCGCCGTCCACTATCTGGACGATGACCCCATTTCACTCGTCGCTAATCACATCCATGCGCGCCTTGAAATTGCGCCACGAGCCCGAGGTGCAGACGCCGGCGCCACGCCACCAATCATTGACATCGGTGTACCAGGACGACTTGCGGAGCTGATCCTCATTGTGCAGCGTGGAGCAGACGCGGCACCAAAAGTACGTGTTGATGAATTCACCGGTGCCCTTCCACTTGAAGTACGAGTTGTACAGCTCGTCGTCCTTGTCGAGTATATGCAAATACTCGGCCAGCTCTTTGGGCGAGGCAAACTCGTCGACGTGTATGTAGGATCGACGTGGAGCACTCACCTCGTAGTCCTCGGGTCGTGCGCCCATCACAATTGGCAGAACCTTGCGATTTAGCGCATTCACAAAGAACTTTTCCGTGATGTAATCCTTGCAATTGGAATTTTCGAAAGCCAAATAGAACTTGTAGTCATTGTCGAGTATGTCGAAGCATTTGTCAGCGGTGCTTCGAGGACATTTGAAATTCCCACAGCCGCCATATATATCCACCTATAGGAGTGAAATATAAGAGAGATTACAATATGCCGAGTTGAAACCAAGATTCTTTTCTTGGTATGAAGAGGAATATGAAGGTTTTCCGTTACAACTAAATTAATGCAAATTCTTTGAGGAATAGTTAAACTATTTGATTAGGTAAAGCTCTTCAAGGTCTATCAAGGAATGCTCCCGATTATATTTGCTGATATTATAAGCTATATTTATCATTACTTGAACAAGGAAAGCTCCTCATGATTCTATCTAAAGACCTTCAGATTCATTTTCTTTTGAGAACAGGACATTTTCCAGAAGTTAAGGTCTACCTTTCCGATAATTACCTCAATGTGTTTTTGTAGCTCATGTGCGTACTGCAGTCTGCCATTGCGTGCACCGCAATTGGATACAAACCAGGCAACCTTTTTCGTCTTGTTGAGCGCATAATTGTGATCCTGTTCCAATTGCTGCACCTTGACATCATAGTATTGCCATTTTTCATAGGGGGCCATCACAGTGCTGTCACGTCTTGGAATGAAATAGAGAGAAAGAAAGTCAAGCGTTTTTCTTAAAGATATAGGTATTCTAGATTTGTATCGAAAGATATCTCTGAACTCTTGATCTGGATCGAGACGAATTAAACTAAATCATATGTTAACCTATTCTTATGGTCGATCGAAGATTAAGTTTTTGTATAAGAAAACTTTTTGTGTATCAATATATAGCCTCCAAACTAGGTTTCTAAGAGTTTCACATATAAACATACAACATACAACGTTTAATTGGTCGAAAAATAATCCGAAAACTTACCTATATGTGGCCGTCCAGTTGATGGCATCCGGGACCTTGACGTTTTGTGTGTGATATGGACATTCCAGATAGTACATCATGCTGACCTGCTTGCGATTGCTGGGCCGGCGTATGCCCGTGGGTATATAGTTATCCTTATAGAGTATCATATCCGCCACGCTGGCCAGATCCCGATTCGCTGACAGTTCGCAAGTGTCCACGGGACACTTGGAGCGCAGGAAGACCTCGCGTCCCTTTTTCACATTCCACGGACCCAAGCCATTGTACAACAAGATGGTTTTCAGCTTGCCACTCGCCTTGATCTGCTCGTAATTGTGAGGCACATACATTAGCTGATTGACGACGCGATCGCTGTGCGGATCCTGGTCAGGAAAGAGTTTGGGCGCATGCTGTTTGCGAGCCTTGCGATTGCTGAAGGCTTTTGCGGGCCTGGGATAGTATTCGCCATTGCGAAAGAACCAGGGTTTGGCTGTGGCCGCCAACTCTCCACGTTTGTCCGCTGAGGGGTCCTCCTCCTCCCCCTCGCCCGCCTCAGCCTCCAGCTGCTGCTGCAGCGGATTTTGGGGCTGTTCAGGTCCAGGCACAGGCGTAGCCGGCGGCGCTGAAGCGTATGTCGAGGTGGCTTCCTCCAGAGACCAACTCTTTACCTCATTTGTTTCCACGCCAAAGACATGTCGTTGTTGCTGCTGCTGCTGCTGCTGCTGTTGTTGTTGCTGCTGCTGCTGATTTGAAGCTGTCAGGGCGGGTCGCGTTATGTTCGACTTCCATATCTCATATTCTCTGAAAGTTGTGATAAGTTAACATCTGACATGAAATTCATTTCGGTGATGAGAACTCACTTAAGATTGAAGCCGAATATCAGGAGCAGCGCACAGATCAACGTAAAATAGAAATACTTTTTGAGCGATATTTTTGGTCGTCGCATTCTGGAAAATCAGCTCTGTTCCCGGCACCGACTCCAACACCACCCGACTTAGCCTGTCTGTGTGTATTTACGCCTTCCTCGTTGCAACTAGGTCACCGACTGCTGGTCTTTCAACTGGCCACCACCGACTCAGCCAGTTAACTTGGTCATTTTGCTGTAAAATGTTTGTAAACATTGAGAAATTATAGAACACATAACTACATGCACGCGTATATGATTTATATATGTATATACTACAGAGATCAGCGCGCGATTATAATAACAACAGTTCCCGACTAATTACCGATGTTAATGATCTGTATTGTCAGCTATACGATGCGTTTGTGTTCCTCTGTTTCGGGGTTCTGGCTCTGGCTCTGGCTCTGTCGATCTATTTTAGTCATATAGCAGTACAACTTGCGGTTCGGTTGCGTTCACATGAGTAACTGTGCTTAGCCCTATAAAGTATATCGAGTCGAACTGTTGGTACTCGTTGTCGTGGCTTGGCGCCGCTTCATCAACTCAGTTGCGTCATGTTATCTGCAAAATTACGACACATTTCCAAAGGGGGCGGGGGGCGTTTCAAGACCTTATGATAATTCTAATATACTGACTGCCCTTAGCTGGCTGTTTCCATGTCGTTACAGCTGACAGAAACCTGGGAGTGTATCGTCTGTGTTCAAAATTCCCCCAGGTGCTTCAAACTACAAATATGTGTATGTAAATATTAAAAATTCGTATAGATGGGGCAAATCTTCAGCAGTATGTATATATTATGCAATGAACTTGCGTTTTCGCGCCCAATTGGGGGTTACTGAAAGTTTACACTGAGAGAAAAATGTCAAGCGGCGAACTGTTTCGTAAGCAAAAATCGAACGTAAAGTTCTTGAACTAAGTAAATTTCCTGCTAAGTTCTAGATGTATTCTAAACGAACTTTAATAAAGTACAAATTGTCTGGGCTAATATTATTTTCTATTTAGGCAAAGAACAGTCCAAATTTTGCACGCTTCATTTAACGCATTATTTAACTAACCGCGACTTATAACCGTATTGCTTTATACCCTACAGTAAAAGGGGGCATAATGAGTTCTGTTGAGGATTTCGAATCCTGATCAGGCAAAAGCAATGTCCGTCTTCCTTAGTGGCACTCTCGAGTAAAGAGCTCTTGATTTCCAGCTGCCTCGAGGAGATGTGCCAAATAAAACAACGGGGCGTATGCGCAATAAAAGAAACTATTGCCAGATAAAGCGAAAGCTTTAGCTTTTTATGAGCCACCCCGCGGGCAGCTAATTACAGTGGCAGAGCAGGGCTTTGCCCGGATACGGAACAGCTTATGCAGCTTCATTAAAGGCATTGAGCTATGAAAGTCGTTGAACTAATCAGAGGCAAGGCCCAAGCTGCGTTCTAGCCGTCCATTCAGACCACCAACCAGCCAGCCATCCGTCCGTCTATCAAACGTCATTTACGGCACTATTTTACATATTTCTTTCGAGGCTGACTGTGTGCTCTAGCCTGCGGTTGCAACGAGTTGTTGGGGTTGCAATGGGCTGCATTCCGTGTTGGGGGTTGTTGTGGCGAGGCTCTCGAGTAAGTTGGCAAGGGGGTGAGGGGGAGCGGGCTCTTGTCTGCTTGTCTATCGCACGTTTTGACGGTTTTGACAGGCCACACAAACGAAGACGAAGACGAATATTGCCCAGGCCCAGAAACCAACCAACTCCACACTCATCAAAAATGTAGTTATAGCCATTCATTCATGTTGCAAAAGTAGGACTTTAGTGGCATGTCGCATACAAAGGAAGGGACATACACATAGACCACGTTCGTTCGTAAATATGTGCCTGCCTCTCTGTGAGTGTGTGTGTGTGTGTCGGGGTGATTCCTGCTTTCTAGTGGCTGATGATTGTAGATACTAGAACATTGCCTTCCACTCACGTATATTGCTGGCTCCCCTGCAGTTTTTAATTATTGCTGGATGCTTTATTCGTTTCGCAGTCTACGTCTACGTCTTCACTTTTTCGCCCTGCTCTAATCGTAACTGTACAATTTGAAATTTCAAGCCTAAATTTGATAAGAAACGCCTAAAGCAAAACATTTTCAGCACGTTTGCACCCATCTAATCAGCTTGCCTTATGGAATTCTCGCTCGTAGCTGCAAACATTGGAAAGGAGAGAAGAAAAAAACCCAAACACATTTTAACGAAATGCCCATTATTATTTATTTCTAAGAGCTTGCAACATACAAGCAATAATGTATATAGCGCTCAAATATAGCGCTTATCTGCCCAGGAAATGTCAGGCGCTGATCTGTCTAGATGAAGAACTAACAACCACCAGTTTTTGGTCTAATTAAAAAGAGTTTGATATGTGCTAGACTGTAAAAACTGACATTTCAGTTTCTTTTGGATAAAATGAAAGCAGAGAAAACTGTTAGCACATCAAATCCTTAAAAGCCATGACATTTCACTCAAATCCAGGCAGCTCTTCCTATAAGTCATGTCCTTTCCTAATTGCTCCAATTGGAAGCCCTGTTTTCAACTGCACTGGCAATTAGCCCCCGCACAAACACCTGCTCCAAAGCCGGCTCAATTTATATTTATTTATATTTAGTTGCAGCTCGTGTGTGGTTTGGCTTGTGTGCGGCCCATTGTCAGGGCACTTGATCCCCTGCATTTAGTGTGTCAATATGCCTATAGACGGCCAACTCTTGACTTGCATGCATTGTTGTCATATAAATATTCTATGGGGCATGGTGAGTGTCCTTTTGTTGTCTGTACTTTGCACGTTGTCGCACTCGACTCTCCCGCCTGTGGGAGGTCTGAAAGGCAAATAGCCAAATGGGGAAACAGGCTTCCGTTCTAGGCCTGTTAGTTTTGTGCATAGTATATGTGTGTGTGTGTATGTGTTTAGTAATACGCTTATATTTTTAGCTTTACACACACAGAGACACACATGTGAGCATAATTACAATGCGGCTTACGCACAATTTATGGCGCCCGCCCGCCCGTTTACAGAAAGGGGGTTTCCCCTGCAAGTGGCAAAGTGCAACATCGGCAGCTTTAGGCATAACAGAATAAATAAACTTGGGCACTTGCACTCCGAGTTCTGTTGGAGACTGGCGACTCACTCACCCCTTCGGCTGTGGCAACTAACGGTAACGGTAGCACACACGCACATGTGTCTGGCTGCGTCATGTGTGCGTGAGTAAATGGCTTTTTGCTTTGTCTTAATCAATAATACCGTTGTTTAACATTATAGCTTGTAGGTTAAGCAAAACATTTAACCTCAAAGGTCATTAACTGTTTTCTAATAGCCTTTTGTATTTGATTTACAACTCAACTTACACAATTGCTGGCTGATGAGACTTTTGTTTGACTTAGCACAAATTTGGTTTGGTTTTAGTTAATGAAAGCCACGATCTTTGCTTAATCTTAACATATTTTGCACGTTTCTGTACATTTCTTGATGTTGTTTTTCTATTTGCACAACACCCTACAAACACACACGCACAAGCGAGCATACACACGCCGTAGCAGAAGAAGGCGCGCCTTTCGTCCTTTACGTTTTCACGTAACTTTTGCAACTGCGCTGCCTGCCAATGTACATAATAATTAGACTTCAACCAGACAGCTGGGCAGCAGCCGCAGTAAGTAACAGCGACGGAGAGAGAGAGTGAGAGTGAAACTGAGGCTGAGAGCGGGATGCGAGCGAGAGCGGGCAAAGATGCCACTCATTAAGCCGCGCCAATGCACTCAGATTTGTATGTTCAATAGCATTAATGAGCAGATTATTTGCTTAGATGAACGTTGCGCCTTAAAGATGCTTTAATATTATTAAAGTACGCTTGCAGCCTGTATATAACTGTGCTTACAATTTGTTTAGTTGTTGAGGCGCATGCGCTGCTCGTGCTCTTTGAAAGTTATAGATGACAGACAGACAGAGATAGAGAGAGAGAGCGTGATAGCGCCACGCTGAGAATGAGCAATCAAATAAACAAGCGACGCCGCGGCTGAGACGTCGACAGCTGTCGGTGACTGCGCGCCTTATCAATACAATGCATAGGGCGGTTTTTTTTTGCCCCACCCCATTTGATGTTGTAGATGTTGGTTTGTGTATTAGCTAAATGTTCGCTTTCGAAATTACATTCGAATTTCAAACAGAGCTATTCCAAAGTGCGCCCTTTTTCTTTATAGTTATCCCCAAGAAAAGTGTAATATTCGAATATATAATTTGTTCAATTTATTATAAAATTTTGCTGTTAATTACTATTCCATTAAGATACTTAATTTGAAAGGCCTTCACGTTGATCGTTTTGTATATCGGGTTAAATTCACATCACTTATACTAGACTGCGAATAGCAGGTTTACGCAAATTTTCAATTGAATACTCTTGACTTAGCTAAGACTTAGGTATAGTACAAATATTAGATATACATACACGCACATAACACACACGGTTTTCCCTTTAAAGTTCAAATATGTTCCTCTTTAAAAATAGACGTCTATAACATAATCTTAGTTGCAATTGTCTTCGGCTTAGACTATTTAAATCTATTGTGGCTAAAGCTTAGCCAGAGCTAAAGGTCTCGTAAACATTGGCGCCCAACATTTTGGATTTTTCGGATACCACATAGAAGCTGAGCAACTGCGTGGGCAGATTGTGTGGCCGCGCAGAGCTGTCGTAGCCGTGCGATGTAAGTCCACTGATGATGGGTATTAGTTTGGCCAGCGCAACGAGCACCGTATTGACGTCCAGCAGATTGTTGTTGTTGCTCTGTTTGATCTGGCCATTCATGGGCTGCTGCTGCTGCAGCTCACCGGGCGCCAAATGTTGCAGTGTGTCACCCATTGACTCCGCAATGGCATCGCAACTGAGCACAAAGCCGCGGCTCACGTTGTGCGCACACACGCCAATGCAATCCTCACTCTCGAGCAGATCAAGCGTCTCGTTGTACATCTGCTGCAGCAGCGGAGAGCAGTTGAATCTCTCCTGCAAGCGGGTTAGATCTGGCAGCAGGTACTTACTCATCTTGGAGTTGGGATCGTTTCGCGTGTCGCCATTGATGGCCATTTGCAGCGACCAGAATATCTGCTCCGTATCGGCCAGCGTCAGTTGACGCGTCAGCGGCATTGATTTGAGCACTTCCACCACTTGACTGCGTATAAATCGCGCCAGATCCCTGATGCCATCGTGCGTGATGAAGTGGCGTATCAGGGACAAGTATTGCTGTTTTAATTCGTCGGTTATTTGCCGCTGTTCCGTCATAATGTCCCGATAGATGTAGCCACCCAGCAGGTTGAGCTGGACGCGCAGCGCGATGACCAGCATTGAGGAGGCATACACAAAGGTAGCCAGCCGCGTGAACGATACAATTTTCATTTGCTCCCAAAGCTCCAGCTTGTTGGTAGGGTTCTGGCGCAGCTGCTCGAGCAGCTCATCCGTGCTGCATTCGTGCAGCACCGCCTGGCACATTTCCTCGCCCATGCCCAGTATCACCTGATTGCAGGTACGCTCCGTCGACTCGAAATGGTGCATTCGTCGCGAACGTTCGAAGAATTCGCGCGCCTGCCGCTCCTGATACTCCACGAGCTTGCGCTGCGCATAACGTGCCGCATAGATGGTGCCTCCCACCAGAACCCCAGTTACAACGAATTTACGTCGATGGCGTGTCAGAAAATCTTGCAGGCGCGACAACATGATGAGCTCCTGCCCTCCACAAAAACAAACGCTTTAAAGTTTAATCGGGGCGCTTCTTGGGAATAGCGACAGCTGCCGTTGCCTTCGCCTCTGCCTCTGCCTGTGCCTTCAGCCTCTATAACCGCCCCTGCAATATGAAAGTCTATGAATACTTAATGTACAAAGTTCAAATATTTTAGTGTGAGTCGACCACGTCGGTGACTTTGGTCAGAACAGATTAGATTAGCCTAACACCGATGAAATACTCACAAATTCTTAGCGTAAAATGTTTGATGACAACTATGCCGTGTTTGTTCTGCTTTTATTTTCCAGTGCGGCCCCAAGTGTCAAGAAATTTTTATTGATTTCGGCTTTGAACTTTGAATACGTCGGCCCTTTTCCTGGTCGTGTTTATGCGCGGTTGCGCGCACGGAATGTGTTGTTAGTATATGTTTATATTAAGTGTTTCTCTCTTCAGGCCAACATTGCTGGTTTTGTCCTTAGCTTTCACAAAACTTTCAGTTTAATATTTGTTGAGCACTAAAACACTTGTCTGGGTTTCTTTGTGCATTTGCGCCCAAGCAGGGCTGGCATGCGCTTGTTTGGACAGGGCTGTCAGCGAGCATATTACTGACTTTACAGCACTGCTCTATGTCAGCTGTGTTTACGAACACTGCTAAGTAAAAGTTGCTAATGTGAAATCTAACTACACATTTACAAGTAACTTAAAGAGCTCCAGCGAGTTATTTGTAATTAAATTCTTACCTATGTCAATCTGGCATTTGCTTCAGTATCGTTGATTTACTTTGGTTTGTTTGATTATTTTGATGACCATCGTTTGTTATCACCGTACTCTGCCTAATTTGCTGCTTTCAAGCACTGGCTAACAAGAAAGTTAGACGAAGGAGGGTAGACGGGCAAACACACATACATGTGTATGCGCAATACACTCTGCTGTAGTGGGCGGCAGTGTTTACAATGTCGTCAACGGAGCGTAAACTGATTGTGGTCACTGGATTTGGTCCGTTCGTGGGCCATGAAGAGGTCAACGCCAGCTGGGAGGCTGTGCAACTGCTGCCCGAGCTGCTTAGCTACGAGGGCACCGACTACCAGCTGGAGAAGAGAATGGTGCCGGTGGAATATGTGGCCGTAGATGAGGCAGTTACAGACATTTGGCAGCGGCAGCCAGAGGCAAGCATTAATATATTCGATTTAATTGAGCGCCGCTGACATCATTCCCCCACACTCGTCGCAGCTGGTCGTGCATGTCGGCGTCTCGGGCGTAGCCAAATGCGTTTATGTGGAGAAGCTCGCCTACAATCATCAGTTTCGACGACCCGATAATGCGGGCCAATATCTCAGCAAAAGCACTTGCTGCCTGCCTTACAATGGAAACGCAAATGTGTTGCGCTGCGGCCTGAACGTTGATAAGATTGTGGAGGCTGTAAACTTAACCTGTGATGAGTGTGTGGCCCCAGCACGAACAGTCAACAATAAGGCTTTGGAGGCCACGAAGGCATCCAAAAATGTTGGCGGCTTCCTCTGTGGTTATATATATTTAAGGTCCCTAGACGTGGATTCCAAGCGGACCTTGTTCGTACATGTTCCGCCCATTGATAAGCCCTTCAGCTCTGCCCAAACATCAGAGATTCTTTCCAAAATAATTATACAATGTGTACAGCAATTGGCTGCCTGTGAATCCAAGTGAAAGTATTTTTTTGTCAGTGTACTATTTGTATGAACAGTTGCAAGCTTATAGCTTCAGCTTCTTTTGTTATTTTATATAAACAGATAACGTACTAGATAATACGTTTTTATTACTTGAGTCTATTTTTAATTTAAAAATTACTACGTGCCTTCAGGTTTATTGTACATGCATTGTTTTCCTTAATATAGTATTGTTGCTTAAATGGAGAGAAACAGTGCATTTTACGTCGATACAGTCGACGATTTCCGTATCTTGGGAATAAAAAAGAACAATAATAAATTCAAATATCGCAGCGCTTCTTCGCTATTGTTAACAGTTCAGCGCAATGTTAAGCCAACAACATAACATAAAATATATGTATGTGAACTAAATGAGTCACAGTCGTTCTTTTAGTTCAGTGATTCGTGTAATCGAACTTATTCCGAACAACTCGATACATATATGGAGCCAATGTTCTGTCGCTTGGACGTAGACGATTTCATTTGGAATTTGGCTTGCAACTTGTACGGTAGACATTTTTTGTCTTAAGAGTTGCGCTAGTGTGTGTCTGTGTGATAGACATCTACCTACAAATAGGCATTTATATATACTAAATATTAAGTGCCCGCGATGAAATTCCTAATCTGTGCACTACTCGCGGCGTCCTACGTGGCGGCCGCTGATATTAAACTGGAGGAGGGTGTCATCGTAGCGACGGTGGACAATTTCAAACAAGTGATTGCCGACAACGAATTTGTGCTCGTCGAGTTCTGTGAGTATTCATTTGCAACATATTTCACATAAATAAACCGCCGCCGCTCGCTACATGGTGATTCATGAAAATCGCCAAGGGGCTACGTGGTCTTTTGTGAGCAAGCCCCCAGCGTGATGCTCCGAAACAAGATATGTCTGCGTGGCAGTTTAGCCACCAGTCGGATTGTTGTTGCTAGTCGCCAAGCTTCCTTTATGCTTGTGAAGGCGGGAAGAGAACAGAAGTTTTAGTTGTGAGAGAAAATTCAATTGTATATATTTTTTTTGTTTTTACATTTCATCGTTTATCGCATATCGATGATTTTGCGGATATTGGCTTGCGCTCTGCCCTCTCCTTGCCTCTCTTTCATTACTTTTGTCATTACTCTCTCCTTGCATACGACCATCCCTCTTGCACGCAACGTGCCAGCACCTGTGCGCAAGCGAGCCAACAGCTGTGCTGGCATTTGTTGCGCGTAAGTTTTTAAATGTTAAAGTGCTAAGCAAAAGTTGCGCGTCATCATAATCAGTGAAGATTATTCTTCGGCACATTTCCCAACAGGGTCAGCGTGGTTGGTGCTTGCCAGCTAAAGCTGACGCTGCGTTCCTGCTCTTATCTTTGGCTTCTTGGGTGCCGCGCAGCGTCCTCAAACCGAGATAAGGCCGAAACAGTTTCTATTTCCATATGTCTCAGTTTTATCAACACGGCAATGCAACGCTGTTGCGTCGTTCCGGGTGTGGCTATATTTCGCCTGCTCGCTGCTTAGTTTCCTACATCCGCTTCATCAATATACTTTTAGAATAGAAAAAAGTTGTCAAGCAACTGTCGCTTGAAAGTGGGTTAGCTAAACAACTTTTCGCCGCTATTCCGTCAAGAATTTCCGTCTCTTTTGCGCTGCTTTCTTTTCTGCCTTGCCCTTTTTAACACCGTACGCCGCCGCTTAATGCGATCGCGCCTGCGCGCGGCAGAAGTTCATTCAACTCTTTATTTTGTATTCGCTCTCTGTTTCTGTTGCTCTGTTGCTTTTATTGTTGTTGTTCTTTGAGCGCGTGCTTAACAGTGCTATGCATCAATATGGCCGCCCTGTCTGCGGTTTGTTTATGCCAGCAGTTCATGTGTGTGTGTGTGTGTGTGTGTGTTTACGCTACGTTTCCAAAACGCACAAATCTGGCAACGTCAGCAGATCCAATACTTGACCACGAACAGATAATGCCTCCACCTCCACCGATTCACCTTGCGAATCTTATCTGTGCAATTTTTACGCTCATTTGACCATTTACCAAGGCCACGTCAGCTTAAGCCGCAGATAAGAGAGTGTAAGACGTTGTCAACTCGCATTATGTCATTGTCTTTCTATATTTATCTCTCTCCCTCTCTCTGTTTTTCGCCGTATGCGTACAAAATTGCAGCTCTTCACAGCTCAACACGTGGAATTTGCATAATATGCAACAGCTGCTGTTCCATGTTAAATCTGGCGTGAAAAAAGGCCCCGCCACGCCCGCTTAACACCCACACATTCGCGACAATTTGATTTTCCATGCGAACGCTTCGCCTAAACGGGATTGATTATCTGAAGTACTATCTATATGCATAGATATTTGCTATTTATAATTGATTTATTAATTACTTGAGCTTATCAGAAACATTTTAGAAGCATGAGCTTTTGAGTTAACATTGAAATACTAACATTAGGTCTGTTAATTTTGAGAGTGTATCAAGAGAAATATTTATTTATTTTGTAATATTTGTTTAATTTTTGTTTTAGATGCACCCTGGTGTGGTCATTGCAAGGCACTGGCGCCCGAGTATGCCAAGGCAGCCCAACAGCTGGCAGAGAAGGAGTCGCCCATTAAGCTGGCCAAGGTCGATGCCACCGTTGAGGGTGAGCTGGCCGAGCAGTACCAAGTGCGTGGCTATCCCACGCTGAAGTTCTTCCGCAGTGGCTCGCCCGTGGAGTACAATGGTGGACGTCAGGCCGCTGACATTATTGCCTGGGTGACCAAGAAGACTGGCCCACCAGCCAAGGATTTGACCAGCGTAGCCGAAGCCGAGCAGTTCCTGAAGGACAATGAGATTGCCATCATCGGCTTCTTCAAGGATGTTGAGTCGGCGGAGGCCAAGGTTTTCACCAAGGCCGCCAACGCATTGGACTCGTTTGTCTTTGGCATTAGCAGCAATGCCGATGTGATTGCCAAATACGAATCCAAGGACAATGGCATCGTGCTGTTCAAGCCATTCGATGAGAAGAAATCGGTGTTCGAGGGCGAGCTGAGTGAGGAGAGCCTCAAGAAATTCGCTCAGGTGCAATCCCTGCCTTTGATTGTGGACTTCAACCATGAGTCGGCATCCAAAATCTTCGGCGGCTCCATCAAATCGCATCTGTTGTTCTTCGTGTCCAAGGAGGCTGGCCACATTGAGGCTCATGTTGATCCATTGAAGGAGATTGCCAAGAAATACCGTGAGGACATTCTGTTTGTGACCATCTCATCTGATGAGGAGGACCATACTCGCATCTTTGAGTTCTTTGGCATGAACAAAGAGGAGGTGCCCACCATTCGCTTGATCAAGCTGGAGGAGGATATGGCCAAGTACAAGCCCGAATCAGCCGATCTGACACCCGAGTCGATCGAGGCGTTCCTCAAGAAGTTCCTCGACGGTAAACTGAAGCAGCATCTGCTGTCACAGGAGCTGCCTGAGGATTGGGACAAACAGCCCGTCAAGGTGCTCGTCTCGAGCAATTTCGAGAGCGTCGCCTTGGACAAGAGCAAGTCGGTGCTGGTTGAGTTCTATGCACCATGGTGCGGTCACTGCAAGCAGCTGGCCCCCATCTACGATCAGCTGGCTGAGAAATACAAGGATAATGCCGACATTGTCATTGCCAAGATGGACTCTACTGCCAATGAGCTGGAGAACATCAAGATCTCATCCTTCCCAACTATCAAGTACTTCCGCAAGGACGACAACAAGGTCATCGACTACAATCTGGACAGGACCTTAGATGACTTCGTCAAGTTCCTCGACGCCAACGGCGAGGTGGTCGATGCCGAGCCTGCTGAGGAAAGCGAGGAGGAGGAAGAAGCGGCGCCCAAGAAGGACGAGTTGTAAACCAACAACACAATTAATCCAAGAAAAAAACAACAGCAACAGCAACAACACACACACAACCACACAGCAACAACAAATAGCAACGTACATTCTGTAGTTTATTCTTGTCTTCGGTCGTGGATCCAATTCCAATGAGTTTTTGTCATTGCCCCCAGTCCTGGCCGTGGCACAATTTAAGTCCCAACTTGTTTGCCTAATAAATAACTTAATTTAGTTGTGATTTGCAACAACAAATATTTACGCAATTTCACATGGAAGCGCGAAGCATTTGGCGTAGCTTAGAATTCAGTTTTATTGAAGCGGTAACCGAGAAATCAAATTGATAAATTTTTAATATGTAATCTTCTAAGTTTTCGATTTTGAATTTGTAGAAGCATTGAGAAAGAACTGATTAAGGACTTAATAAATAAAGTTGGCAACAACATTAAAAACAAAACAATTCATATCGCGTATTTTCAATTGAATGTAATATTTCAGTCACAATAAGGCTTACTTATATGTGTAATGGATATTCCTAAACATTTGGGCGAGTTTCAAAAAATATTCATGTATATATTTTATTTTTACCCGTTTGAATTAAGTATTTTGAGCTATAATGATATTTGTATTTCGCGGTATTGTATTTGCAGTTTCCAACACTGTAACATCAGAACTAAGCGGCGTGTTTGGTATTTTTATATTTTCGTACTACGGCCACACTGCACACGAATTTAAGGCCAAGTGTGACCGATTAAATGCATTTTAGTGTGTATTTTAGCAGTCAACATTCTAAAACTGAGATGGTCAAAAACAAACAAGTTGCTATTCACAAACAGAAAGTAATGTAAAAAATGTGCAAAATACAACAAATGCATTGTGAATTCGTAACTGGACTGTGTGCACCAGCGACATTTGTAGTGTAGCGTGCACTGCGAGCGCGCCGCTGCTTCATTACAGTTAACATTTTTGCGGTACGTGTGTGTGTGTGTGTGTGTGTATATGTGTATGTGCAGGTATATACATATGTATGTAGGGCCAGCCAATGCTAACGGGACTTTCTCTTCAAACAATGCAAAATGTTGTTGATTGGCGACCTTCTCTTGCATTGCAGAATGATGAGCAACACACGAAACAATTGCATGAATGTTGATGAAAACGTCTCCGTCGCAGCCACTCCCGGCGGCGGCGCGACACCGTCGACCGTGGTGCCGGAATTTGTGCACCTGACTGAGACGCGTCGGTGTATTTATAGAGCTATTGCCGCCATTCACGACGACAGCTTCAACAATGTTATGAATCGACTGCTCCGTCAGTTTGAGTGGTAAGTACATGGCCATGGCTGATCCATGTTCTCTCAATTAATCTCTTCGCCCAACCCCCACCTGACAGTGCCATACGAGAGGAGCTGGAGTGTGCACAGAACTCACCGTTAATATGCCGCAAATTGGCGCGCAGTATTATCGGTCTCACCGACCTTATCTACACCCTACAGGGCCGGCGTATGCTGGGCAACAGCATCTGGCATCCTTCCTGTGACCGTTGGTGCTACATTGTGGCTAATTATATTGCCTGCGAGCTGTGTGCCGCGCAGGAGCGCGTCGAGAAGGAGCAGTGCATCATTGAGCGGATCGGCAGCATGCTCAGCCTATATGTTGAAGACAATGATACGAGCTCTGCTGTGCACAAGGAGAAGACGCTGCTCACGCTGATCGCCGTACCAAAGCTGTATGGCCAGGCGAACATCATCACAGTTTTCTACAGGTTGGCTTTACATGAGAAGACAATAAGATTATGGCATATTCTATATTATAATATGCTAACTCCTTTTCAGCCGCCTTTTTCCGCAATGGTCCTCAACATCGGGCCTGTTTAGTCAGGCGGAGCTGCCCGATAAAATATACATCGAATATATTATCATATTTTATTACTGGCAAAGGCTTGAGCGCGATGAGTCGACCAAGCAGCGCATTTTTGAGTTTGCGATCAAATTTATGCGGCCCGCATGCACGCTACCTTACAACCCCGCCTATATAGAGCATTTGCCTAAATACAGATCACCCAGCACGGCCACACGCTGCATTTTGGAACATCTGAGCCTTCAAAAGTGCTGCAGAGGATTGCATGCTGCCAGCAAGATGGACAATCGAACGCTGCAACCAACTGATTTAGTAAGTTGTCTATCATAAATCAAATGTGTGATTCCTTGATGTCACCATGATGTCTTAGTAAAAGGTCTGAGTTGGGCATGCGGCGGGCTCGTTATCCTTCCCCACGCAGTTAGTCGCGTGCCAGGCGAAGGCGGGCGTGTCTCTGCTGCCCATAAAATGACTTCAACATTTATCTGAGTACAAGCACACCAAACGCAGAAAGTCCAATACATCGCCACGCAATTTATTGATACACTTTCTTTCACAACAGATACTTGACTCCGATGAGGAGGATACAGCCTCTGAATCCAGTTTAGTTTTGGTCGGTGTGCTGCTGTCAGCGTCAGCGGCAACACAGCTTCCGCCACCGCCAGCTCCAGATCCGCCTGACTTTCTAAAGCGTCTGTGCCGCAATGCCAGCCACTTGGAGCCAGTGAAGCGCGCTACGGCCCTGTATCGCGGCATTGATCCCACGTGCGAGGTTGTGGATCTCTGCGAATCGGATGATGACGACGAAATGTTCTCTCTGGACTTTAGCGTGCCCGCTAATGTGGATGGCAATGGCTCCAATTCGAACGAGGCGGCGGGAGTTGGGGAAGATGATTATGTGCCCATAACGCGCATCTATCCCATCAATTTGCGAACGTATCAGCGCGCCACAAGCAGCGGCGCAACCGTGTCTGCGCCTGCTGCGACCTACACAATGCCGCGCATAGTCAACAGCTACAGCTGCCGTCGGGACAGTCTGCATCTCGTGTCTACAACACAAACGCCGCCACATCTTGTCGATCAGTGCGTACAAACGGCCGAGCAGGAGGCAGAAGCACAACAACATTTAGAACAAGAGGAACAGCTGCAGCAGCTGGACTTGAACGATGATGCCATATCTAGTTGCATGCTCTACTCCGACTCCGACAAGGAGCTGTCCGCCAGTACTTCTACACCCAAACTGCACTACAAAGCCTCATTCCCCCGCAGAATAAGCATCAATGCCAGTAATATAGCTGATCCCAATGACAATCACTACTGCCATCAATCATCTAGTCGTAATAGCCATAGCAGCGAGGCGTCGCTGCACAAAAAGCAAGTCACTTTCAGTGTACAGCATTTGGGCGCCTCCAACAAATCGCAGTTAAGCAAATCCTTTAACACCATTAAGCCATCAATTAAAAATTATAAAAACTTAAATAATACATCACTCTCGTCGCTGACACCAAGCTCGTCCATGGACTTTATTGAATCTCTCAAGTGGATGGGACGAAAAGGTAAGTGCATATTGATATCTCTAAATATATATATTGAACTATCAGCCCTATCTCAATATTTAGAACATTTACTTGCCGGCCAGCGCATGTTTAGCAAATTGGAATCTAAGAAAATCTGTGATAAAAGGACTACTGAATCGTTGTCTTCCTGCAATCGACGTGGGCGACAAGTTAAGCAGGCACGTGCGTCAGCCGCTATCGCGAACACGCCCACGCCCACAAGTCAGCTTACGCCCACAACAAGCAATGCTTCAAGTGGCACACCGACACCACAACCGAAGAGGCGGCAGCCTCGCGGCCCACAACGCTCCCTGCCCACACCACCCGCCTCCACGCACAGCTCAGTTGAGACATGCCATCGTCGAAGATCGACTGATAGAGCGCAGAACTCTGTTGACGTTGGTCGAGTGCAGGCATTGGCCAGGAAATATAAGTTTAACCGGCGCAAGTTCGCTGATACGTCCACGGAGCATGTCGATTTCTATAATAGTCTGCTCCAGCTTCAGCGCCGGAAACTTGACGAGAAGCGAGGATCCAGTGGCATAAAGTCGCAGCCAGAGTTCGATGCAAAACTGAGAAAGCGATTGCATACATCGAATATCGAACTACGCAGGGATATCGAGAGGCTGGAGAATGAAGTGGCAATCATCAAAAGCTTTGCGGCGCAGGTGCATGCAAAGAAGACAGCGATGCCAATGCCTGTTGTAAGACTGAAGCGCATCCACGTTGAAGACTCGGTAATGTCACGCAACAATTAACTTATTTATTTTGTAATATTTATTATTTTATTTATTGATAGTCGACAAAACGAGTGTCAACCTAAATAGTTAATACACTAAAATAGCAAAATTAAAAACTTAAAGCCTAATCAGAATACAAATATCCGATATCATCACCGACACGATGGAGGTATATTATTCGCCCGTCCGGCCAACTAATCCCTTTCCACAGCTAAATTTGTCACTGAAGTGTTTAGAGTCTACAGAAGAAAAGTATTAGAAGTGCAACAAATTGTTTATGAAAATAATCTTAAGTAACTTATTATTTTAGAACATAAATAAGTTAGAAAAGAATGTAAATAAGTTAGAAAAGGGGTAAATACGGTATGAGAAATCTGTATAGAAATTTGAAATAGGCTATAGCATGTTGTAGCAATAGTGATGGGAAATAACCGACCCGGTGGGGGAAATTGATAGCCTGTCCGGCAAGCTAGTGTTGCATGTTTTGTTCCTTTACTTAAATCACGCTCATATAACACGCTCCTATTCTGTATGCGTAGCAGGAATTGCCTCGGCCCAAGGAGCTCAAGCTGACCAAACGACGCCGGCGACGAAAGCAACATGGCTGGAGCCGGATTAAGAATATTAAGAAAAAGCTGGACCAGCAAAATATTTCAATTTGGACTGCTTCTCCAACTCTCACTTCTGCTATTGCTCCTGCCACGGATTCCGGTGCTCCTGCAGCTCCTGTTGATTTCGCTGTTTGCGCGTCGCCTGAACCGGACTGCATTGCCGCCTATGTAACATTGGCAACAAATGGCGAGTCCTGCAGTGAGGAGGATGCAGTGATTAAGGCAATAACAACGCAAGAGTGCACGCTCAGTCGAGAGGCGGAACCAAGCAGTGTTATTGCCGCACATGAGATCGAAGTGGCCTCCAGTAATGTACCTGTGTATTTGCTCAATGGCGAGAGCCGCGATGTGATGACGCCCGTGCCACCATCCTTGTCCAGCGACGCTGCTACATCGGAACCGTATCATTCGTGAGAAGAAGCTGATAGATGCGCTTGTGGAATCTTATTGGCCATTGGCCATTTTTAACTGTAGTCCATATAAATACATACATATATATCTCTATATTTTTTGTTGATGTTTAAAACGAAGCCTGTTAAAACTATTGAAAGAATATTTCGTAGTATTACTTTAAGTGTATTTTTAGAACTGTTGACCTTTATTATATTATTAATTGCAAATAATTGTGCAGTGTTTGACTAATGGACATTGCACTCCAAAGCTTTATGTTTATATATATTATTTTTATAAAAGTTGTTGTAATTTATTATTTTACATACTCAATTTGAACTTAATGAGTTAACGTCCAATGCAATAATCTTAAACATGAAATTAGTCACAATTGTTCAGATTGCTATATTATGTGCATTATTTTCAAGTTAATTAAATAAATAGTTAATGGTCTTTTCCGTTTCTGTATTACGGCTAATGCTTCATTTTAGCTGATTCGCGTATATTAAATTTGGGCACACGATCCTTTCTTGCCAATATCCTGTTGGAGTTATCCTCAATGTTAATCGTACTGATTATTATATTCACACGACGCTCAATGACCCCAACGAATAGCTTCACATTATGGACGGTCAGGAAGGTTCTGGAGCTGAGCACATTTAGTATGGGTGCATCATCGCAGGCCAGTAATCTGTGTGTGTTAAGAAACCTTCAATTTTTAGTACCCTACGTGGTCTTATATTATCTTACTTGAATATGTCCTCAATACCCTTGAGTAGCTGCTGCAATCGGGTGCTCAGATTTTGTTTCTTTTCGCTAGTCTCTTTGGCCAGTTGCTCAATACGCACCAGTTCGTCATTCAAATAATCCAAGGCCTCTGTTTTGAGTTTCAGTTCCTTCTCTGTTTGCTCCGATTTTTGGCGCTCTGAAAACGCAGCAATATTATAATCATAAGCCATTGTACAGTTATGCCATTAATGCATCGACTTACCAATCTGATCCGTTAAGTCCTGTGTGGTATCATTGAGTACCTCCACTTCGTGACTCAACTCATTCACGTAGCTGAAGAGCGCAAAGTTTTCATCCTCCTGGCGCTTGAATTGTGCCACCAGACGTTCAGTGTCATCTTCACCATATAGCTGTTTAATTCTTTCAATTATCTCTTTATATTCGAATAGCTGGCGCTCATAGTTGTCCTTTTGATTCTGCTTCTTGTCCAGCTCACGTTGTTCCAGTTCGGGATTGACGCGTTTCTGACCCTTGATGTCGAAGAACTTTTGCAACTTGGCATCGTGCTCCAAGCGACGCTGCATTTCTCGCATTTCCTGTATATGCATCACCTTGTCATTCTCGTTGCGGTCCTTCAGCACCGACAGCTTCGTACACAGCTCTTGGCGTTGATCAAAGGCCATTGTCGATTGATCAATTAAATCCATGATGAGCTTTTTTCCGTCGTTGAATTGTGTAACCATCGATTGCCACATGTCGTTAAAGTTTGCGCTGTTTAGATAACACACATCATAATATATGCCAAACAGGCATCAAAAAAGTTTCGATATTCGAGCCGACCCCATATTTGGTAAAAGTTTTATGCATTGTCCAAAATGTTAATGTAACCCCAAGATTGTAAATGTGATTGATAGTCAATCGATAGGAGGGTTCCTTAACAATTGAAAAAGGCGTAACATTTTAAGATTAGACGTTACTTACCCCAGATATTCAAAAACCGACACGTTTGTAAAGTCAACCTTATTTGATAATTTTTTGGAATATCTCGGCCAAATAATGTCCGATTTCGGAATTTTATACCATTTTGCACTCGTAAGGATCAGTACTGTCGATGAGCATTAAATTCAAAATTGACCAAATTCAACAAAATAGCACGGGGCTTTTTGAGAAAATCGGGTAAATACCGTCCTGACGAGTCCTATGTCAATCAACTCGTATGGACAGGGACTGTAATCTGCCCAAAAGACATGAAGATCCTCCTTATTTTTTCTTTTTAAAGGACATTAAATTGGACCATTCTGATGACAGCCGTGAGTCCTTATCGTCCCAATTCAGTATGTATAGTAAAAGGACGAAAGTCCTTCAGACAGCCTAGATATGAGTACAATTCTTTCGTAAATGATCACAACCACAACTTAGTCGTATCCCTTCGGATCCTGACAAGTCCTGTGTCAAACAAATCGTATGCACAAGGACCTTAAACTGTCCAAAGGACAACAAAATCGTCCTTGCAGTATTAGAGATATGGCCAATTTTCTAAAAAGGACATTTTTTAATTAGCCATAGCTCGGCCAAATCCTAAAGGTTATCGAAAGGATGTACCGTTTTGCACTTGTGGGGAGCAGGACTATCGACTGGCATTCACGGATTTCAAGGATTCGACAAAAAATTGTCGTAAAAATTGTTGTCGCAAAAGTGAAAATAATCGGGTCTAACTTTGCCATTTGAAAGACCACAACTCTGCTATATCCTTGCGTACCCTTATGAGTCGTGTGTTAACAAAATTGTATTATCCAGGACTAAAAGCTGGCCAAATTTCATTCGTCCTTGTAGTTTAGAAGATTATTAAGGATTTGTGTATTCGGACTGAAATTTTACTAGTCAAAATATGAGTCCTGGGATTCTTAGATGACGCCCTATTTTTATGATGCAGATCAATGCAGGGGGTCTATACGATCCTAACGCACCATGTCCTTTGAAAAACTGCAAGGACATGCCCGAGTTATGGCCCATGTTCCTTGAATAAACAGCTTTTGTATATTTATATTCTTTTTTAATTTAAATGGGTTTTTATCTAAGGATCTTCACGAATGATAAACGTAATTTTTCCAGTTTAAATAAGCAACAATTATAATTTATGTTTGTTTTGTATAATGTTAAGAAAAATAATTAAGAAGATAACATAAAAAATGACAAATTTGCGAATTTAAACATAAATAAATCCGGAATTGACGAAAAGTAAAATTAAAACGCAAATTCCTGTTTCCTTTTAGTCTAAAAATTAATTTAAACATAAATAAATCGAATTACTTAAAGTAAAAAAATTCCGCAAAATCCTGTTTATTTATCTAAAAATTAAAAAAACCTCAACGGTCTTTATAAACTTATTTCATTACCCGTGAGGGGCGTCAATTAATAGTCGGCATCTCCACGAATTTAAAAAGGTATAACATTCCAAAATCAGACGGTATTTACCCGAGGTATTTAAAAAAATTGTCGAAAAACATTGATATTCGCCCCGACCCCGTTTTCAATGACAAATTTGGTCTAAATTGAGAATTTAATTTTTTGAATGCCGATTGATGCATGGGTATCCGATCGCGGTCGCCAGGGTCCTGGCAGGGAAACGCCTCCAAAGGTAACACCTCCGTTACCTCCTTTGAGGCGAATTATCTAAACACCCTGCAGTGTTAGGCCAATATCTTCGATCCCCTTCGTCGTAAATATCCCATCATTGTAAATTCTCATCAATGTTAATACTAAATAAGATACAATACATTGTAACTTTACCTTTTTTCGCAGTCTTACGCTCATTAGAGATAACAAAATACTGCTCGATTTTGGCGCATAATAAAACGAATTGAAATTGAATAAAAAAAACATGTTTTTTAAAACTCCCTTACCGATCTTGAAGCATATGGTTTATGGCTTCACGCATTTTGCCGTTCTCTGTTAGAACATCGGAACACTTTTTGTTGACCACGTCGAGGCGATTCTCTAGTTTGACTACGCTCTTTTGCACCTTGCAAATGGTCTCCTTGTAGCAATTGTCGGGCACTTCATTGCGACGCAATGCATCTATTTCCTTTTCCATTTTCCGAATGTGTCCCTCTAACTCCCACAAATTGGTGCGTTCGCCTTGGTATACCCGATGCAGATCGGACTGTTGATTTTGCAGGGTACCCAAGAGTTTCTCCTTGTTGGTATTTTTACGTGCATGAGTGCCGCCCTCCAGGGTTTTCATTTCATCCTTAAGTTTGTCATATTCCACCTGCAGAACGTTAATCATGTGATTTTGCTTTTTCAGACGTTTGGTTTTCTCCTCTAGCAGCCCACGCAGGTCCAGCTGTAGGGAACGGTGCTGGCGCTGCAGACGCTGCAGCTCAGCGGTGGCCAGTTGGTCCAGTTGGTCAGTCATTATGAACTACTAAAGCTACTAAACTTGCCTCTTATTTATGATAGCTAAATAACTTGTTACACGGCGCAGCGTAGCCAGGCAACCGCGAATACGGAGTTGCCAGATGCGTGAATTTTACTTACGTGACGGTAGAAACAATGACCAGGCTGCCGGATGTGTGAATGAAGGTAGCATTGTGTGTTTAATGTCAAATCTGAAATCCATCCAAATTATTGAAAACTAACATTTTTATTTTTATGGTAAAAGTTTATTATTTGTAACTTTATTTTTTAGTTTGTTCTTTGCCTTTTGTTTTCATGTTTAAATGTCTATAAAGTATATATAATATATATTTTTCTGCATTTTTGTAATTTTACCATTTGTTTTTTTCTCAATTTTTTTGCTTAAACTTGCCAGTTTTTTTTTTTTTTTGTTTGTTTTTTAATTTCTCTTTTTACTTATTACATTTGCATAAGTTGTCATGTATAATAATTATTTATTAATAATAATTTATTTGTTGTAATTATAACTCGTTTACTTGTTCATTTATAATTTCTCTTTTCCTTTGCTCCATTCTCAATTTTCTGTTCGTCCTGTACCATAATATTTCTCATATGCCGCCCATATACGACGCCCAGTTTGGCCAACGAAACAAAGTTTACATGTTCGCCATATTAAAACTGTCAAAATTTAGCCTAGACTTTCGTGATATTTATATTATATTATGTATATATATATATATATATTTTGTTGTTATTTATTTTTTTAATTATGTTATTGTTAGCTTTTGCCGCGCGGTTGGCCTAACTGCTGTTGCTTGTCGTTCGTAGACTGTGTTATCATTGTTAAGAAAGGAAAATGGGTATAAAAAACAACAATTTGATAAAAAGGCGCAAATGATGTTTATATGTAGTTCTTTTGCTGGCTCTAATACTTGTTATTGTTTTTGTTTGTAATATAGTTACTTATAAATATGTTGGGTTTATTTATGTATGTTTTTGTATGTCATAAATAATGTTTAAACTAGATTTGGTAATGCATTTTTACGCCTGTTAAGTATTAAAATATTTGCATAGTTTGGTTGTTTTAATTTGCTTGCTTTCATAATTAATTAATAGTTCATTTGATAGCTTTTAATGTGTGGCTTCAACAATTTTTCGCGACCTTGGGCGAAAAATTAAATTGAATGTAAATATAAACATATATATATATATATATATATTTATACATATATACACACATATATATATATATATGGATATATATATATATATATCTATATGTAGTATATATAGATATATTTGTAATGTTTTTCGGTGTTTACTTTCATCCTTTTGTTTTCATGAACGAATGCACAAATTTTACACACTTCGCCATTGAGTTGTTATTATTTATAAATTGTATTTAATATACACATATGTATAGTATATATATGTATATATATATATATAGTTAATATAAAGACCTTTTCTTTGCTATTTTAAATTATTTTATTTAATTGTTCAATACGTGTGTGTTTCCTTTTAGTTTTCTCTATATACTCGTAAGTATTTCCATTCCTTTCATCTACATTGCCTATTAGTTGTTTTTTTTTTTCATCTGCGCTTTATATGTATGCATGTGGTATGTATGTATGTATGTATGTATAAATATAAATTTTGTAATATAAGTAAGTACTTGTATGTATGCATGTATATGTGTTTATTATGTATGTAGCTGTGTGCATATTAAGTTAGTATCAACTGTTAATGGATGTGTCTCAAAAATTGTCGTTAGAAATATACGTATGTATTTGTGATTTGTGAATACAGATTGGATACCTGGTGCATTTCATGTAGCTGTGCTCTAAGAATCTTGAATTAGGTTGATTTCTCAAATATCAAACTTAAGAAAGTTGCTTTTCAGAGTGTGCACAATCAATTTTGAATTCTCGCTTTGGCTGATTAGAAAACATATTCCAATAATTGAGTATTATTAAATATTGCTAGCAAATGCCTAAAAAGATTGTGCTCTAAAAATACGTAAGTACATATTTAAAAAGCTTGCACTGAATTGTGTAAACAACTTTAAAATATTTGAACTTTGATGTAAATGTTTTGGAAATGTATTCTTTTCTTTTAACTATACTCTTTTTTTAATGTCACTTGTTTGTTTTTCTTTTTGTGTGTTTTTCTTCGATTTTGAAACCATTTTACATTTAATATTTAATTTTTGTTATAGGTTTTCGTTTATTTTAGAGCATGTTGAAAACATAAGAATCATTTCGATTTGTTATAGGGGCAAGCTTTCTTTAATTTCACTGCAGACTTTTTTGAAGGAATGAAATTGTCTAATTCAATTTGTTAAATTTACATTTTGTTACAAATTGTATGTGCAAGTTTGGGTATGTTTTCTTTTCTTATATATTTATGGCATTTAACTGCATTTATTGTTAAGTTCATTTTGCTGCTAATTTTTTTTTTCTTATTGTTTTCGTTAAAGGTGCTCTTCAAAAATGTCAAATAATACCCTATCTGCTGTTATTCAATATTATTTATATATAATTTGTTGCATGTTGTGTGTGTTAGTTGCACAATATCCTATGCTAAATTAAAATATAAAGTATAAAGCATTGAGGATTGAAAGAGGAATCTGTATGCCGGTTTCATATTAAATTATCCTACAATCCTCAAAATACATATTCTTCTTTGTAACTAAGAGTTTGAGAACTTTTTAAATTCTATTTGCTTAGGTAGTGTCTGTCTACATATGTGTGTGTGTGTGTGTGTGTGTGTGTGTGTGTGTGTGTTTGCGTGTGCGATTGTGCATAATGCTAATTACGGACGGATTTCTAAACAGAAATAAAATATTGTGTTCAAGAATAAGCTGCTTTATGCGGATATAGTTATCGAACGCAACTGAGACTGCACTTTAAGATGGCAATTCAAAGGTGTGGGTTGTGTGTGGGTTGTGTGTGGGTTGTGTGTGGGTGTGTGCAGGCTAAATTCTAGACTAGCAACTATCATTAAATAATTAATAATTTGTAATATTATTAAACCCTCTTAGGTTAGTATCATTGGGCTTTGTGTTTACCTATATACAATATAAATTCGCTTTGACCTTTTGTTTTATTACACTTAGCCTGCTCTCAACTGTGCATTTAGCACCTGCATCTTGCATCTGTATCAGTATCTAATATTTGGCTAAGTTCTAAAAGATAACATTTTTATCTACAAAAAATAACTTGGGGCCTTTACATTTCATTTCAATTTCATTTCATTTCATGGCATTTTCTTCAGTTGCATTTCCACACCTCATTCACTTGTATAATTGCAAAATTGGTTTATAATGCTCGATGACCTTAGCTCGCTAATAAATCTTTGCTGTGGTTAATAGTAATAATAATAATTGTCATATATATATATATTTATGTATATATATATGTATATTTTATGCATACATATATTTATATATATATATATATATACATACATATAATTCATCGCCTATATAAATACGACAAGATGTCTTTACTTTTTAAATTTTTTGCTTGTTTAAAAAGTTTTTGTTTGGTTTTCGTTTTCATTAATATTTATTCATATTTATTAAATGCACTTTCTGAGCTTTCCTACAAGCGCCGCCAATTATTGTTGCTGTTTGTTTTTTATCAACTTGTTTTGTTGCTCTCCTGTTCCTATACATATACCTATATGTATATGTATATGTATCCGTGTATATACATACATATATTTAAATATATACTTTCCTACTACTGCACTCCTGTCCCGACTATGCCCATTTGTTGCTCTAAAGACCTATATATATATATAAGATATATTTATGCAAATTCTACGTGTATGCAAAGCTTTAATGTTGTCAAGCTAAAACTTAAAAGAAACGTACTTAGTGCAAAAGCTTGAGGGAAATGTAACAAAAGATAATAATATAATAAATTAGAAATAATTATTTTGAATTATTTTTTATAATTATTATTATTATTATTATTATTATCATTATTATTATAATTGTTAATTGCATGTTTTACCCTGTATCCTATAAGTTATTCGTGTTTTGATTTAAACAAACCCAAATGCTATCAAGGCAAAATGTTCTAGGCCTAGCGAAAAAGATATGCACCCTCCCTTCTAATTGGGCCCGTTTAACTATGTATGTGTGTCTCTAACTGGGTTGTTGTTGTTTTTGCTGTTGTTGTTGTTGTTGTTGTATTAGTTGCTTGGTTTTGTGTATAAAAAACTAGTGTATGAAATTTAGTAGTCCATGGTTATGGTGGGGTCATTTTAATGTGCTTTGCTCTAGTTCTATCGTTAATCTTTTATCGTTTATCGTTTATCGTTTATCATTTATCGTACTGTAATTTTTAGTATAATTTCTTTTAGTTAAATACCTGCAGAAAAGTGTATCTAAATATATTTTTGATTATTAAGTTCTAAACTTGGACTCATGTGTTTTTGGTTGTTGTTGTTCTTGTTGTTTTTTGTTGTTTTTGTTGTTGTATAAGTGTTGTAAGCTTCTTTCACTACTTTGTCTAGCCTTGTCATTAACTAGCATAGATTAATTAATTAATAAGTTAGTAAGTTGATTTTAGTTATTTTCTATAAATAATAAACATTCTATAAGAATGCCCTCATAATAAAAATACTTTATGTTTAGGACTAAGTGTATGTAGCCATTATAAGTAAGTATTCATGTTAATCTTATGATTTAAGTTTAAGGAACGATCATCGATAAGAGACTTCATTTTCTTTTAGTAAATATACAATGCTTAATATTAAGGTAAATTTTGTTTTTAGTAAATTTAATGTAAATGACAAAATTAAGACAAAGTAAGCAAATCAAATTTAACTATGCGATATGCGAACGAATTTTGTGGAACCCAACAGCTTCTAGTTAGGTTTTTAATTGCACAGAAGTATTGTATTCTTATCTACCAAAATAGGCTACAATGTCTGCTCGAAGCTGTTACTAGAAGTAACATCTTTGAGAAGCGCCGAGAAGAGCGCTAGCTTTATTTTAGATTAAGAACATGATCCTTCCTTTAAGAAAAAAAATCCATACATACATATTTAAAGATCTACGATATACGCGTTGTTTTTGATATGATGTGCTTTGTATATTAAGTTTATTAATGTGTAAGAACGCGCTGTAGATTGTTTTGTAACAAAATTATTAGGAAAATTGAGCAGTAAACTGTATTTTGGCAAAATTTGCAAATGCAATTGCCAATTTGAAATCTCTCGTGGCTGCCCTCATTACAACAAATTGGACGAAACCGGGCGAATCTTTATACTGAGTTTGCCCAGCATTTCTTGGTTTATGTAATTCCAATTTTTACGCTCTATGCTCAAGGTACAATTGTTTTTTCTTTTTACTTCGTTTAGTTTCATTAATTCATTCGATTCGACATATGTTTTTCTTCTTTTTTTTTTAACGTTTCGCATCACATTTCATTTCGAATTTAAAATAACCTCTCAATATTAGCAATAATTATTTATTTGTTATTGATTATTTTTATTTTTTTTTTATTTTTTTTTAAATTTTTTTATGTATCTTGTATGCATTAATTTTGATTTGGCTTTTTGGTTGCTTGTTATCACCGCTTTTGAAAACTAAAACGTAATATTTTGTAATATTTCGTTATTTTAAGCAAAACTAGCTGATTTATGAACTAAGGATAAACAAAAAAGTCAAACAATTTATTTGATTTTTTTTTTTAACGTTCAAGTCACAGCCCTTATTATGTTTTTCTTTTGTTTTCAAGTTTATAAATGCGATGAAATCATAACAAATTTGTTTATAGAAAGTGATATGGGTTAAATGTGCCAAATTTTCTGTCCATAGTTCTGTAGGTCCGTTCAGTTAGCTCAAAGCTCTGCCAATTCACAAGCCACATCATCACACTTGAAAAATAATAAATGAAAATAAAACAAGTTTTCTTTGGTATTTTGTAATTCTCAATTTGTTTATCGCTTTTATTTGTTCTGCTTCTTCTTGGTTTAGTTAACCGTGTTACGTATTAGAAATAATAATATGTATGATAATTTAAGTTTTAGTATATTTGTGTTTATGTTTTCGTTTTCTCTTTCATTTTTGATATATAATTTGCATAATTTTGCCAAAATCAGTTTTTTGCACTAAGTTTTTTTTTATTATTATTATTTTTATTTAAATATTGTGTATATAGTCTAAAACGTTTTGTATAATAGCATAGAATAATAATAATAATAATTTGTTTTTATATAATTAGTTTAAATACGTGTTCGTATTTTCAATACAAAATCATAATGCATCATAATTGTAATGATAATAATTCATAATACATAATAATAATTATTTTTTTATTATCTTAATAGTTTGACTCTGTATTAGGTTGGTTTTTTTATTTTGTTTTAAGTTTTTATGCAATAATTAACTTGAATTTGACTAGATCGATTCATACAAGATCGTAAATACATATAGTAAGAGTGTGGATGAGTGTATGCGTGGGTGTGTGTGCCTGTGTGTGTGTGTCTGTGTGTGTGTGTGTGTCTGTGTGTGTGTCTGAATGTGTGTTGCTCTAGTAAAAATCTAGATTAGCATTTTGAAGCTGTAAGAATTGGGGCAATGCAGTTTTTCAACTTGTTTAACTACGGAATAGTCGCTAAACCCAATCGATAATAATTATGCATTTAAATTTATGTATGTATGTATATAGTTATATGTAAGTATTTTTGTATATAATGCATTTTGTTGCGGCTTGCATTTCCATGCCATTTTTCATTGCATTATAGGGGGACTTTCCTCCGCCTTCAAGTTTTGTTTATATTTACAAGATATTAGGCGTAACATTTGGTAAAACAATGTGATAAAAACTGAATACTTTTAGTAGTAGTTTGTTTTCTTTATTTTATTTTATTTGCTTTGAAAAGACGGTTGCAAAACGAAAATGATTTCGAGAGTAGTTAAGCTAGGCACCATTAGCAAATACTTCTATGTAGGGGTCACTCAATATAAGTATCTTGGCCAAACCGCAAGCTATTTAATACTGTCCACATCTTTCCGGCTAACTGGCAATGTTTTTTTTTTCTTGTGTATTTTTAAAGGGCATGGTGAGAGGGAAATGTCAAAAACCAAAACTATTGATACATATTTGGAACTCAAAAATAAAGTAAAGTATTTGCACAAAAAGTATATATTGCACTGGTAACAAAACTAACTTTAACTTTTATAACAATTTGTTGTATGCTTAAATCCTCTTTTATACTTTAATATATATATATATATATATATATATATATATATATATATATTTATATATATATATTTATTATTTAATAATTAATTGTTTTTATCATTAGTATCAAATATGTGTCGCGAGTTGTGTTGCAAACCCACAGACTAGGCGCTAAACGTAGTTTTTTTCTTTTACACTATACAAACTCTAAATAATTGTTACATTTTAATTATTAATTTTTTTTATTTTTTAATTTTTACTTCTCTCTTATGTTCATTTTTGGCATATTTAGCTGTAGATTTGACAATCTTTAACTTTATTTTGTACAGATATTTCTTCTTCTTTTCTGCTAACTTTTCAAGATAAAGTCAAAATGTTTAATGAGTTGGTTCAACAGATTCCAGTTGAGTAAATGTTGGATTTTTTGCGTTTTTTTAGCATGTGACATATGTATTAAGTTAGATTTGCTTGCATGCATGTTTGTGTGTGTGTGTGTGTGTGTGTGAGTATGTTTGTTTGGGTGTGAATAGAAGTATGCTCTGTAGTGTGTTAAATAAAAGGCATAAATTATTAAATATACAAATTTCAGTGTTCAATTTTCTAGTTTTGCTAAAAATTTTTTACTTTTCTTTTTATATAAAAAATTCTAAATTTAGTTTATATATATGTGTGTGTATATATCATCATCAATAATAATTTATGCATTTATTTGGTAATTGTTTTATAATGTGTCAATTTTGTGGGTTTTTCATGAGTTAGCGTAGTTTTTTTTTCTTTTAACAGGGATAGGGCGCGCTATGGTCAACTTCATTCTTGTTAGTTAGCTTTAGTTAGTCGGGTTGAATCGGAGCTTGGGAAAATAAGTGGCCAACATTTTCAAATGTCTGTTGTATATACATATACATACATACATATATATATATATATATATATATATATATATACATATACATATATGTACTCTAGAAATGATTCTGTTGAAGCCTTTACCTTTGCTCATATATACATGAGTGTATATAAATATATATACATATATATTTTTATATACCTGTTCTCAACATTATTTTGTTATATATATATACAAATATATATGTATACATATATATATATATATATTTGTTGTATATTTGTAAGTACCTGTATTTGTTTTTGTTGCAAGCAGCTAAGTTTAAGTGTAAAGTTTGTTTGATTTCATATTTGTAATATATTTTAATGCTATAAAATCGTTTACGATTTTTTTTCTAGTTGCCTTTGCCTAACTGAAAGTGTTTTCTTAGAAATTGAAAATAATTTGCCATCATGCATTGATTTTAGGGCAACAAAAATGACAGCATTTAATTTGCTCACAATTATTTTGTAGGTATTCTTCTTTTTAATATGTAGTTCTAACAAATTCATTATTATATTTAAATAATTATTTTCCTCCATTTACATATAATAAAAAATGATATTTTTGCTTGTTTGTTGCAGGCTACGCAAAAACCTTTTGTGGTTCTTTAATTTGGACTTAACAGTACTTCTCTCAAAGCATATCGCATATTAATTTGCTTGCTGCTTTCACCTAGTGCTAACTTTTATGTCCTTAAAATTAATTAAATTCGAATTTTTGTGTTAATTTTTATTTATACACATATGTATATTCATATACATATGCTATATAGGTTTATGTATAATATAATCCTTTGCCATTTTGCTTAGTACTAAATGCTAAAAAGTTGCAGAGCTACATGCCATTCATCATCCTGCTACGCTCTATCATTAACTTTTCCTCTAACTGCCAACTCATATGCAAAGGTTTTTGTCATTCTCCAATTAACAGATTCAGTTTTTTTTTTTTTTTTTTTTTTTTGTATTTTTCTTGTTTTTTTTTTTGTGTTTTTTTTATTTTTCAAGCAGCGTGTGAAATTATTTTCTCTCAGGTTTTTTAGATTTCAATAAATTCCATTGACCAATTTTTATATGTTGTATAAAAAATGGTTGCTGCGCTTTTTGTTTTGTTTTAGATTATTATTTCATATATATTTTTGTTTTTATTGAAAACCCAGATAATTTTGGTCTCTTACCAGTCAGTTTTTGTCTCAAGTTTGTTGTGTGTTTGGGTGTGTGTGGGTGTGTGTGTAAGTGTGCAGTTGATGTTTGCTCTTTTGTAGTTAACAAAACTATCAATATCAATGTTTGTTGCTTGCTCTATAAATATATATATGCATGTCGATATATATTTATGTACATATGTATACATATAATCGTCATTTTGGCAAAAAATTGTTTTGTGTTTTTCTCTTTTTTCTTTTCTATTATTTAAGTACTGCTTTCAGCTGCCCGTATAAATACATATGCATATATACATATACATAAATATCTATCATATCAATAAATAATTTTGTTCTGCACTGACTTACTTTTTTTTACATTTTCTGTTTGCTATTTTGTAATTGTTTTTTATTCTCCATATGGATTTTTGTATATCATTATTATTTATTTTTTGCTGGGGATTTGCTTCACTTAGCATGTGGAAATTCATTGCCAAAGTCCATCTGAAATGTGAAATGTTAAAATGTAAATTCTAGCAACTTGTTAAGAAACCAAAGAAAAAAACCAAGGGAACAATGTAGTGTCATACTCTTGGCATTACATCTGACAAGATTCTAATTGAGTTAATTATATTAATAAATAAAGATAAATGTATTTATAAATGAAAATGAAATGTGAAGGTCGTGTGTGCTTTGAGCTCACCCCATTAAAAGTTGATCCATGCTGTTGTTGTTGTGGGTGTTTTTCTTGTTGCTAAGCTTTTCGCTTTTGTTGTTGCCACATGAACAGCTTTTCGACCAGTTCAACTTTGGAATAGTTATTATTTTCATTAGAACAGGAATTGTTGTCGCTGCTGTTGATGTTGTTGCTGCTGCTATTGTTGTTCATGCTGATGTTGCTGTTGTTGTGGTTATTGTTGTGGTTGTTGTTGATGATGTTGGTATTGTTGCCATTGCCGCTGCTGTTGGTGCTATAGCGATAACAATAGGTGCCGTTGCGCCAGCTGGCAAAAGTATAGGGCATTGTATTACGATTTGTATTACGATCATTGTTTAATTGTGGCCTAAAATTGTTGCTGAGGTTGTTTGTAGATGTTGTTGTAGCTGTAGCTGGTGAAGTTGTTGTCATGGTTGCTGTCGCATGATGATGTTGTTGTTGTTGCTGCAGCTGAAACTGTAGTTGCATTTGTTGTTGTTGTTGCAGATGTTGTTGTTGCAGTTGTTGTTGTTGCATTTGTTGTTGTTGCATTTGTTGTTGCAGATGTTGTTGCAGATGTTGTTGTTGCAGTTGTTGTTGTTGCAGTTGTTGTTGCAGCTGTTGTTGTTGCAGCTGTTGTTGTTGTTGTTGTTGTTGAAGTAAGTTACGCTTGAGGAACTCCGATTGTTAATAAGGTCGACTGGCATCCTTTGGCCGCTTCAATTGAACTTTCAGTCTTTTCATGCCAATCTGGAAGCCATTCATGGCCTGAATGGCTGCTTGAGCGCTGGTGGGGTTATCAAATGAAACAAAACCTACAAATTTTCAAAATTAAATGTTAGCAATCGATCTTGATATATATATATATGGGCATATTTGGAATTACCGAAACATTTGCTCTGATTTGTAGCACGATCGATGAAGACCTTAGAGCTGATCACATTGCCAAATGGCAGGAACATTTGCATTAATTCTGCATCACCAAATTCTTGCGGCAAATGATAGATGAACAGATTGCAGCCCTCCGGACCGGATATAGAACATCCTGGGAACATCAGAAAATCTTAAAAGAAGACATTACAAGAAAAGAAATAAAGTAGAGAAAAGAAATTAAACGATGAGCAAAATCATAAGTTAGAACATTATGAGTTTGTCTGCTGTATTTGGCTGGTTTTGAGTTTATTTTCCTCTTTTTTTTTTTTTTTTAATTGTGTCTCGTGTTTCGTGGCTGATTTTGTAGACGATTTAACTAAAGCTAATGCGTTTCATAAAACTGCAAAACCAAATAGCAAACAATATGATCAAATATATTCTTACATAAAAGATAAACAAACGAACAGTAACAAAATACGCTTGCATAGGCTAAAATATAAATGTAGACATATTCATATTCTAAAATGCTTAATGAGTTACCAGCTCTATAATTCTAGCAATAGAATACTTAAGATTTTAGCTTATGATATTAAATTCTATTTGTTTATTCTCATGTATTTTATATATATTTTTTAAAGCCCCATTTGCGAATATCCCTATACAAGAATAGTATGATATGAGTTCAGCATAGCCGAGTTTCATGTGTCACGTGTCATGCAGGATAAGTACTAAGTAAATATATCAAAAATACAATTAACAATTAACTACGCGCAACAAATATTGAAATGAAAAACAGATTTACAAACAAGTAAGGGTTAGTTATAGACAGTATACACATTTAAGAATGTGCAACACAGGCACACACATACACCCACACTCACATACATACAAAATAGATATAGAGAGAGAGTGGCACATACACATAGGTACATCTATATAGCTGACTATAATTCAGATAAGTATATATAGACATTATATATGTACGCCTTATTAATGGTGTGCTTGTATCTTGTCTCGTCACCGTTACATAGTTTAAGTAAGACAAAGGCACTGAGTAAAAAAACAAGAAAAAACCAAGCGAAACAAAGTGACATAACATTTTTATGATTTTTCATGTGTCGGACCCAGCCCTCGACCACGCGATCCCCGCGCGTTTCTGTCAAATATCTTGAATATACGCCGACGCTTTTTATGTGATTTTAAGCAGTTTATATGCAATTTTTACGATCTCACATAAAATGCCTTTAAATGCAGCCATTAAAAACGATTTACGCATCTGGCTCTGCAACCCTTTCGAAAGGGGTTTCGCGATTTTTCTCCTTTTCAGTGCGTCAAGATATAAGTAAGAATTCCAAATAAAAAGAACACAAGTAATTAATTTTTATGGGCATTTTAGTCAAATACGTTCGCTAAAAGAAAAATAAATTATTTTATTAAATTGGCTTTATCGACCCACCGAACTGCTTACGATATTCAATTTATATTTGTCTACAGAGTACGTGTTTGTGTGTATGTGTGTGTGTGTATCTGAATGGTTAATTTATTTATATATAAATGGAAACATTTATTTATGAGGAGTAACGAAATTCTAAACCCTCCGCTTTGCATGAGTTATACGTTTCAAGCCAAAGTCAAACACAATATTGAGATACAAAAAGAAAAACTAACAAAGAGTTAGAAACGGAACTAAAGAGAGAACAACCGACAAAATAATAATGAAAAGCTTACCTTCACGCTGAGTGGGTGCAACCGCCGCTAGGGGAGGTGGTAAAGCTTGTGGAAACTGTCCATAGACGGCGGGAAAGGCTGCGTTATATATAAATAATTTTTGTTTTTGGTTTTTACACAAAATCCGAAACATTTATAAAGACAACACAACAGTTAAGTATACGTATATAATTTTTTATGTTAAATTAATTAAGATTTCTTTGGTTCCAAGTTAAACCAGGTATAAACAGAACAAGAAACGATAATAAGTTTACAATCAAAGATGACAGGCTACGACCAGATCCGACCATTAGATATCTTTCAGTCAGAAACAACATCGGAAAACTTAGATATACCAGCCAAAGTGGGCAACTGGATTTCTAGAGTGTGTGAGGTACATAAAGTCTTAAATATAGACTTTACGTTTGCCATGTTAATACGAATTTAGATAGATTCAAAGTTCGTATAAACATCGTTATGAAAAGAAAAAACAAGAAAATATAATAAACGAATTTTATATCATGTATTCGCAAAGAATTGTTAAACGTTTAACATTGAACAACAAATTTGGATATAAGAAGATCTGAAAATATTCAACATATAATTAGAACAAACTAGGAGAACGAGTTTAAACAGAAAAGCCATATAAAGAAATATAGAACTGTTTTTAAGTGTGGCAAGAATGTGACTTCGGGTTCACTTTGTTTGAGAAGCGCAAAGAAGAGCGATAGATGGTAAAGGTTCAACGATTTTTGCTACACTTAAAACGAATTCTGTATTTCTTTTGAAACAAATTAAATATTTATGTATATATAGAAGTTAGAGTTATATATAACACTTTACTAACAATATATATTTATGGCATGACACAACAATTATTAATTATTTCAATAAAAACAATTATAAATGATTGAACTGTTTATGCTGTCTGTTGTTGTTGAATTCCTTCTTTTTTTGTTATGTGAATCGCCTGCCTTATAGCGGCATTGTACTTATGACGATGATAATACAGATCTTGGCGCTAATTATGAGAGAACCTGACAGGTGGATTATGAAATAAAATGACTAGATAATGCACGAGAGAGATAAAGAGGGGAAGCGGCAGTGTGTATGGTAAATTGGGCTAATGATGACAACAGTTTTTCAAATTATTGACATTTGGTGCATATGGAACTTGTACTATCTATTTAAATTTCCTTTATTTGGGCACAATTATATACGTAGTTCTCTTAGGCTATTGCATAAGGCATAATACAGACTATGGCTAACCCGAGTTTGGGAACTTACCAACTCCTGGAAATGGTGGCAAACCAGGGAAGGCATGTTGCAGAGCAGCAGCATCGCCATTTGGCAAACCTTGTGGTGGTATAGTCAGATGCAGCGGATCTAGATGGAATAATAGAGTGTAAGGCATAATTTGGTTAACCTTGTTAGGTGGTAACTGAAATTGTTAAATGCATTTATGTAAAATAAGCAAATTAGATAAACAAAAAATCATTGGTTTCTAATTTTCAATGGATGTAGCCCTATATTGGCGCAATCAATACAGGATAGGTAGACTTGTGGGGCTACTTACGTGGGAATGCCGTTTGTGGAATGCCATTCGTGAAGACACCATCCGCAACTGAAGCAGCAGCAGCGGCGGCTGCAGCCCCACCAGGCTGGCCATTGGGCGTATTAGCGCCCATATTGAAGTTGGGCATCGTTGGCGAGGGCAGCGACGGCGGCTGGCCGGTGCCATTGAGGCCATGAGGTATTTGCGTTGCCAATGCAGCCATTGGATTCATATAGGCAGCTGCCGAGCCCGGTGCCGTTGCCGCGGCGGCCATCAGAGCCGCTTGCTGTTGTTGCTGTTTTTTTGGGCATAAACAAAGGCGCGTGATGAGGCGTGTTATACTGTTGGCTGTTGGCGGGTATGGGTGAGAAGGGTACTTACCTGCGCGTAGGCGCCGTACGGTCCAAATTGATTAAAGACAAACGGATTCAATAGGTTCATATGACCGGCCATTTGCTGCATGCGTCTTATTTGTCGCTCCTTCTCCGTGTCCGCGTATTTGACAACCAGGCTGGAGGATGCACCCTGAAAATAATTGGAATCAAAGAGTGAGTGAGTGAGTGAGTGGCATTGCATATTTATTGGCGGCTTTCCGTTTCCCGCCAGCGCAGGCTACAGCGAGCGGGAAATCCTATTACAGGCCATTATTTTGTGCCTTGTCACTTGACGTTGACGTTGGGGCGTTGCCAACGTTGCCTTATTTTTACCTGTCTCTCTCTCTCTCTCTCTCTCTCTCTCTCTCGCCACCCCACTGCCCTGCTCGCCGCTGTGCACTTTGCCATTTGGCTTTTGTTATGCGAGGCGCACTGCTCATTATTATCATATTATATTTTATATGCTTTTGTGATAAACAAGAGCAACAACAACAGCAACAGAAACGATAAAAAGCAAAAATACTCGTAAATAACAAAATAATTGGCAACGCACTTCAATTTGCATTTCCATTGAAATCGGCTTACAAGCTGCTCTCTCTTTATAATATAATATAAGTACCTCTCACCATCTACCCATGTAGCCCCCTATCTCAGGCATCTACATTGAGTCATGATGTTATCTATTGTCGGCTCTCATTGATTTCGAAATATTGGGCACAGTCAACAAAGACGGCGCCTAGGCTCTGCTGTGCCCCGCCGCTGTCTTTGGCTTTGTTGCGTTCTTTGATGTCAATTAATTAGCATAATAATGGCCGCTTCACATTTCGCACTTCCTGCCCACCACTTAGGCCCCCCTTTACTTCTGCTATATGACAATTGAAGCGACGACAACATTTCATGTGCCTCGACATTTTGTTTTGTTATAATTAAGACGTTTTGCAGATGAGTTGGCTGTTTTTGTAATAGGAAACCTTTGCTGGGGGAGGCTGGGAAATGGGGGAGAGAGCAGCTTTTATGATTTTGCAAATCATTAATCAATGTAACAATGATATTATGTTGCATAATTTTAGTCGCCCACACTCTCCCTTTTCCAGACTCTGTTTGTGTATGTGTGTGTGTGTCTGTATCGTTAATGAGACTATAGCCAAACAGGTGCTCCATGTATATAGTTAGCCGCCTTGCACACAATTTTAATTAATGAAATATGAAACTCAAGTTTATGTAAAGGCCATGATACGAGGTAAAACATCCAGGGAGCAGCAAAGTAACCAGGAGCCTGAAGGCACACCGCCGGCAACGTGAAACTATATTCTCCCCATTTCTGAGCACCCTGGAGCAATCACGGGCATCTCTGGCCCGGCCTTGTAATGAGCTTTAATGAGCTACCAGTGAACATTACACATTACACGATTATGTTTAACAGTCGAATCTATTTCTGAACAGCGAATGTTTTAGTTACTCGCTTTGGTCTTCATGTCCAAAGGTTCTCTGTCATCTTTAAGAATTGAATACTTGGCTTGAAATGCACATTTATTTTATAAGACTAGAAGCCAGCATTAAGAGACAATGATAAAAGTATATGCATTTATCATAAAACAAAATATTAATGAGAAAAATATCGTTAATAATCTGATAAATTGAATATACAGGAAAACATAAATACTTATGGGAATACAATGCTTGATTACAACCATATATAAGCAACATTCAGTGAATTTTAAGTTATAAAATTATTATGAATATTACAGGAGCAAACATAAACAAAGACGGCCTAAAGGCAACTCTGGCATTTATCATTCAAAAATTTCAATTGTACCCACTTGAGCAGTTTTTTGATGGGTTTCGTGAAATTTTTGGTATGTAATTTTAAACGAAGAATCAACAGAAGCTGGAAGCAGCCACAACAAAAACAACAGCACGCAGTTATTGAAGTGCACTTCCTTTCAATTTTCGCCAACAAATTACAGCATATCAACAACAGCAGCAGCCATGCCAGACACACGCACACACACCCACATACACAAACGCACACACACTCTCATATGTGGCGGCAACAATGAGAGCTTTTCGCATTCCCCAGCGCCCTGGCTATACTGGCTGCCTGTTAATTTCATATTTCGAAACATGACACTTTCACACTTTGGCTAATTTAAAAGCATACAAAATGGTGGCCAACACACACGCACGAGTTGCTTTATTATTGTTCTTGTTGTTGTTGCCTCATTTCGTGACGAATGTGCTTTGTAGTAGCTGCTGCTGTAGCCGCTGCCGTTGTTGCTGTAATTGCCGTTGACTGTTGCATGTGGCACAAAAGGAGAATCCTTTTCGCGCGTATATGCAAGGCGCGTCCTGCTCAACAGCGTCGTCTCGTTAAATTGTCGCATGACACCTCACCAATGTCATCACCATTTGCTGTTGCACAGTGTCGAGAGCCAGCCACATTATTACTGTAATTATGTTGGCCGTGTAAACGTCATTAGGCGTTTTAGTGGCAGGCTACAGAACGTGCCCCAATCGAAGTGCTGAGCGACAATGTAGCTGTCGCTGCACTTGTAAATCTTTCGACATGTTGCACGAAAATTGCAATGCACAAATTATAGTCACTGCACAACACGCTGAAGTTGCAGGGGCACAAATTATAGAGTAGGTCAGGATATCGAGCACATATCTAGCATGAGTGAGGGACATGCCTATTATAGAAAGCGGACACAATTTTGGGCAACTTTTCTGTATTTGACACTTTCGATTTTTAAATCGTAAGCATTTCCAATATATTCATTGAGTATTCATTCCAGAAAATATTAAATCGATAAATCAATTAAAAAAACTTTGTAAGCTGTACTTTTTGCTATTTTAATTTAAGTTCCAATAAAGCTGTTTAGATTTATAAACCAATCCCAATTGTTCCATTTGCTTCACTTTTGTTTGCCCATCTTTGCAATTTCTAATTACCCCCTATTCCAATGTCTTAGCTTCTATAATTAGAGCAGCTCTTCAATCTCCCAGACAAATAGTGCAACAGGCTCGCATGGAACCGCAAAAGCTCATAAATTAATTCATTAACGTCAATTTGATAGCCTTATAATCCCCGCACCGCATGCCTTGTGGCGGGCGGTTGCCAATTTGGTATGCTAGGCCCCTTCACCTCTTCCTCATCCTCCTCTTAAAATCCGGCAGTGTGCAGACTTGGAAATTATGTTTGCCTTCGTTGGGTTGTGTAAGTCAGCCGAGTCAATATGAACGTTTATTATATGCTATGTGTGCAGTTGTTTGGCTGGCACTTCCGTTTCCTGAAGACGACGACACGAAATTCCCATTCAAGTGAATTGCTGCGCCAAATGAAATGAAAAATTCAACACGACTCTGAAGGCAAGCGGCACGCGCCAGCAGCAGGCACAGCCCATGCCCAGGACGACTGATTCGACTGACTTGAATGCAACAGGCTGCCGGTTGCCGGCTGCCTGCTGCCTGCTGTCGACTGCCGTCTGGCAACTAACAAGCCAAACTACTAACAGGAGGCCGTCCTCAGTTCTGGACTTGTGCCAGGCGGCACTTTTGGCAGCAATCGCATGTTGCATGCCACTTGCTTTGCGGCACGGTCCTGCAAACGTGACGCCATTAGCTTGGGCCTCTCTCTGGCTTAGTGGCAAGCGGGGTGCAGTGCTGAGGCCTTACGATTTTGGCACTTGGCAATATACATATACATATATATTTTTTTTCGCTTTATTGTTTTTTAATGCGCGTCGCTCAAAGTTTTTGCCAGTTTTTTGGCCATTTTTTGGCAAAGTTTCAAACCGCACAAGGCCAATAGCTAAGTGAACCCAACGCTGTCGTTGGCCAATTACAATTGAAGGCTTACAGTGCATTTAAAAAGTAATTTGTCTGCCAGCCGCCCCGAAAAGCCGCGCACGTATTTATATTTAAATGCAAATGCAACCAAGCCCGGCACACAGACGCGAGCAGGGAGGGCACAACTGGGGGGCTGGCGGCAACGAGTGCACATGATAAACCTGTTGGCTGTTGGGCTCTGGGGCCCTCCAGACATGACTGTAATCACAGTTACCCGGCTGGCAGTCCTGTTGCCGTGTTCACTAATGGTGGCTACAAGCCGCAAGCACTGAACTGCTGCCACATACGGCCCTCTAGCCTACAAAGCGGAACGCTTACACGGGCGCTGATATGCTGGCAGCCAGAATACACACACTCACACACACATAATAAACTGCAACGTGCTCCTGCGGTCCTGGGCTGGAGTCCTTTACGTGTCTGGGGACATGTTAACATGGCAGTCGTGCCAAAAAATTATTATTCCCGCCTCGATGGCGCTTTTTGTGCGACGACTGTGAGCGTCGATTTGTCAACGCCTAAAAGGACAACATATTTCTCTCTCAATTTGCAGCACAGCAAAAAAATTGAAAAATGTCGAAACAAAATAATACAAAATAAATACAAATAAATAAAAAAACTAGCAAATAAATGGGCGGCAAATGGTTTTAACAAATGAATTATATATGTATGTAATTCATATATATATTGTCTTTTTTTTTCGCATATATTTTTGTATATGCCTGTGCATGATTTGCATACAATAGTTTATTTTTATTATAATTTGTTTGTATTATTTATTTTTTAAGCAGCCGCCGGCCGCAGCTTGTTTTAATTGCTAAATGAATTGGCCCGGCACGCATTTGTTTAATGGCCAGCCATTTTTATATATCAATTAAAGCAGCGACAAGAAAATAAATACTTTTCATTTTGTTGATTTTATTTATTTAACACAAAAATGTGCGCGCATAAATTTAGAGCCAAATGGATTTGAGCCGCGCCATTCATGGGCTCAAAATAAAACATATAAGCTTAATGGAAAGCGTAATTTAAAGGTGTTAAATTATACGAGATCGGCAGTAAACAATTAGCTGTGTGGTATTAATATTAATGAGTTGCCAGAGTACTGCGGATTATGTACTGCCGCCCAAGAGATCTATTTGATTCGCTTCTGAGCCTATAACTTCTATATCAAATTTATTATTGTTCAATCGCTTTAAGATTGCAGAAGAAATTAAAACTTTTTGAATATTAATTTCTCAGAATTGTAGGCGTATTATTTTAAGATTCCGATTCGTAATTAATACGTTATTATTTTAGCCTCTTGGTAACTTTTCTAGCTGTGCCTAAAATATATTCGCTGTAGTCCCCGCGAATCGATGGAAATAACAAGCGCTCAGCAACTGGCAGCGACTTTTTCAATTAATTTTCACTTATTTAAAGGAACAACAAATTCAAACCAAACTCTCAATGGCAGTTGTAAAGTGGGCAAAAGTAGCAGTAAAACTAATTACAAATTCATTTTCAGATTTTAATTTTGCTGTCAGCTGCAGTCGAGCCAACTAACAGTCGAGCAGTCAGCAGCAATCAGCCAGAGCAGGGTAGACCACTCAGCGGGGCGAGTCCAACCGCCCAGCGTCAAAACAAATCTTCAACTGGTCGGGGGGAAGCCAACTCAAAAGCACCACAGAAACCACAAGCCGAGTAAGTAATCTTTTCCGCCAAATAAATCACACCATCGAGAGAGAAAATATGTGAAAAAAATGGCAGAAAAAATAATAAAGAACTCTGACTGCGAGTCAAATTAGTGTAAAATGCCACTAAGCTACCTAAAAGTATGCTATGCATTAACCGACGAGGACAAAAAATGTACGTACTATGCGAAAAGTTACTTACTTTGGGCCAAAGTTGCGACGCGTTGTTAACCGCAGCGCTGGGCAGGCAGAGCCAGGCCAAGAGGGATCGAGGACCGACGGACAGGCAAGGCAGGCAGGGCGGACAGGCAGACAGGCGTTGCATACATTAAACAACTTTTGGCTCATTGCATTTGGCCTCGGCCCGCCTGCTCCGATCCGGTCCGGTTCGGACGGGTCCAGGGCGGGTCGGCATCAAAAGGCAGCCAAATGGAGCCGCAGGCGAAGCGTAAAATGCGGGCAAGCAAAAAGCGCGACCCATTCGCAAAGGACGACGACGACGACAACGGCGTTGACAATGCAACTTGGCAACGTGGCCAAAATGAAAAACTTATTTAATTTACTTTGCTTTTTGCCACAGCCAGCCATTTAATTTAATTAGGCGCTGAGAGTTCTTTTAGCAATCGCTTTAAAAGCGACGGCCTACTAAACAATCAAGCGCACTGAAATGTGCCGGAAAAAGGCCGAAAAAACTATCGGAACAAGTCTAAAAGTTTAAGGACTACGCTTCAAAAATATTTAAGAAAGTACATTTTTGAATCGTCTTAGACTTGTTGCTAGTAGGCTTTAAGTGGCATCCTAATAAGCAATCAACAGGCTACAAAAATGTTGCCACACATTCACAAAGATATGCGAGGAATGTGACAGAAAAGTTTTAATGCAAGTTGTTGCCGCACTTGGAAAACTTGGCTTGGACAGGACAATTCCTAAATAACGCCTTGAATACGCCCCATTTTGTCGTATCTGTCCTTCGCATGCCTTGTTGCACATGTCTTGCATAGTTCAGGGCGCAGCCGGAGAGCTCCTTAGACGCTCCAACTGGGAGCTAAGCGCATGCAATGAACTTGGCATTTTGTTATCATTGTTGTTGCTGTTGTTGTTGATGTTGTTCTCGTTGTTGTTGCTGTTGTTATGGGTATAAATGTCGTCAGGACCACACAGTTTACTCAAGCAAATGGCTGGCTCAACACGGCAGCAAAGGACAGGCAGGATATTACATGCAAGCATGATTGAGTTTCGAGTACTCCTCGTGCATTTGTACATAAGGACACGGGCAGGCATGCCAGCAAAAAGAGGAAGCGCACAATTTCATAAATTTAACGTCGACAAAACGGGGCAAAAAGTTTTTGGGATCTGATTTTAGCATAGGATTGCAACAAATTCAATTTGCTAGTGGCAAGGACTGGGCCTCTCTAATGCACTTAAAATCAAAGTGCGTTCACACAGTTCACAGCTGGGAAAAAAAGCACGAAGAGAAACTAAACTAAACCTAAGGATAGCCAGGATAGTTGCCCTCAGTCTGTCTGCTGCGTTTTTTGTGCTTGATTGAACAGAATGTTGCCAGGGCCAAATTTAATTTACGACTCTAGCAGAGAGTGTGAGAGATAGTGTGTGTGTGAGAGAGAGAGAGAGGAAGGGGCTTGCTGAGACTGGGCCGCATGAATATTTCATTTGGAGTTGGCTCGCATAAAAAGCGCACAGTTAACGCCTGGCAGACGCCTAAAAAGCAGCCAAGTCTTGGCCACTGCAATCGCAGTCGTAAACAATTTACAGTCGAAATTGTTAATAAAATTATCAAATATTATATTTATGGTCAGTATTATGGTCAGTGGTCAACACAGAACTCTGCTCCTCCCTCTCAACTCTGTCTATCCCCTCTGTCCGTTGGCTTTTTATGCTGCCAGTTTAATTTGCTGCTTTGGTTTTACGAGCTGTTGATGCGATAGTTGTTTTTGCCAGCTACGGATAAGCACAGCGGTAAGTGCCCTTTAAGGGGGTTCTTCACATAGTCTCAGCTATACGCTTGGGCAGTAATCGGTGGGATTCACATAAAGGGCAACTCTTTTAAAAGGTTACGAGTCACGTGCTAGCACTAAGGAGTTTATCGGCGGAACAACACAATATAGTAGTGCACCAATTTTGGGTGTAAGCAACATAATAAGACTATTAATTGGTAAGTTTTGTTGGGAGAACTGAAAAACTAAGAAGATTGCTCCAATCGGAATTTAATTTGCGTCTGAACTAAACATAAATAGGTCATGTTCATAAAATTAATATATATTGAGTAGATAATAGGATAGGAACTCTTCTAACGGCTACTCCTATTAGGTGGACATGCATCCTAGAAGAATTTTTTATTACAATATTAGGCACACACTCCTATTGGGCAGACAAAAATTTCCCGTCGGTCGCTGTATACCCAATGGAGTTTTCCCTATAGTATGAGCCATATACATAGTTTTTAAATAGGAGGCTGTCCACATTAAAAGCAAACAATCTAGTTATAGGTTTTTGCTCTGAAGCCCTTCGGCCAAATGGCCGAGGCTAATGAAACAACATCATAAATGAAATTGGCTACACAACACGCGCCTCTAGATCCAATTAGCCCAATAACTAAACCAATGAGTTCTTTCGGGCATTCGGGTTGCCTTTTTCGGTGTCCTGCCATGTGGTGTGCAATGTGCTGACCAGTTCCGTGCCAATTTTCAGCCACAAACAGCAAAACATTTCAAAGGACACGTCAGGCACAGGACACAGTTGCAATTGCAGTGCCAGTGCCAGTTGCAGCTGCAGTTTACTGGCCTGGTGAAAATTGCGCAAAAATATTCTCGCAAAACTAAAAACTAAAATCCAAATGAAAATATTATTAAATTCAATTGGGCAAACATTACAGAAACATGGGACAGGCACGCACACACACACACACACACACAGAGAGGGTGAGAGAGGAAGGGTGGCCGGGAGGTCAGCAGGAACATATGTGGATGCAACATGGCGTCCATTTGGCAACGGCCGCCACAACAAACGACCAAAAATTGCATTGCCATTTTTACGCGCAATTTGTTTTGCGGAAATATTGTGAAAGTTTTTCGGAGCGAGCCGGCAACAGTTCGACAGGCGGGCACAGTCCGGGTGTCCGAGTGTCCGGACAGGGCCGGGGACAGGCTGCCACGTTGGCGACATTTGGCCAAATTGCACACTAATGTGTGTGCTTCGCTTTGTGTGTGTGTGTCTGTGTGTGCAATTGCCAGCGGCAAATGGCCGCAAATGTTTTATACGTATATTTATATATATTTTTATTTGCTGCATGTGCGTTGATTTCTGATTGTTATATAACATTTCATTTAATGCCCAGTTTAAGCCATGCTAAAGGAAAAAAGAGACATCAAAGTCGAACAGGAAGCACTATCTGCCTTAATTTAATCATGCGAAATCTGTGTCCCGCCCAAATGCAGTAAGCACAAATCGCTTTGGCATGCCTTCCCAATCGCTGAGGCGCAAGCCGCAGAGTTTTGGCCAAAAGAAGAGAAATGCATTTGCCCAAAACCGAGAGAAAAACGAAAAGTAACATCAAAATCATGGCAAATCTTTTCTAACTATTTGCAATTCAAGCATAAGTCTGGCAGTCTCCAGTGTGCCATGCACACATCCTGCCATCCAGGCATCCAACTCGAGCGCGGGGATGGTGCGGGAGAGGCGAGCAGTTTCATATGCAAAAACAGCTCCACCCATTGGCAACAAATCTTGCAATGAATATATTTGGCCAAAACGACTGTCTGCCTGCCATTGCATACTTCTAGGCGTTGGCGTGAAACATTTTACTTGGGCAAACTGTTCTCTGGCTGCCGCCTTGATAAACGAGTGTCGTCAAGGCGAACGCACTTGCCGCGCGCTCACCTGCTAGTCTAGTGCTTGGCGGTTTATATTTTCACAATTTTTCCTCCCAAAAGGAGAGAAAAAGCACAAAGTTTCTACCTCACAAATTGCTTGCGGAAATGATAGACGGCAGTCGGTAGTCTGTAGTTTTCTAGGCAATTTATACAGTCACATGTTCCTTTGTTGTCTGATTGAGGCTCAGACGGAGGCTCAGTCTGAAACTTAAACCGAGCCTTTGGGTAAGTGTTGTCGTAAAGCTGCATGAAGCCTAGAAATCAATTTCTTGTTCTGCAGCTTAAGTAAAGCTATTTGGATAAGTTTAAATATGTGTCTACACATGATCGAGAACATGCTTATCGTCTACTAAAGTGGTCTCGAATTTGAGCAAAACGTGTATTATCTTGGACTTAAATATTTAGCAGTTGTAAAAAGAAGAATTTTGTATCTTTATCCAAGAATATACTTATTAAAAAGAAAGTACTTCGTAAGTAGCTTTCCCTAGTTTTGCATAAAATGATTTCTTATATTTTAAAGCTTATATAATAGACATTTGCCTAAATAGTTGTTGTCAGTTGCAGTTTGTTACTTTATTCAAACATGCACAGATATGCACTTGCTTTTGCTTTTGGGTCCATGATTTCAGTTTCTGTCTCTGCTGCCTGCTCCCCTCCCCTGTCTCTTGAGTCATTGCAGCTTCTGCTTGACTTGCTTATCATAACAAAAGTTGGCTTGCAAAGATGAAAAAATGAGAGATAGGGAGCAGAAAAAAAAGCTGTCCGAGTCCGTCAAAACGAAATAATATGCCAAAGCATTCTTCACTGATTCGGCGCTATGCGTTTTTGCACTTCAAAGTACTTCAAATCAATTTTCTTCACTTATTTTCATAAACCGCCAGCCGGCACTTTCCTCCGACCCCTCACTGCATGTCCATCTGGGCAGCCTGCGGACGCAAAAAATTTGCCAGAGAAGTTCAATTTTTGAAAAATATTTGCAAATTTCATTCACTGCGCTCGTCCATTCAAATTTCCTGCATTTATGTTGTTGTCCTTTAGGGACGCGGCCAGAAATATGAGAGCGGCAAAAGGCAAAAAAAAAAAGGAAAGGAGAAATAAATGGAAATAAAGGACAAAACAGCAGCATGGCCCGTACTAGACCAGGTCCAGCAGCTGAGCTTCGTGCCTTTCCCCAACCACCTGCCTCGTGGCCAAGCCCCGCCCTCTCACTCCCTCTTCATTTTCGGCACATTTGGCCCAACGCAAGGACCTTTTGTTATATTGAGAAGGCAGCAAGAAATTGCGCTAAGATGCTTATCCTTTTTTTTCCTTTGCTCTTTCGGAGGAGCAAAAATGGTAAAAATGCTCCATTATTATTTTTATTACTTATTTGCTTTTAATACTTGACGATGGCGAAGGCTACGACTACGGCCAGGGCAAGGGCTTGGGCTTGGGCTTGGGCTTGGGCGACGAACGTCATCCAATCTCAAAGCGGATGTCGTCTACTTTGCATTTTGAGCCGTTCTACTTGTATGCTTCCTGACGCTAGCCAGGATCCAACAATCCGGCATATTTTAAACGACGTCGCGTCGTCGCACCCGTCGTTTCCATCCGCCCGAAATTATTATACTTGCGCCTTGGTCCCTCGTCCTGTCGCACTTATTGAAAAATTCGCATCTCACATCAAGACAAAAAATAGGAAAAAAAAAAAATTGAAAGAAAATTGAAATGGAGAAAATTCTTTGGGCATCTGAGCTTCGATGACTTTCGCTTGGCTTCGATTTGCTTGGCCTTTCCCCGTTCCTGTCCCCGTCCCCGTCCCTGCCCTGTCCTTTGCGGGTCCTGTACTGGTCCTGTGCTCTCTGCACTGGCTCTTGTTTTAAGTGCAGCCCGTAGTTGGCTTTGTCGTCTGTGTTTATGCAAAAAATTTGTCTACTGTCTATGGCCCGGCTGGTCGTCTTTTGTTATTTCTTGTGCTTAAGTAGTTTTTGCTGTTTTTCATACTTTTAGCTTGTAATCACTGTCAATGTCGACCATTCTTCTTCTCCCATTTTTTTTATTCGTGTTTTGTTTCTGACATGCTGCTTAAATGCTTCTCAAGATTTAGCTACTTGATCTCAGCCACCCCAAAGTTATTAATAATAAGCTATACAAATTTTTCAGTGTCTAGTGCATAGATTGCCAGGATTGCCAGGATTCGTCTGGGACACTGCACTTACATAAAGGATGCCCCAAAGGGGTTATTCTTTGCTCGTGTTATGCAAATTTGTAGTACATACCTGTAAAGATAAAGAAGAAGAGAATAAATATGAGTAAGTTGCCGTTTAAGTGGATTTCCAAGAAATGTCAAATTTTATGATTAAGGGTCGAGCGCCAAGGGTTAGTCTTAGCTAGTCTTAGAGGAACAGTGAGATGTGTGCAAGGAATTGATATAAAAATTGAATAAATTGCAAAACTTGAAAGGGTTCGTGCACATTGATTTACGGCTTAAAAAAGTTCGATATACAAATACAGTAGTTAGCTATGATTGCTGTTAAGATCTACTCTATAAAAACAATTCATTTAGCACTATTTATTTTATATAGCTTCATGGAGCAACAACAATCATATTATTTTATCTTTTGCCAAAATCATGGCAGCCATCATATGTAAATAATTGATCACTAGCTTTGCAACAACAAAATCAATTACGCAACCATTTTGGTAAGCCCATTTTTGGCCAGGCCCTAATGTGTTTAACTATGAAAAGCTGCCTAAATTGTTGTGAAAAGCATTTACAAACTGGTGCTTGGGCACTCTCTGAACACGCTTCTATCGAAGGCAGTAAAATTTCAATAATAGCAAAAAGTTCAATTGGCATTTCAATATTGTCTTTGACCTTAGCCTTTTATCAAGAAAATGCATTGGCAGAAATTGTAGGGGCGGTGACACGGCACGCACAAACATACACACACCCACACACACACACACAGGCACACACAGACAACCGACAAACGACCTAGACTTTGACTAGGAACTGCTGGAGCTGTTGCCTCCTGCTCCAAGATGGGAGCAACTGGCTTAAAGGGGGCGTTTGCGACTGGGCGATGATATTATGAGTGTTGCTGGCATTTCAACGATTTTCAGTTTTCTTATTAAATATTCTAGAAATGTTTCGGAATCCAATGATTGTGCAATGGCATGTACGCGCAGCCTGCCCCTCGACTTGCTGCCCCCTGGTGCTGCTGCAAAGCATTTTTCGCTTTCAAGCAGTTGGGCGAGGGAACTGCCAAATGTTGTTTGTCATTTTAAGGCAGTGCCATGGGTAACTAGTGAGCTGGAACTATGGAGCAGCAGCAGCATCAGCAGCCAACAGCACAGGAGGCAGCAGCGGCAGCAAGTGGCATTGCATGGGGCAACAACAAAGTGAAAATGAAATGACTCGGAACGAATGACAAAGCAAGCATTTATATGCCAGGGAATGCTTGAGACTGGTGGCGGGAGAGAGTTAGCAAGAGAGAGAGAGAGAGAGAGAGAGAGAGAGAGAAAAGAGAGCGAGAGAGATGGAGACAGAGAAAGAGGGAACATTTACAGGCACACGCACACATTCGTACTTTATGTACCTTTTGGCAGTCAATGAAGCATATCCTAATTTGCAAGCCAGGACTTTAAGCTTTTTGGCATTTTGCATTTTAAAGCAAGCTTTTAGGCTTGCCAAATGGAATTCTGGCATAAATAATTTGAATTCAACTTAAATAATGTGTCACCCTTTTGGGTCAAGTGTGAACAGTGCTTGAGATCCATAAATCATGCTTAACCCAGAGCTGGAATAGCTAGAATGTAGATTTGCATAGGATTGAAGCAAACATAAATTATAAATAAATGCACAAATACTTAGTTAAACATGAAAAATATATGGATTTATTGTACCTCTATCCCACAGCATTATGTCAATAATAAACTAAGATTGGAGCCAGTCAATTTTAAAAGCATGCTTTGCACTTAGCAGCAGCTCGGGCATACATCAAAGGTCGAGCAATTTCAGGGCACGGCAAATATTAAATTTTAAAGCAAAGTTTTTGTTGCCTGCGGCTTGACATGAATCTTCCATAATAAATCAAAGCGTTTTGGTTGTTTGCGACTGTATGTGTGTGTGAGTGTGTTTACCTTTAGGCATCAACGAAAAACAGCTAAATAAACAAACGTGCGCTCACAAAATTATGCAACACAAATCAGCGCATTTTACGCATGAACAAACATCCGCATCCGCGTTTGCGTTTGCATTGGCGAATGCTCCGCGATAAGCAGCCAACTAATTTTGTCAAAAAAAAAAAAAAATCATTTGTTGAAAAAAATTATTAGAGAGACAAACTAATTTACAATGCGCTCGACAGAAGAGTTGCTATGTCATGCACACACACACGCACACACACGCACACACACGCACACACACGCACACACACGCACACATGCCAGCACACACGTGTCGGAGCCTACAATCGAGTGCAGTGTAAATATCCTGCGGTTTTTAGTTTATTATTAATTTTTGTCAACGAGTCAGCGAGTCCTGTCCCAGAGCCAGGTTCTGTCTGTCTGCCCTGTCACTGATAATAATTTTCGACTAGCATAAAAAATATAATAAGTACATATATATGCATTTGTGCGTGTGTGCGTGTGTGTGTGTGTGCTTAGTTGTTGTCTGCCCTAAGCGCATGTTTGCCAGTGTACTTTCAAGCGACATTTAATTAATAACACCGAAATGCCCAGCGGCGGGAATTGTTTAATATATAGTTATTATTAATTTCAGTATTTTTTGCCACACAAATTAGGCTAAAGAAGAGTATTAGAAAATTGTATACATCGAATATTAAACACACTCTTTTCGATTCGAAAAAATTATTTATTTAATACATACAATTTTGAATATAGCCACACAATCTTTTACAAATAATTATGATTGTGTATATAGTGTGTAGGATATTCGGTATTTTGATTACGACAATTTTCAATTGCCTGCGGCTGTTTTTTCTATTGTTTTGTCATTGGCTTTGTGCAACGCAAAGCGGAAATCACGCACATTGCGGTTCGAGTCCTGTCGACACATATGTATGTCTACTTGTGCGTGGCTTTGTGTGTGTGTCCTGTCCTGTCCTGTCCGCATGTCCAGGTCCGTTGGCGTTTTTGTGTGTACAGTTATTTACTTGATTAAAAATTAATAATTGCATGCAAAACGGCGCTGACGCTGAAGCGATATATATTAAAAATAATATAAAAAATATATCAAATACCTAACGGGCAAACCAATTTCTGCACACGGATGCAATTTAATATTTTAAATATGTCAATTAAATGTTCGCCGAGGCGGGGCCGTATTGGGGGACGGAGTGCGCTGACAGTCCGCCCAGGCGGCTGCTGTTTATAATAAATTATAAAATTTGCAGCGGCATAAATTAAACAAATGCAACAAATTTTATTGCACAGTCGATAAAAGAGTCGGTAGGTGGGCCAAAAAATTGTTAGGCCACAATAGGAATTAGATGGCAACAAAAGTAATGCTAGGAATTTATGGAATGTTTTGCAACCAGACGCAATTTTCAATGTAAAAATCTGTAAATAAATATGGTTTCGATGGGTCTGTTGCGGTTTTAATTTTTAGTTTTGTTTTCAAATGCAATCACAACATTTCACATGGCATATAGTATGCTGTCAAAAAATGCAATTAATTATAAGACTAGTTGCAAAATTCTCATATTTGGCTGGAAGAAGCTGAGCTGAAGAGTTGGCAGTCGCATGCTTTTAGGCATTATTGTTATTGGGTAGAAGCCAAAGTATGCTATAAAAATATTGAACTTTACGACTATGCACAGCACTCGTCCATGGCACTTGTCATAATTCCATCAGCTGCGAAAAATCTTTAAGCCAACATGGCACAGGGCAGCAGGGTGAGACTGGGGGCGAGCGGGTCTGAGCTGCAGGATTGTGTGTTGCGTTTCCATGGGCTGCACTCTAGGCAAAGTCAAGTGCTTAAAGCAGCTCAAGAGAGCGACGAGCACTGCGAAGAGGCAGCAGCAGATGACGAGTGCTTCATAATGCACATGAAAGCAGCTGCAGACGCAGTCACTCCAGTCAGTCAGGCATGGCAGGCAGAATAGGGCTGAGCATGGCAGGGCAGGGCAGGGCATGGCAGGGCAAAGAAGCAGCTGAAGCAATAAAAAAGCAAACTCCGCCCGCGTCTCCTAGTCAGACACAGAAAAGGCACTCGTCAGTCGTGGAACGACGTCATCGGGTCGCAGTTTAAACGACTTAAGCGCCAAGGAAATCATCATTAAAGTCTCGCCTGCCCCCAAAAAGCGTAGGCGTTGACGACGGCATGCAGTTTTTGTGGGCGTGTACCGCCAACTCCCATCGAGCAATGCAATCGACAATGCTGGTTAAGTCAAGTGTAGGTCGTTGGTCGGGTCGCATAGAGTTGTTCTCTACTCTCACCTCAACCCTCACCACAAGCCATCAACTTGATTGTTGTTGCTCGAACTAAGAACTGAGTTTCGTCTCCATTTTTACGCTTCTCGGCGAACACTTAAGTAAATAGAGTTCAAAATGAAATGCGCCCAGCCGCGTCGAGCATTGAGCAGTGAAGTGCTGGGCCCTGGTCTGACATCGATCTGGCCAAGGCGAACCCGGACAAGCCGGGCCAACGGGGCGCACTGCCATTTCCACTGCCACTGTGCAAGCGCCACAAAAGGCTTACAATGTTCGGTCAGCTGTTAAGCGTTGTAGTACCAGACTGCATTACTCGTATACTATGTGCTGCATACCACTAGGCGTTATTGGGTGCTTTAATGCCCTTGTCTCTGCATTTGTTTTCAGCTGTCCGTGCGTGCAGCATTTTAATTAACATGCAAATCCAGTTGAAATGCCAATTTATGCTTGACATATAATATACAAAAAATACACAGAGCGAGGGAAGGGCACAGGGAGCAACAAATAGGCGTACGTGTATGTGTACAGCATACAGTGGTGTTCATAATTATATATGCAGCTTGATTCTGATTGGGTTTTGTTTTAATTGGGTTCTTAAATACAAAAAATATATTGGAAATTTGATCAACTTTTGTCAAGTAAAACTTAAAAATTTATAAATTTCAAATGAAAAGTCAAAATATTCTTTATAACAGAATAGAAAAGTTTTGCAAGACTTCTTCAACTAACTGTATATCATTTGATTTGAAGTAAAATGCCTTTAATGTCAATGTCATTTAATTTTGCGATTTTTTGTAATCGATATAAATTCCTTAAAAATAATTATATAATTACTTATTCATTGGAATTCGAAATCAATGCGTGTCCAGATTATTGTTATGCAAATTTAAATTTTTTGTTGCGTATAATTAATTTTGCTGATATTTTTAAATTTGTTTTTCGAAATTGTACATTGAATTGACGGGAGCAGTCAGCTTCTTGCATACGTACTTGTTGTCAAAGAGTAAATATGAAAAATTATATGCCACTGCCACATAATAGCAACAATAATAATAATGATTATTTTATCATATATTGTGCGATGCATTGCATAAATAAGTTTTAATTCGGTTTTATAATCAGAAATGCAATGCATAATAAACGTTTTAATGAGACGAGCTGACAACGATCAACCAATGGCCAGCAAAGCGAACAACGACAACAACGACGATTTATCAACAATGCCAGACAACTGTGAGGGGCAAGTCGGTAGTCTGTAGTCTGAAGTCTGAAGGCAGTCGGGTTTTCGGGAGCGGTCGTCAGGTAGAGTCAAAGTCAAGTCAATTTGGTAAAAATTGAAACACCTGCTTGATTTCACGGCTGATTTAACTTGGCCATTGTCGCTGGCGTTGTCCATTGTCCTCTTGTCCTTTTTGTGTGCAGCATGTGTTTGCAATTTAGCAGTCAGCCAGCTAAATTCAACAGCTCGAACTTTTTGCAGCTCCTTTGCTTCTTTGGCAAACACTTGACGCTCAGCTAAGTGAGCCTGGCAGGACGTTAGATTGTCGGCGTCTGATAAGAAAAATAAAAATTGTTGAACCCTGCAGCAATTTGTCTTTTGTTTGAAGTGAAATTTGTTGTTTGTCAGGCGCTACACTGAAATTTAATGCACCCAGCTAGTTTAACTGGCAAATGCCAAACGCCCCGCGGGCAATCAAAGTTTCACTAGCATCAGCGAGTTGGGGAGGAGGTGAGCAGGGCGGCGCGGTGGACAGGCCATAATTACGGCAGTACAACATTTGGTTTTGGCATAAGCCATAACTACAACTAGCTAGCACAACAATCGGTCTAAAGTCGAACGCGGAATACGCTTGCTGACTAATAACTTAAAATAAAGTAACTTAAAACTAAACTTAAATTTCCTGGCATAAACCATTTGAGAGTTAAATACAAAATGTGTAAAATTTACAAGCTAGTTTAAATTATTTGTAGATTTTGGCATTATCTTCTGGTCAGCTAATACATAAAAATAGTTAAAACAAATGGTTACATTGTAAGCTGGATTATTTAAAGTTTCTTGGTGGAGTTTCTGCCAAGCGTTTTATCAACTGTTTTTTAATTTACAAGCTCAATGACTCAGCTATTAGGCCCCGCACAAAAGGCGTTAACTACTATGTCGCCAGCTGCGAGTGCCAATGACATTAGCCATGCCAAAGCTAAAGACATGGTAATTAGTGGAACACACACATACGTACACACACGCACACACACGCTTATACAATTTATGCATTCGCTGAGGCTGCAGAACGCGTGTGGCTGGCAGCGAGCCTATTGCTAGGCTATGCTTTATTTTAAATGCTTTTAATTGTTCTGTCAACACATACAAGCCCCCGCACACACATACACACTCTGGAGGCTGCAGGCAAAGTGCGGCTCTTCTTACATGTATGCATATGCATGTATCCCAGTGCCTGTCAAACCGCAATGGGCCTAAATGCATGCTTTAAAACTTGTTTGCGTGCAAAGCTAATGAGCTTTGCCATTACACAACAAGCCCGCCCGTCGCCCAGCCCCTACTCGATCACTATGTCTCTATATGTGTGTGTGGATGTGTTTGTGGGTGTGTGTGTGTGTGTGTGCACTTTGTTTGCGGTTGTGTCATTAACAGCAGGCGCCACAGCTCTCGGCCTGCAAAAGTTATTAGCAACAACTAAACATAAGTAAGTGATATTTGCCCGGGGCATACAACTTGGTTGAGTTGCGGGTGTGGATGCGGATGCGGGTGAGCGGGCGGATGGTAACGGGGCATCAACTTACATGCCAGTCCAAATATTAACTCATTTCGGTTTAAGTGCGTGCTGTGGCACAAATTACTGGAAAAACTTTGACGCTTAAGCATTTGATGATAGGTGTGTGGTTGCTTGTTTGTTTGTTCGTTCCTTTTGTTTGCAGAGTTGTTTCCAGAGGGTTGTTTGAGAAAATTAATTAAATTAAAATTGATTGGAGCACATTTGGTACAGGCACAAGTATTGGGCCTTGACAGACCTACCGAGACATGGATAAATGTATTTAATTATATGTTTATTGCACTAATTTGTTGCAAAACCTAGAAGGCCTCTCAAAAGAACTCAGCAACAGTCCAAACGATTATACTCCTATGCTAGATTCATCGAATATCAGGGAAAATATTGAAAATAAATAAACAAATAGTTCACAGTCAGCCACTAAATTCAATAGAAATTAAAAACTTTAAGGCTAACATTTATGAATATTTTTCACGCCTGGCCTTTAAGCGAATTATAATTATAGATATAGAAATACACTGAATCCAAAATATTTGTCTTTAATATCTCACGCTTCGCAGCAGTTTACACTTTAATAATATTGCTTATTATTTTATTTTATTTTGTTTGTTTTTTTGTTGATTGCATAGCTTTTGCCTTACTTATATTTCATGTTAATTAATTTTGTAATTAAATATGCATTTATGGGCTGGCGCGAATATGGCATATCCTATCTATCTATGCATTTACTAGTATATCTATATATGTATATATCTGTGGCTATATGTACTTATGTCATTTTCAATATATTTTATCAGAGCTCTCATTTGTGTATATTTGCACGCATTTTGGCCAGCGGACATGTTGACACATGTTTGAAATGTAAATAAATAATGCAAATCCTCTGCCAAATGGTCTAAAAGGGGACTGGAAGGGGCAGGGACAGACACAGCCTCATATAAAACATATATGAATATTGCGAATAAATATTAATGGCGCAAATGATTTTCATGTAATTAAACAAATAGCTAATTATTTTTGATTTTTAATTAAAATGCAATGGCCGCAAGCAACGCGCCAGAAATCGAAATGCATTTAAGAGACACTAAAAGCAAATATTATTAACTAAATCTCTTATTGTACAATGGAGTAGGCGCCAAAATAAATAATAAAATAGATGGAGTTTGAATGTTGTTAGGCAATGACTTCCGTTCACTGCAATGGGCAATTATTTAATGCAAAATAGTAGCCGATTCACAAAAAATTCCAGCGAAAAAAAGAGGAAGAAATTAAATACATTTCAGAATGATTAAATGAGCGGCTCATCAATTTTATATGGCGCAGCAGCATTTGCATTGCTGTTGAAAATCATGTCGTTGTCATTTCCATTATTGTTATAATTTCTCGTTTATTTGTTTTTAATGAAAATGCATAAATAAATGCCAAATTACATTAAATGCATTTGTTGTATTCACAATTGCTAATGCATATCTATAATTTCCGATTGTGTGCGTACTTTCTGTGTGGTTTATGTACTTATTGAAATTTTCAATGCTCAGCCAGTTGGCAACAATACTGAAAAATGCGTAACTATGTAAGTTAGTTAACAATAACTTTAATGTAGTGCAATTAAATAACATTTGATGCAGACTATTAAACTGGGATTTAATTGAGTATTTAAAATATAAACTAGTACTTTAAGTAAAGCTCCTCTTGCTGCGAATATTAATATAAGATTGATAGACAATATGATAGAACAAAGTGAGCAATGCTTTTACTTTCAGTATCTGGTTAACTAAATTGCAAATGATCTTAGCTAAGCTTGCGTTAGATTCGCTTCTTTAAGCATTCCCATCCGCTTGAGAATGCTTGGAAACCATTTTGGCGCTATTTGGTACATTAATCAAAATGCCCAAAAGGGGACGCACCTAGCTAATATATTTAATCTGGCTGGAAACACAGCCTGCAGCAACTCCTGCCACAACTGCTCTGCTTTTGTTGATTTGGGCACTTGCTAAATAAGGAGCGAAAATATGAAATTTGAGTAATTGTTCGGGGTTATGTCGTGGCACATCATAAATCATGTTGCATAGTTTTAGGCGCGCTCATAAAACCCTATTAAAATGTAAAATTAAACCGAACCGAAGTGAACCTCAACTGAATCGAAACAAAAAGGCGCAACAAAATATTTATTAAAAATGTATTCTCCCTGCTCAGGTGCAGCACTAGCTGTCCTGGATGTGAGTGTGTGTGTGTGTGTTAGTGTGTGTGTGCCTCGATGTATGTGTGATAAAATAGCAACAATCACCATTAGTGTCACATGCCATCATCAATCATCGACGAGCGCAGGACGACAAGGTCCAAGTTATGCGGCTCCGACAGACGACGGTCGCCTTTGTTTGGCCAAGATGCTCGTTGAGCCTGTTACCAGTTTAAAGCGCTTTTAAGTAGTTAGGGGTAAATGGTGGTGGACTGAGGTGGAATGGATGGGCGTGCCACACAAAACTTGGGCTGGCTATTGTTTTCGTCCGGTTCGGTGCCTTGTCATTGTCAGCTGTTGTTTGCTGGGGACATGTACTAATATTTTCATGTTCGGCTTGTCAAGCTTAAGGATGCTTGGCATCTTTAAGGGTTCTGTTTGCCCGGCATCCTTGTGCACCAGCTCAACTTGTGGCTCCCACTCACGACCAGGTGCTAATGAAGTGTGCAGACAATACCAATGTAAGTAGTCTAGCGAAATCCCCTAAAAGCTGTACAACTCGCTTCTTTTTTTTCCCACTCAAATGTCATCATTTATCACAAAATAATTAAAGAGGTACCCAGAACGCAAAAACGAGAAAATAAAAAGAGGAAGCGTGCATTGAAAAAGCGCAGCTAAAGTTGGCTAGCAGCTGGGGGAGCTAAAGGTGTTTCGAAACTTTCGTTTCAGGTGCGCTTCAAAGTCGTTGTAAAGTCGCAAAAATGTTTACTGATATGTTGTGCAGTTGAGAGAGAGAAAGAAAGAGATACTCCGGGGACTCAGTAGACTGCGACGACGACAAAACACTTGGTAATAACTGCCAAAAAGTTTTTTGTTTTTGCCTTACTTCAGACTTGAAGTTCAAAAAATATAATTTATGGCCTTCCATATAGCCGCGGGTTCAACGCGCGCCGCGTCGATAAGGTAAAAGATACTTTTTAGGGCCACATTCGTAAGATACTTTTTAAGGTTGTGTGCAAAACACTTATGGCCAAAAAGTTGCTCGTTTGCTCTCTCTAACAAACATTGTTGCATAGTTTTTGAAGGCCGCATTGCATTGTTGTGGATGGGACAGCAGCTATACGAGAAGGGCAGGTTGGATTTCAGTGCGCTAGGGCGCTAATAGAAATAGGAAATGTTTACAAAGTATTTTCATAACTTCCGCCACTGACACCTGACACACACACACACACACATAAACACCAGCACAGCAGAGAGTGCCAGTGTGTGTGTGCTTGTGCCATAAATAAGGCAGCACGAATATTTCAAGACGCGACTGTAGCCAGGTAACTGGCATTCTGACACTCTGGCCTCTAAATAATTTGCACACACGCATCCTTTAACCCTAACGCTGGTCCAAGTCAGGACAGCAAAGGACAGGACGGGACAGTATCGTATATGGCGTCGGATGAGATGCAATGGGACGGGACGTCACTCCGACGCTCCGTCGCTCCGACGCTCTGTTTATGTCTGGAATGCGCTGACTCCTCTCTGCCAGGATAAATATGAAAAACATGCAAAGTTTGCGTCTGCTGCTGCTGTCTCAGCAGCATTTCTTATGCCGCCCTGCTTATGTTCCCCTTTAGTCCGGCCCCTCTTTATTTTTCTTATTTCCCTGCCAGACATTCCTTAAGGTGCAACATTGCAGGTGTAGCCGTGCAGCCCGCGTCGCGTCTCGTTCGTCTTTCGCCTCTGGCGCTGCGTTTTTTGCATAACAAAGTGCAAACTCATTTTGTTGGTGCAAGCGCATGGGCGTGGCAGATATGTTGCGTTCTTTTTTTATAATTCTTTTCTTTCCTTACTAGTTGCTTGCATGAAATTTAATGGCTTCCACTTTGTTGTCGTCTGCCGCCAGTCACGCCCACCACACGCAGCGCAGGGCGGCTATGCAAAACATTTCGTGCTGTTTTGCCATGTGAATTATGTATCAGCAGTTTTTGCTGTTGTTGTTTTGGTTGTTGTTGTTGTTGAGTGAGCGTCACAAAAAATGACTATTTTTTGCTTAATTTAACGCAAGCATGAAAAGTTGTTCAGCCAGCAAAAGAAATGGCTGCAACCGAATGCAGCAAAATTCGCACAATGCTGCAACATTCGTTGCATGACTACTTAGTAGATGACTCGTAGATAAACGCCAAATGTGAACTGTGCGACTTGGCAACATGCAGCACAACGAGACATGGACAAATGCACTCAAAGAAACAACATTTATTGACCTTACAAATATTCGTGACAGGGCAAGAGTATGCATATTCATTGATGGTTGCCATATTATTTTTTGCTTAAAATTTGAAAAGTGGGAATTATTGTATTTGAGATAAATGGGAGAGATTAAGATTTATGAGGGAAGTAATAAAAAAGGGGAAATGATCTCCAGCAAAGGTAAATACAAATTGAAATAAAAAAATATTCTTAAGAAAGATTCATTTAAAAAGTTTATACAATCCATTCCTTTTAAATTTACTAGGACAATACAAGAACTTCTCACATGAATCTATCTTTTTCAACACTTTCACTCTGAACAACCCAAATGCTTCACACGGATTAAATGCTAAACAATTGATGAGTTTCAACCAGGTAAACGTATGGAGCAACAGAACCTAGCGCCGCCTTCATATGATTTATGACCATGACGTAAGGTGGGGACTCTTACTTTTTTATTTTGTTTTTTGGTAAACTTTATGAGTTGAGGTGGAAATTGTATGTAGAAAGCGTTGAATTCCAATTGCCAGCTCAAATTTTTTGAAAGGCGGCGACATTTTTGGCAAATTTATGTATTTGTCAGCAAGTGACAAAAAAAAAAGTAACTAGAAAAATGGAAAGGAAAAGCGAGCAGGCAAAACAACGGCAACGTTTTTTTGTTTTCGCCTGTGTGTATGTGTGTGTGTGTGTGTGTGTGTGTGTGTGTGTGTGTGTGTTTTGCTATTTGAGCAGTGAGCGCTGTTGTTGCGGGATTGTTATTGTTGCTGTCTCTCTGCATATGATTTATTGCATGCAAATGCATGTGCCGGGCCAGGACATGGACTCTTGGTACTGCTGCCGTTTCTGGGCATTTTGTTGCAGCAAAACGCAAATTTGTCTATTTCGTCAAAAGAGCGACAGGCGTTTTTGGAGCCTGGGCCTGGGCCTGAGCCTGAGCCTGGACGTCGTCTGCCGTTGACATTTGCCAGCCAAAAACTACCGCAGGGAATGTTCCCCTCAACCTATTTCTCCCTTTTTCTTTTTTTTTTTTGTGTGTTGCTCACAAAAGTTGCAACCAAAGACAAATCACACGCTTTTACAGCGGGCAAAATAGTCAGGGCTGACAAAAAACTATGCACAAGCGCCATAAATTATGCTGTGCAGTGTTTTTCTTTTTTTTTTTGGTTCTTTTTTTTGTGTGGCCTGCAACATTTGCATGCTTGGTAGTCGCATAGTTTACGGGGCAATAACATGCCAAGCCACGCCCACAAGGTCATGGCTCAAGGGCAGCGGAAGCTGAATGTTGAAGCCTGCTTTTCGGGGCTAAGCAAACCGGATTTTTAATTTTTAGCCGTGCCCATCAGCAAAGTAAAAGCAAAGAAAACTGCGTAGCCAGTCCCCTAGGGCCAAGGCCCGAATTTCAGCACTCTCGAACCCTTCCGCCGTGGCACGGGTGGGGGTTGGTATCCAAAAAGGGTTCATGTGCAAAGTTTGGCTTGGCGCAAAATCAACAAAGAGCGCAACAGAAAAAATTGTTATTTGTTGTTGTTGCGTTCGCCTTCGTTTGCTAAACATCATCAGCAAACATATACATAAATATAAAAGTATATGTATATATATATGGTATATGTATAAAGAGTTATGTATATGTGTCGTACTTATAAATATTTGCTATGCTGTTGTGTGAGATATGTCGACATCGTCGCATTTAGTTGCCGGTCCTAGCCCGCGTCGCAGCCCTGTTTGTTTGTGCCTTAGTGCGCAAAAAGTAAATTATTTATCTACAAGTATGTATAACAGCGAGAGGAAATTGGAAGTGCACAAGGCATACTTTGCCCGTTGGTTTGGTTGCGAGTCTAAATGTTAAGACAAACACAAGACAGACACAACCAATACATGCACAACGCACACACGCACACACACACACACACATGCACAAACTGGCAAAGTACACACAGCGCGGCTTTCAATTAGAACAAGCGAAACGCGCAAAATTAAAAACACGCAGCAGTGCAAGGCAAACAAAATGCCAGCCCCGCCCCAATTCCGGCTGAAGAGCAGCCTCAGTTGAAGCTGTTGAAGCTACAGCTTCTACTACAGCATAAGCCTCGAGTTGCTGTATACATATTTTTTTTTTGGACTCAGCTTTTTAATGAAAGACTCAAATAAAAGCTTGTAGTGGAGCCGCTTAGGCAAAGGGTTGGATTTTCGTGTGGATGGGCAAAGTAAACTACCGATCCCCGATTTAAGACTGTGATCGTAATTTCAGTTTCTCATTCACAACGATTTCAAAGCAATTCATTTAAATATATAAATGAAATTATATAATAATTTCTATAATATGTAGGATAAGCATATACAATTTTATTTTAAATATTTTTGAACTTTTCAGAAATGCGTATAAAGCATACTTTGTAAAGTAAATCTTGTTCTTTCTAGTTTTTATTTATACCAAATAGGAAAAGCTCTGGCACTTTAACTCCTATCTTAACGAAGAGAGAAATGTAAAAGAAAAAGAAGCATCCTAATTGTGTAACAATTGCTTGGCCAGGCCATCAAACGACTAGCGAAGCGGTTTAAGTGTGTGCAATTACTACGTAGATGCAGATAGAGAACTACGGAGCAGAGCTCCATGGAGAGCTCAACACTCAACGGTTACTTGCGTTAACAAGCTGCAGCTGCACTTTGCGCCAGGTCCAGGTCCAGGTCCAGGACCAGGGCCAAGACAAAGCCCCAGCCAGAGCGAGTTAGATGGAAACCCACTTGGGCACTTTAAGCAGCAGCAGCTAGGGCAGGCCAATGCCGTGATATGGCCAAGTTTCCGGCGCTGTGGATAGAGCAGTCACAATTACAGCTACAAGTTTTGGGGCTAAGATAAATACACTTGGACTTTGGCTTAAATTGAAGCGGCTAATGAAAAAAAGGCAAGAGTGGGATAGAACAAAAAAAAAAATGAAGCTCTGCTTGGCCGGGCCCTTTTTCAATTTTCATTTTCGCAGCTAAACTGTGAAACAATTTTTAATTAACACTTTTAAGTTGGGCGCGCGCTTAGCTAAAAAAAATTAAATAAAATAAAAAGCACATAGATACGATATAAGAAAAGATAGAAAAGAAAAGATGCGAAAAAAATTGTTCATTGTGTCTCAAGTTTTTTTGGGTTGCTTGAGTTGGCTTTCTTTACTTTTGGTCCCGGCGTTTGCCTTTGCGCTGTATTTTTTAATTAATTTGGCATTTATTGGAAAAAAGGGTTTCCCAACTTGCTACACACACATACACATATATATATATATGTTTCATTAATTTAATGCAGTGGTCACTCGGGAACACAAATGGGTGGGGCAGCGACTTTTGAGACAAGAATCAGACAGCTGGCCAGCCACTTGGCCAACAGCAGCAGTTGTTGGCCATTTATCTTTTGGGCCACGTCACATGCCAAGCACAATATTCATAAAATGCAATTAGTCAGTGCATACTTTCAGAGTAAGGGGCTGAGCGCATTAGCTCATGAGTTAGTTGAATTTATATGCTATTTGCTCTTGCGACTGACTTTAATTGCCCAGCGGTGTAACTAGAGAGAGAGCGAGGGCGAGAGAGAGGGAAGCAATAACAACAACAGCCCTAAACATTTACAATTCTTTTAATTAAATTCAGCGAGAGCACAAAAGTAGACTACGTTCTTTCGCGTCCCACTGTGTGGATTCAGACTGTGTATGCGTGCGTGTATGTGTGTTTGCGTGTGGCTAATTTGAAATTCCAACTTAATTTCAAGGTGTAGAAAGAGAGACAGGAAGCTAGCATATCAGAGTGAGTCGCTGTAGACACCACGCTTGAAAATATTTCGACTAGTGTGCGTATGCCCAACACGTTTAAGCTTTTAAAAAATCGCGCTAGATGCCATGCCCTAGATAGGGGCATGCTTCGGGGGCAAGTTGTGGCAACTTTGTCTTGCACTTGAGAGCGAAAGTGTGTTTGATCGACTGCTCTGGTGCTTTGCAACTTAAGTTTTGCGTTCAAATGGAACTCAAACATTTATTAATTGCTATTTATTTAGTTGCATGCTTTTGGATGTAATTACATCTCTTATTTGGAACTGGTTTTGGGAGGGGATATTCACAATAATTTTGAAGCTTTGTGGTGTAACAGATTTAAATTCAGAATTTGCAAGGGTACAATCAGAAAAAAGAAGCAAGAAACAAGGCATCGCACAGCGTCACATATTTGTTATGCTAAAAATCTTTTGACCAAACTTATTAATTTATGCATTAAGTTTCCTCACTTCTCTTCTCACTTTTGTGTTGAATATTAATTGCAGAGTTCCTTCAACTGTGCAATTATAAACGTTGGTTATTTTTGTCATTGTACCATTGTACCTTATCAAGTAGTTTTTTTTTTTCTAGCACACTTAATTTCGATCTATTTCATCAATTGTTTTTCTAAAAGCAACTGCCACAGCTGAATTTGCCAATGTCACTTCCCAAAACTAAGAGCATTTCTTCAGACGTCGCCAGCCTAGTCTAGATTTCGCGCTGTAAGCGCAGGTAAATCGGCGCTCGACTGTTTCCTGTTGTGTGACTGGCACTTGAGTTGCATTTGTAATTGCACTTTACTTCACTCCAGTTCACTTTAGTTGGGTTCAGTTTGGTTTGGCTATAGCCCGCTGTCTGGCTGTCTGGCAAAACAATTGCGAGCGCACCTAAAAGTATGCTACAACAGTGAGACAAATTGATGGCATGCTTCATTGCTGCCGCTGTGCTGCTCCCGGTTAAAGCCGCAAGCCCAGTCCAAATCTCCCTGCTGCAACTGATGTCTGCAATTAATTATCGAAAGTGGGCGCGGTCGTCAAGTGGGCGGAAGTAAGTGACTGCCTCTCGGGGGCTTGGCTATCTGTTACGTGGGCGGCTCCGCGCGAATTTCAGGGCAATCAATGTAAAGAGTGGATATATATTTTGTTTTGGCTGGCCAAGAACTGCAGTACGGAACCAGGCACGGACAGGCAAAAACAGACAGAAACAAAGACAGAGCTCGGGGCAAAGACTTAGACTCAGTCGCAGCTGGGGCACGTGTCTGCCTTGTGTTTTTGTTGGGCTGCTGCAGGTGTAAATAATTGAAAGATAGTTGCTTTGTAATTAAATACACAAGACAATACCACAGAACAGAAGCGGAACAAACTGTGGCTGGTCTGAAGTAGATTTGTTCATTAGGCAAAAGGACTTACTGTTTATTATGGCACAAGCAAAGTCCACTTACCTGCAAGCAAACGAAGAAAGAGAAATAGTTGAGTAAAATGTTTTAATTAAATGGCTTTTAATGTGGTATATATATGTCAGAACGTACATTCTATTTGTTCAAAAGCAATGAAAATTCTTACAATATTATGACACTTCAATTAATCATCATGGCAAACAATAATACAAATATGTGCTCATATTTTATGTCAGCCAAGCGACAAATATCAAATGGCAAACGGAAACCGTAGCATACTTGAGGGCGTATGTCGTGTCATGAATGCAAAAACAAAAAGCAAGAAAAGTGTATAAGTAAAGGAATATAATGCAAGTGGCAGGCAACAAACAATCGAAACGAAGCCTGTGGCAAAGCAATAAAAAGAAGCGAGCGAAGCGGATAGGAAAACAAATTAAAACATTCCTACGCCGAGGACACACACAATAACTGCAACACAACTGCAAGACGCGCACACACACACACACACACACACACACACACACACAGGAAATACATATTGCATACACAAAAGGCGCAGAAGACATCCCTTATGGGCGTGCACCACACACTGGCTCAAAAGAATGCACGGCCCTGGCCAAAACAAAAGGCCAACCGGAACTGCGCCGCTGAATTGAGTCACTCGCTAGGCTCGTTGAACAAAATCAAAAGGACATTCATTTATAGAGTTGCCGCCTGTGGAAGCGAGGAGGCAGGCAACTCCGCTAGGTAACAGTTGCAAATACATTTTTGTGCCATTTGCTTGCCTCGCTGCCGCTGCCGCTGCTAGTGCTCGGGGGCGTAAATATGAAAGGCGCACACACAAACACCGATACACCAACAGACACAGAAAAAACTGTTGCATACCGTGCGGCGCACCGTTGCTCATTTTATGGCTGGCTACCAGGTTCCTCCTGGACTCGAGCCTTTGCACAGCTCGCCTGCCTGGCTGTGCATTGTTTGAATGCCGGTGCATAAAAAAACAAGAAAATCAACCGTGTAGTTGCTGGCACGCCCCCATGCAGCCCATCCTGCCCGACTGCCAGCAAGTTGTGCAAATATTTGTTTAAAAACTTTACGTTGAAATGCATTTGCGGTTGAGTGCCAAGCACGGTGATGCTGCCAGAGTGCCGAAAAAAAGTTGAAAATGGTAAAACTGAAGTCGTTGTACAAGTCGAAAAAAATTGCTTTTGAGTCGCAGCCCGTAGACGGGCTAAATGTAAGCAAACAGTCAAAATGTCTAAAGTGTTGCCTACTTTTTGGGGCGGAACATGAGTATATTGAATGGCTCAACGGCCAAGGCCGAAGACTTGCAGCAGCTTTTAAATCTAGCCTGCTGCAATTGGATCTCGGAAAGGTTGTGATCATTATTCAACAGATTTGCTCATATTGCGACCCATTCAAGCTTCAGATAGGTGAAATCTGCCACAAGTAGAACAAGTAGTTCACTGACAAAATAAATAAAACAATATAAAAAATATACCCAAAATGTTAAATACCTCCACATGTTCAAGTTATTTCAGCTACAGCCATTAGAAGCTAAACACAATAGACTACATTTCTATTGCACGTCGCACATGAATATGAAGTAAGCTGTTAGTAATCGAATGCTATCCAACTTTTAGCTCCATTTGTATATTAGACAAACATGTCTGAGATTAATAGCCAGGGCTAAAAATAGGCAAAACTGTTTCCAAATTCGCCGAAAGTACGACAGCAGATCAAACAAGACGCTGTCAACTTTTGAATGTCGTCAAAAAGATGGAAAGGAAAACGTCAGCTTCGAGGCCCGTTGATAATCCAAGGCGAGACCCAAGCCAGTGCGTCCTCCCATGCATAATAAACTGGGCTTTACAACGTTAAGCTGTCACTCAAGACGCCTGCGGCCACACCCTCGCCCACTCAAGAGCCCGTCGACTACTCTGCTAATATTTGAACGAAATTTAATGTATCAATTAAAAATTATGAAGTTGACTAATATGTAAGAGCACGTACCAAAGAGGGCGAATAGAGCGACGTGCAGGCGGGTGGCGCAAGAAACATGCCTTGCATTAGCGCCCCACTTGGTATGCTATGGTTTTTTTTTTGTTATTGTATAATATAATGGCTCCGACCCGGGCACTAGCGCTGGAGCTGAAGCTAGACCAGGCCTGGGCACGGCCTCGCAGGCTGGGTCTTTGGTCCAGGACTCTGTGTGTGTTTACCAAAGGATATTGCTGTGCATATTGAAAAGCAACAGCGGGGCGAAGGACGTCATTGGACGTAGCTTAACGTTGGCGTGGTCAAGGCATACTTTCAGGGGCTACTGTTCTGCCGGCAATTATGCTGCTGCGCGCGTGTGTGTGTGTAAGTGTGTGTGGGTGAATGGGTGTGGAATTATCGTCAGTGGCAGGACTTGCATCTTAATGGAAATGGATTCAACGGCAATTAACATAAGCAAATATATACAACGGGTTCGCCTCTCACAGTCACTATGTGTGACTGCGTCCGTGTGTGTTTGCATGTATATGTGTGTCTACGTGCTAGGCGTTTGCGGTTCAAGGCAGATAACTGCCAGCCACATGAAGCATACGTGTTCTTGCTGCTGTAATGGTGTTATCATAAGGTAGGCGGGTTCTTTGCGGTTACAGCCCCTCTCTCTAGCCGCCCACACAAAGGCACACACAAGCATACACATACACGAAGAAAAATGGCTCTTTTAATTTAAATGCAAACACGTTTGGCTTGGCCTCTGGATTTATGTGATAATCGTTTAAGTGAAAATTTAATTGCATACTTTATGTATGGGGTTTTTGCCAAAGATCTGATCTAAGGCTTAGGCTTTGGCTTATGTCTGCTGCGCCATGCGCACAATAAAGCAAAATTTATGTAATTTTTAAGTAAGCCTGCGAAATGGACCTTCTTGCTCAGCCACACACCTCCTACACACTCAGGCTTAATTGTAATGACAGCGTGCCTGAAAGTATGCAATAAATTAATGCAAAAGTCATTTAAAGGTGTGGCCGGGCACTTAAATAATGGCCACATGAGATATGCGTATCGCAATCTCTCCCGCCCCGCTCTGCCCGCTCAGAGGCCTAGCTCCAGCTTAAGTCGCATTTAAAGCTATGCAAATATTTCAAATTGTCTTAAGCTCGCATATTGATGGCCCCGACGTTTAAAAGTCTGCAAAGGTTTTATGCATTACGGGGATTACATGTAAATAGCCGTCGGGCTCGCCGTCCCAGTTTCCGTTTTATTAATATGTTTTATTAATATTTACTTAGGTCAGGCTACGGACCGACAAAATGTGAGATGAAAGCTTTGCTGGAATTAATATAATATAAGATTCGTACATATTGCTGTTAATAATGTGGCTCCCCCCCGGTTCAGTTCCGTTGGGGGTGCGCGCCTCGTGTTTGTTTTAATGTAGCTCATAATTGCTTGACCAAAGGATTTTTTAATTAAAAACATTGTAAGTCGTTGCCGCCCGACGTCCACCCAGCCCGTCTCGTGTGCTAATAATTTTAGCGCGCTCTGTTTGTTAAAATAATGAAATTTTTAATATTAAAAAAAAAAAAAAAATGGGCAAAGCTCAAGCTGCGCACGCTGCCAATATTTGCTTAGCAAGGGGGTCAGCAGAAAGCGCTCGACATTATATTGTAATGTTATCCATAGGTCAAACAGTCGAATGAGCTAATGAGTGTGCTATGTGGAATAAGTTACTTAATCAGCAATGTGCTCTGGACTGCAAATGGGGTTTGCAGCTGCTAATGTACAAAATGTGAAATTTTAGAACTTTAAGTTGAGGCGAATTTTCGCTGACTTTTTATCAAGAAGGCAATGAATTTACGCTACTATTTATCATTTGCTAACACTGAAAACAATATGGCTTTGTTTTACAACACTGATAGCTGCCAATCTGCTGTTGCTTTAGTTTTCCATCAGATGTTGTCTGCACATCAAATTAATTTGCATATTATTCAGTAAAGTGCCCCTCGCTGATCGCCTGCCGGTGCTGGCCAATCAATTTGTTAAGCCCTTGATGGCCAATAATGCCTACAACATGAACGCAGCTGCGCAATTGAGCCCAAACGGCGGACCAATAAATTATGTGGCAACGCCTGCGTCTAGGCTTTGCAACAACATAAAAAAGAGAAGCGAACTTAACATAATTTTTGCAACTAATCCTGCGGCCAGTTCTGGCGCCGAATTGATATTTATATAAACAAATTTAATGGCAAAATAATGGAGCTGCAGCCCCAACCCCATGGGGAGCCATGGGCAGCTATGGGCAGGCGTGGGGGCGTGACACGGTCAATTGTTGTGACAGAGCGGCACTGTTCGGCGCTTGCAGCAGACAAATGTCGCACAAATTAAAATCAAACGCTAAGCTGGGGCTTAATTTAATTATACAAAAATAAAATGTCAGTTACTCAATTAAATTTTAATACAATGCGCTTTGACCCAGGGTTGCCGGCTCGTCTCGGCCCGCGCTCATCTCCGGCGTTGTGTCCAAGCGCTGAGCTAAACTAACATTTGTCCTGGCAGAGAACAACGTGGGTTTGGGGTGGCAGCAGTACGCAGTAAAAATAAATTTTCATTTGCAATTTCAATCAGCGCTAATCCTTGGCAAGCGCATGCGGCCGCTGGCATCGTATCCTGCGCTCCTTTTGGCCCCGGCAACGCCTGCTGCGTGATTTTTGTAGCCTAACTGCAGGCGGCACAGGAAACGGAGCGGGAGGGCAGGGAAACGAGGCTGGGCTTAAAAGTGCAAACAAAATTAAGCACGTACGCTGTAGATCCGGGGCCAGCGTAACCCCAGATTAAAGCTGTCCAACTGCGTGAGACACAATATATCCTTATCAAGGCCCGCTGCTTCAGTGCTCACTGCTACGATTCGTCCTGTGCCTGCGTCCGGACAGTTGTTTGCGACAATAATTCTCAATTTAAAGTGGCCAACAACGGAGACACACAAATGAAAACATTACAAACGCTCCGGTACTGTGTGCCAATCCCCCGCACCGCGCCAGAAGCATCCCCTCCCCAACCACCTGCACCCTCTGCAGTAGCTGGTAGCTGCTGGTGCAATCTAATCCCTTGTCGATTAAGTAAATGCCTGCGACGTTTGTTTTGGACATGAGGCGAAATCCACGTTGCTGTCTAGTCGAGTCGGAGGCACTCGAATGGACAGCTACAGTTCATTGGGATTAAAAGATTTTGTGTTAAAAATTTTGTTATTTGTTGCATACTTTGCGGCGCCGCCTCTAATCGCCTGGGACGCAGTCAGTCACAGGGCCCAAGACAAGAGCAAACAACAATAACAACAGTAACAGCTTTTGACAGTCATCAAGTTTGTCGCACTGTAGTTGGCTAAATGAAAATTGAAAGCGGGCTATGTGAAAGACAAGTATGCCCCGCAGGGCCCCTAATGTATTCCATGCTGAATTCTGTACACACTCGCATTTTACATTTTGAAACAGTCGCGTTTTGACAGCTGTCAGTTTTTGTGGCTGCCGCCTCATGAAATATTTATGGCATGCAAAAATGCGTAAAACGGCAAATTATTTTAATTTTCTATTTGAGTTGTTCCCGCTACTAATTTCTAGTTGGTTTCGGTTCTGGGCGTTCTTTAAATCGCCAAATATATATATGTATACATATATTTTACTGGGGGACTTGGTACATTAAATATAAATCGAGAATTTATGTAATATTTTAGTATTACTTTTATGCCTTAGGCCAAGAGAGATTTGCCAATTAGTCGTAGCCCCTAATTTTGTGTGTTTCGAGTTTTGAGGAACAACTAAGACATTTGTCGCTGCCTTAAAATGCAGGATGAGTGTCTCATCTTCTATGACTGTTCTGCCTTCCCGCTTGGTAATTTATACTCTGATATTACTAATTTTTGGTAATTTCCTTAATGTCCTTTTTTGGTATCTGTGCGTCGCACTGCCGGAGCAAGGAAGTGAGCCAAGCTGAAATAACAAGCTGAGCCCCAGGCGCTGATAGTTGCTTTACATGGACGTTCCCATAGCTCGGCTTGTTGTTCCACTTGTTCTTGTTGTTCTTCATGATGGAGTTATTGTTGTTGTTTTTGCTGCCGTTTTTGTTGTTGTTGCTGCTGTAACCCTAAAAGTATGCTGTGCCTGGTTTGGCATGGCGTATGTTTGATAAAAGTTCAAACCCTGAACTTTGCGCATGTTTAAACAACGCAAACGCAAAAATGCTGCTGGCTATTTTAGTTGCAGTCCCCGCCTCCTCAAGCCCCCTGCACAACACCGCACCCATCCTGTCAGCCATTGTTATTTGGCAAAAGTTTGCGAGCGGCTCATGTGTGTGTGAGTGTGTTTGAGTGAGTGTGTGTGTGTGTATGTGCTTACGGTAAATGTTTCTGTACAGTTTTGGACGCAGACACTGAGCCCCCCAAAATTTAATCTCTTAAAAAGTGTCTAGGCTATGCCCAGCGCATCCTTTTGCCATTGTTGTTGTGGTTGTCGTTGTTGTTGTTGTTGATACGGAAATATTGTTTGTGACGCACTTTTGGCACTAATGTCTGCCGACTTCCGTCTATGGTTTTTTAGTGTTGTTGTTGCTGTTGCCCGGAGCAGCAGCGCCTTAATGCTTTTTAGCAGCTTTTCCTTTTAGTGTGCTGCAGCTTTAGGCTAGGCAACTTGATTACAGTTGATAGTTTTCGGACTGCGTGCTGTTATTTTGTTGTTTTTATTTTCTGTGTATGTTAAAAGTCAAAAATGATTGTGAAAAGTGTACAGTTCGGACACAAAGTTACTGGCGAGATAGTGCAGGGACTTTAATTGCATGTGAGCTTTGCAAATCGAGGCTGCGGCTTGTGGAAAAAGAATCATGCTGTGCATTGCATTTCGTTGCGCGGTGCTTGGCACTTGCATGACGGGTTAAGCCTGCAGCCAAATATGATTTGTGCAAAATATAACAGGCTGATACAATGACTCTCCCGCCTCATAAATTGAATGCACTTTCAAACGAACTTGACATACTTAAAAGTTCTTTAAAAATGTTTAACTAATCTTAAGCTTGCATAATAGCCTTACTTATATAAGAATAATATTATTAACAGAACACTTGAAAGCCTCATTTCAACAGTTTTATTCTGCTTTACACAGTTCTTAAGACCTTTATTCTGTTTCAAGTCGAAGACTACGCATTACTCATACGCAGGGCTGGCTTGTGCTTTCTTCTTACACTTTTAATTTATATTGCACTTAGAACTTTGCACATAAATTTGGCAGCTATTTTGCATACTAGCTGCTCGCTGGCGCCCAATAAATTCGCTCGATGTGTTTCACTCTATTAATAATATCATTTCGGGACAAATTTGTAGTGGGGGCCAATGCTAATGACATGCCCAAACGTTTCCGTAAGTCGTTATCACAAAGGCAAAGTCATTATTATAATGCCAAATAACCCCCGAGAGAAAGAGAGAGAGAGAGAGAGTCGGAGGCGAGAGCGAGCGAAGCACTAAGCACATCATCTATTTAAAAAGTTGACATAAATACAATTATAGATTTGAGCGCGGGGGCGCTGCGAAAATGAAGATGAAAATAATAAAATCGAACAAAAATTGATGTCAACTTTCGGTAAGCCGAGAGAACCAAGAGAAGAGCACGGGCGTAGCCTGGAAAATCAACGAAAACTTGAAGACGGCGGCAACGCTGGCGACGACCACGAAGCGGAAATGCCGCCATTAGAAAGAAAGAAAACTGCTGCGCCATTGAGAATTGAACTGCGGGCTTTCAACTTGGCCCACAAGGGGCCAATGGCTGTGCGGGTGTGGGAGTGTGGGGGTGTGGGGCGTAAATGACAAACAAACAAGCGACGTCCGCCTTCTCATCTCTGCGCTCGTTCTCGTTGTTGTCGCCGACGTCGTCGTCGTCGTCGTCGTCCTGGCGCAGATAAAAAGAATTGTCAAAGCGCCTTAAAAGTATGCAATGCCAGCAAAGTAAGCTGCAAAATCGACAAGTACAATGCTGACAGGCAATTGCTACAGTTTTTTTTTGCTGTTGCTGTTGTTGTTCCAGTTGTTGTTATTGTAATAATAATATCGATTCGGCATTCTAACTGAAGGTATAAAAATTCGCATGGACGTAACAGTCCTGCCGAATGCTGCCTTGTCATCGCCGCCGACCGTCGCCGGAATTCGTTAATAAAATTTTATTGAAATTGTAGACAAGCGGCGAAAAACCGACGAAAACGATGACAACGACGTGCAAAACAAAACCAAAATAAAATGAAGCCAGAGAAAGAATGAAAGAAACGAGCCAAAGGCAAAGGCATTGCCCAAACCGAAATCGAAGCCGCGCGCGGCCCGAAAGAAAAGCAATTGTCATCATTGGCACGTAAACGTGGCCAGAGAAAAGGGCTAGGGGTGGGCGGGGCGCTAAGACAGCGAAGGTGGCAGGCGCAAGACCGGAAAAAGGCTGGCCCTTAAAGTTGAAGTGTTTTGGCTGCGCGATAAAAATCTAAAGCCGCCTTCAAGGCGTACCAACAACAATAAGCACGAAAAATTGAAAAAGGGTTGGGTTTCAGCATAGTTGGCAGCTTTAAGAGCGTGTGCAATACCTGCGGGAATAGTTGCCACAAAATATGCAGCACTATTAACTTAAAAGCAATGCCACAAAAGCCAGCACAGCTGACAGTGCCACAGCGCCTCAAGGTATGCAACAGCAGCCATAGCAGCAGCAGCAGCATCAGCAGAACAAACAACACAGTAAACTTGACAAGCAGCGCAGAGACAATGCCGCAAAATATAGCAACAAAAATGTACCAAATTTTTTTTGTTGGCCCGGCAAAGTGAAGTAAATCAGGGCAAAAAGCAGACAATTTCAACTATAGATAAAATGTTTATGCCGGAAATGATATCGAAGGAGTTTGTGTTCCTGCTAGAAGTTATTCGCAAAGAATTCTGTTGATTTTAAGGATTGAAATGTTTTCCTTGCAATGCACAATAGTTGTCCAAAAATATATGTACAATTATTTAAAGCCATGAGTAAGTAATATTTTTTTGGATCTTATATGTGCACATCTCAGTTATTTTAACTAAATATATTTTTAAAATTGTATTTAGGTAGTTTTAATAACGGAGCAAAGCGCGTTGATAGATGGGAAGACCTTATATAAAATTCGAAAAACACTTTAATTTAATTTTCTTTAACGCCAGTTAAATATTTGACCAATGCTCTGAGGCCATAACAGATTATTTGGCTTCCTTTCTTTTTTTTTGACAAATCACGTCAGCATTCAATTTCTGGCAAGTTCGTGTGCCTCATTAAAGTTTATGCTCAGACGTTGTCTGCATTCGCATCCGAATTGAAGTTTGCTCATCATTTGCTGGTCGCTGGTGCAGTTCCTGCTCCTTCTGCAGCGGCTGCTGTTGCAGTTGCTGGAGGCAGTGGAACGTGCCCATACATTGATGATGCGGCCGCCATTTGTAGTGCGCGCCGTCGTCGATTCAATAAGGTTTGGGCTTATGCAAACAGACGTGCATTAAATTAAGTAGCCGCCGCGTCGGACGCCACTTGCAGTTTGCAGCTTCAAGCACGTAGACAACGGCCAGGAGGAGCCAAGCAGAAGACGTAGAAAATACCAAAAAAAAGTATTTTATATATATATATGCAAAAGACAATGAACGTAAATGCAGCTGGTGAAGCGAACAGTCGACAATGTTGTTGGAGTGGGGCAGCTGCATGGTGGGCTGGTAGCTTGAATTGGCTGGCTGGCTGTTTGGCCAATGCCTTGGTCTTAAGCAAGTCTATTAAAATTGTTTATAACGTGCTGTTTGGCAAGTTGGGCAGACAGGTCGCCGGTGGCAAGCAGAAGATAGCAACAAATTGCAGCGCAGCTGCAACCGTTTTTATGTTGCATACTTTTTCGGTTGCCGCACGCGACATGGCCATGTCATTTTTAATGATGCACGCAGCGCGTTTCCTACACAAAAAGCCGGAAGTTTTGCGCTTTTAGCAGCCATCAGATTTTTATGAGCCGCGTCCACGACGAAGCACGATGAAGCAGCAGCCATTACGATGTGCCTTTTATGCGCCTAGGAAATGTGAGATTTTTATTTCGCGCAAAGGACACTTTTTCCCCAGATATTCTGCAGTTACTTCTACTTTCTTTATTTTTTTGCGACAAGTTTTTAATAAGCAACTTGGCGACTTGGCTTAAATTTCCGGTGACTAAACCAGAAATTTATGGCTCCGTTTGCTGCCGCAAGGATCGAGCAATGAAGAGGAGCTGGGCGCGCCAGTGGTTCAGTTTTGGCTTAAACGAAACGTGATGTCAATAGCAAACAGTTTGGCAAAAGGTAGCAAAGGTATCGCCACCTAAAAGTATACTGTGCTTATTTATATACCAATACACACATACACGCGCGCACACCTCATACACTGTGTGACTTGTGTGTGCATGAGTGTGTGTGTCGGTTTGATTGCGTTTTGCCAGCGTCGTGCCAATTTCACTGTCAAGATATTGAAGCAAGAAAATTAGTTTACCGAAAAAGTGGCTTTAGGCGGGCTGTTCTTGCTAGACGCCTGCCAGAGCAGGGTGGAATGCAGAGGCGCCAGTCTGCAGGCAGCGCCAGAAAATTGTATGTGGCAGCCGCTGTTTGGATTTGCGCCGCTGGAGCAAAATTGAAATTGATGGCAGGCTGAGCGAGAATCTCAACGCTGCCAAATCAATACCGGAGGGGGGTTGCGCTGGTATCGGGTACGTTCTGCCAAGCAGATTGGCCCCCTTGCATGTGTCTAATATGCTAAACATCACTGATTTAGTGGTGGTAATGGTGATTTTGGTGGTCGCCCTGCCCTGCCCCTGGGCGAAATGCCGCAAGATTTATGTACTCCGCCAAGTCTGTGCCAACATATGCTCAGGCGCAGCGAATGTGTTAAACAGCAACAAATGAGTTGTGAAAGTGCAAGTAACGTAAGCTAACTGCTCGATTAATAAGAGTTTCTATATAGTCACAAATGTAGAAGCTGGGCTAAACAGTATTTCCAGCTAAATATGTATAGATCTTAAGCATAATGTAAAAAAAATATTAAGGTTGTGCAGTCGGTCTTGCGACACAAATGCAGCTTAGGGTACTATATATATGTGAATACCAACTTGACTGTTGCAAAAAGTTTTGAACTTTGGAGTTCTTAAGAAATCAATTTAAACATGCCTATTTATATATGTGTATTAACTGTAAGACTTCTTTCAAACTAAAACTCGGCTCTGATTATTTAAACAGTTTAACATCAGTAAATAAAACTTAAAAAGAAAGTAAATAAAATGGTTTTCGAACAGCAAATAAAGGCCAACAGCTTTTGTGCTAAATAAATGGCGACACCTTAAAAATATGCGACAAAGAATTTTGTCACGTCGCGCTCATTATGCTGCACAAATACAGTTACAGCTACTAATACAAATCCAAATACGTCTAACACATGCCGTTTAAAGGCAAACGAAATGCTGCACAGCTATCATCAAAGGCATTTCCCAGCTGCCAAAACGCGCATTTAAATTTCAAATTAATTTCACATCGTCATGTGCAAAAAAAAAAAAAACAAACAGTAGCAAATCTGCAAGCTGACAACTCGCAGAAGGAAAAAGTACGAGGGAAATATTGCAAGAGCGCGAGAGAAACAAATGTTGGAGACTGGGCCAGAGAACTGAGACATCGTTTTCAGAGCAATAAAAGAAACTGAAGCTGAACTGTGAAAAAGATGTGAAAAATGCCAATGCCAACGCATCGCGGCACGTAAATACGTTCCGAGGGGTCCGTACCAAAATGATATGCACGCTGCCAACCTGTTTTCGCAGTCAGTCAGAAACGAGCGGCGGCAGCGCCATAAAATATGCAAAAGAAACAAATTTTTCTGCGCGAGTTTCGTGCTGTTTTTTTATACCCACTACGCAAAAATGAATAAAAACGGGTTTAATAAGGAGGCAGAAATATACAGTCTCTCGTTATCGTTCCAAAAATGTATTGATCAGGTCTCTATAGCCCTGAATGCTATCTTTTGTAGGAGAAAACGTATAGCAAGAGACCTCGTTGAAAGATGTGTAGTCAAGAGGCTCAAGAGAAGATCGTTTAGGGACCTCATCTAACCACGACAGATTTGATTCGAATCAATAAGAATTTACAGGGTACCTAGCAGTTGCGCACTTGCTTTGCCATAGTTTTCGTTGTGGCTCATGGCTGAATTGGCGCAACATATGCCAAGCGCCAAGTGTTATGCTACAGTTTTTGCTTGGGCTGCTTTGTTTTCAGCTCGCATCAATTATGCTTTTATTTATACAACAATTTCGACTCGCAAAGCGTTCAATTTTCGTCAGGCAGACGCATCGCTTAATGTGACTTGACAAAAATGGCGTCCAATATGGCGCAAGTGGGCGGCCACGGCTGGCTGGGGTTGGGCTGTAATGGGGCTGGGCTGGGGCGGGCTGTCTTTACGCTTGAGCGGCACACAAACACACACACACACATAGATCTTGGCAAGGACTCGCACCTTGGCGAAGCCAAGATGACGACCAGCAGACGCCCGGACTCAGTTTCTATTTTAATTCACACGCCATTGTTTGCCTGTTGTTGTTGTCGGTTGTTGTTCCTTGTTGCTGCTGAGCGCCTAAAAGTAGACGAAGTTGAATTTCTAATGTGCAGCAGCTGCGAACAATAGAAAACAGGAGAAAAACTCACAACGCCACGCTGTTGCCTGCCAGCCTGATTGTGTTTTCGGCCCTGTCGTTCTTGTTATCGTTGCTGTTATTGTTGTTGTTAGTTGTGAGGGTGTGTGGGTGTGTTAGCGTGTGTATTTTATTCTCCTTGATGCTCTCTAAAGCATGCTTATGTGCGCGTTTAAGCAGTTTTTAAATCTCTGCAGTGAATACAAGCAACGCCCTATACATACACGCGAACCCACTTAAAGCACCTGATAGGCAGCTAAGTACAAATTTAAACAAGTAATTTGATAGTATTTATATAATTATAGAACTTATTGCAAATCCACATAATGAGGCATGGTATATCAGGGCCTTGGCTTGAGTACTTTGCTTACTTGAATAATATTTGCTTTGCATTTATTTCGCCGTTCTTGTTGCCTTTGTAATTGGATACAAATTAGGCGCTTCCCTTTTACGCATATCCGAGCTTATTAATTTATTATAATCTTGGAAAAGTTTCGCATCGCTTTTGATGTTTTCTGAAGCAGGCGCGCTTTTACCTTTGAGTAATTTGAGTGAATTTCAAGTGTGTTTTTTTTCTGTGCTACCCAAGTAAACAGTTGGTTTGTTGACTTTCAACCAGCTGGCGAATGCAAATGTTCTAAGCAAATGTCAACCCATTTGCGACCCCGCCCACTTTGCAAGGCAAACAATTACTGCCCAGTAAAACCAACAACAAAAGCGAGCAAGAAAAAATGCTAATTGCCTAATTTATTCGGCGTTGGCACAGCCAATGTGCGGGAGTTTCGCTCTAAGTTTTTGTGTCACATTGGCTGTATTTTAAAATATTTATTTATGTACTTCTCTACCCTCAACTCTGCTCCACACCGCGGCTCTGGTCAGCCGCTTGCTTGGATTGCTTTGCAGCTGCTGTTGCTGCTGCTGCTGCTGATGGCCATTTTTGCTTTTGCTGGGCGCTTTTGCGCTTCGCCAATCAAAAGCATTTAGAGAGCCGGCTTTAATGCATGCGCGCGCTTTCATTAACAAGCAGCCACGCCCACTGCCAAAGCGCCCGCTCTTCTAAGCCGCATTTACACACAACACTCACACACACACACACACAGACACCTAGTGGGGGCGAAAAAAATCGCGTCAGCGGCTTATGCAAATGTGTGGAAAAAAGTGCATGTTGTGTTGAGTGAATACGAAATTATTGTTTACAACTGTAAACTTTTAAATACTCTACAACAAGACAGAGACTATGCGACCAGGTCAAGCATTCGAATCGATGCAATCTAATAGATAATTTGCCTCTTGAGGATCATTTTAAATATCATTATAGCAACAGAATAAGCAGACAAATCGATGGAATTTATCAATCATCTCGCTTTTTGTATAGAGCTCTGTTCGAGAATTTGACATCAATATTAACGAAACTTTTTATTTATATAACTTTATATATGAATAACATTTCAACAACAACATTGGAATCTGGAAGCTCCGCATCAAAATTTCTTCGAGGGCAACTATTTGAATTGGTTAAATAAAAAGAGTATGCAATGCTTCGGCTAGGCCAAATATTTGCTTTGTCCAGTTTTTTTCTGAGGGCTTCTGTTTAGAAAACGCTTGCAAACCGCACTAAAAGCGACTTATAACATGTTGAGTGCCAGAGGATTAACGGCAAGCCGAATGCATGTTGGGTGGGCCAAATAGAAACTGTCCATGCTGCCCGGCGCTGAGCAGATCTGGTTGCCCGACTGTAAATTCCTTTTTAATGAGTGGTGGTTGCCCAATGTGCGTCAATGGGGTTGGGGGGACGGTGGCGGGGCGTCCATAAGCTGCTTAAGGTTTGGCGTAATCAAAAATTTTTTAAAAGCTTTTTGTGGTACATCCACATGAAAGCCAAGCCTGTTCGTCGAAACCAGAGCAGAGCACTGACGAGATGAGGGACGTTCGGTGCGGCGGGGAGGGTAGAGCCCGAAAAAAACTTTGTTAAGCTTGAAATTAACTTGCGGCTTGTCTGCCGCCGCTGCTGTTGCTGCTGCTGTGCCAACTTTGACGCCTGCAGGTAGGCAATCAATTTTTTTGTTCTCATATTGTTGTTGTTGTTGCACTTGGCAATTTGGCTCTGTATAATTAATATATGCAGGAGCTAAAGTGTAGCGTACTTTTGTGCAAGCTACTAAAAATTTTATACAACAGCTGCCGCGTCGTTTTGCGCTAATTACCTGGCTACCAGGACCAGAGTCGTAATGCCAAATTGCAATTACAACTGCCAACTTGGCAGCCGCACACCCCGCCATGCCTAACTGACATTAAAATGCTTAATGTGCAGGCAGGTAAGAAAAAAGATGAAAAAAAACAACAAAATTACGCGCTTTTAAAATTACAAAAATAAAAAACACAGAAATTGCTGCGCTCATTTTCTTGCTCTCCAATCTCTCTGTGCACACTTTCAGTTTTTTTTTCTGCCTTCACGCTAGCTAGCAATTTGCCAGAGTCGTCTTTTGGGGGCGTTCTTGTTGCTCCTGATGCTGCTCATCTTAAAAATTGCCCAGGTGAAAAATTGCAGCTGTCATTGTTAAGCTGCACGGCCCGTGGGCTTGGGTGTGGGCGTAGCAGTTCAGACATGACAGCCATGTAATGCTCCCGGCCAGACTCGCACTGGGCATAATTCAGAGTGAAGTGCAGTTGATTGTAGGCCTGCAGCAGTGCATGGGTTAGCGACCAGTCGGGACTGTCCCTCGTCTAGCGAAAAAAGAGTTGCATACTTTTACGAGACGTTAATTAGAAAGCAGCCAAAAGGCAAGCAGAGCATGTCAGAGCATAAAAAATAGCCATGAAGGGCATAATGGTTGCCTCAGCAAAAGAAAAGTCGGATATCAGTATAAAATTACTGTTGTATTAGATCGGTTATAATGGGCTCACACACGCACAACACCTCGGGACACGCTTTGATTTTCTGCAATCAGTTGTAAAATTTGACGAATTGAAATTGACTTAAGCCGGGGTTCAACTGTTTGCTTGATTTGGATTGCATTTGGATTTATATTTGGGTCTGTGAGCATTGCCGTTTCTCCTCGGTTTTATTTATATTGGCTTGTAGTTGCGCCTCACTTGCGGCTATGTTTTTGAAGTTTTTACCCGTATATTTGTGAAGCACTGATGCCTGATGAACGCTGCGGCGTGGGCATCGCTCATCGTATTGCCTGAAGTCTCCATTTTTGGGGTTGCGTTTGTTAGCCTGTTTTACCGGGAAGTTGTGTTATTGTAAAAAATGTGTTTGTCCTGCGGCATGGTTGCATTGATTTTGCTATTTCTCCCAAGCCAAGCGAAGCTATGCTTTGGCGTCAGCCAGCTGTAATTACGCGACGGCGTTGAGCTGGCGCCATCATCATCATCAGGATCTTCATTATCATCAAGAAGTTCCGCCTAAGTAAACACATGATTTGGCTAAGGGCAGCGCAGGCAGCGCAAGCCGGGTCGTTTGTTTAAAAACGCATCTAAATTGCAAATTAAGCAACAAATTTCATCAACAATATTTGAATTTGAATTTAAATGCGACAACGAGTTGGGCAACGCGACTGAGAAGCGCGTAGAGAGGCGACTGCGAAAGCAAAGCCCGCAAATAGATACACACACACACACATACACAATCACATAAACCGAAAATGGAAAATTCGCCTTCGCCTTTCGTAAAGCCAGGCAGCAATCTGAGTGGTAAATAAAGCAGCAGGCAGGACTTCGAGGATGAGCCCCAAAGAGGAGTAAGCGGCCAGGATACTTGTACAGAGTACTTGCTCTGCGCTCTCACACAGAAAGAGAGTGACAGAGGGGGAGAGAGAGAGTTGACTTGGAAACGAACTGTTCGCTGCACTGATGTAAACACCAAAAATACAACAATGGCAACCATTTCAGTTTGCTTTAATCCCCCCCGCTCGCTGGCACACGCTCGTTGACTGGTTTTGTATATTTGCCTGTGTTGTTTGTCAAAAGAAGCAATTTACGTGCAAAATAACTCAAGTGTCATGCAAATTTCATTTATTTTCGCACAAGAAAAAATAATTCCCGCACCGCGATGAGGCCAGAGCAAGCAACGTTGTCATAGAGCACATAGTACACATACAAACGTCTCTACAGAAACATGCATACATACATATATGGGTGTGTGTGTGTGTGTGTGTAGATTTAAATATATATGTAGTTATATGGCATTTTCTTACAAAATGTCTGTATAATGAAGTCACTCGTCGGAACAAAATCGTTGCACAAAGGCAAGAAACAACTTTTAGGCGGCTTCTCGGTTGTCAAACAATTTGATGCTGCGATTTGTGTTTTTTTTTCTTGGGTTTTCTTTTTTTAGAAAATTAGAGCCGAGTGTGCTCTTGATTTTCCATTGAAGTGGTTCACAGGAGAATATTATAATAATAATTTCTGCTCGCTATTTAATTTAATTCGAATTTATTTAAAGGACGCGGGCAACGCAAAGTTGGGGCGATGTCACTTGAAGCTTAAATGAAGTTTGTTAAGTACTTTTGCGCATCAACAACAACAATAAACAACAATATACATGGATCTGTACAACCGCTGTACAGCAAACAGGCAGAGCCTTAAGTACTTCAGGTTGGAAATTTCATTAGTTTGACATTGTACGCACACACACACACAGGCGCACAAGTGCATGTCCATGACAAATGAGAATAAAATTGTGTGAAACGTGAATAAAAATAAAGGAAATATAAGCTCGACAAATATTTAGGTCTTCATGTTTTTTACTTGCCAACTTGGCCAACAATCACAAAGCCGCGTGGGAAATGACAGCAAGGCGACAACTTCAACATCAACGTCAACTTCAATTTCAAACTCAAACTCAAACTCAAACCTAAACTCAAATTCCAATTCAAATTCAAATGTTGTTTCGAGGCAGACACGTCAGTTTAATTGAAATTATGTGGGCATTATATATACTATTCAATTGTGAGTTGAAGTTTAAAAAAAAAGAATAAAAAGTTAACTTGCTGATAATTTTCGTTGACATTTAAGCAACAAGCAGATAATATATTCCAAATATATTTTCAGTTCGTATTTAAATAAAAGTTCTTGCGGCACTTACCGGCATAGTTTGGCTTCCGTGTAAATTGGTTATAGCTGATTGAGCCTCCTGTTGGGAACCGAATTTAACGAAAGCGCAGCCTGAAAGTAAACCAAGTAATATATTTTAGTATACACTCGAATATAAATATTTCAAAAAACAATTCAATTCGCGCGCAAAGTATCTTGAAACTACATTTTCCGTTTAAGAGAGGTGTTTAATGACAAGACTCATGTGAAACAGTTGCAGAATGCTGCCACACATGTGCGCAGCATTTAAATAAAATTTTAAGTGCAATTAAAAAACATTTTCGCCAACGCACAAGAATCGCTCGGTGCGCTCCACCATGGAAAACCAACATGAAGCGCCATCATCCGAGCATTGGCCTCCGAGCATCATTCCAGCAGCAACAGCAGCGCCCAACTGGGCCCATTATATAAAAATAATAGTCGGCCGGACGGTGAATGTAAAATTCAAACCAAAAAATACATTGCACTTGGCGCTCATTATTTTGTAATTTGTGCGCCAGCTGCTTGGGGGCGCTGCCAATGGGGCGTGGCCAGGCAGCATGTCGGCGCAGCCATTGGGGCTTCATGAGCATAATTATTAAAAATCATTTATGCTAATTTAATATACACGCAATAACCACAAAAGTGTACAACAACAAAAATGGCCAAGTTTTTTTTTGTTTCAAATAAGAAACGTTGCTTAAAATGGGGTTTTGATTTTAAATGCGATAGTGGGAGGAGATTGCCAAAATGAATGATACATAATATGAGATTTAAATGAAATACGTGAACGAAAAGATATTTATGTTAGATTCAATACGAAAACTAGTTGCAAACAGCAGAAAATACTAGGAAAATAATAATAATAAATCATTAAAAGTAGATTTTATATATTTATCAAATAAAATATATTAAGAGAAAACTAAACCCAAAACCCCGCTACACAAAATAAATTTGGATGTAAATATAGACATTAACTTATTTTGTTTTATTGAACATTGATATTTAAATAATACAATAATTAATGAGTTGACATTTTATTTAAAAAAAATCAAATTTCATACAAAATGATTAGATTTGTCCATTTGAAGGGCATTTTAATTCCCATTTGGAGAAAGTTTACAGCTCGAAGGCGCCCAAGCCCTAAGAAATTAATCTAGGCCTTTGGAGTTGATCTCGACGTATAGGTTAACCTTCACTCGGGCACTGTGCCTTGGACAAGAAAGGCAACAACAATGTTGAAAATTAAGACCCTCAAGTGGAGGAAAGCAAACAAAAACAGAAATATACCATCCCCCCTCTATGCGGCAGCTGTTCTGCCTAAATTGCGACTGTGGCGTGGCTGTTTCTGGCTTTGTAGATGCCGCTGCTTTAGTGAAAGGTGTGGGGCATGGTGCGTGGGGCATGTGGCATGTGGCATGCAGTGCGAGCGCGCAACAAATCCCGCCTAAAACCATGCAACATGCGAGCTGACAAGCCGTAAGGCAGACAAGCGCAAATTTCGCGTGCAAACAGAAACAAGATTTTTGTATTTATTTTTTTTCGCGTTGCAAATGTACAAAAAATACAGTGTAAAAAATTCAAGTGGATTTTTGTTTTGCTGCCACTCTTGTTTTTTCTTTTTTTGGATTTTTCATGTTTTGTGTGTGTGTGTGTGCGTTGAAGTGACAACAAAATCCTGCGCCACACAGACAACAGTTGGACAGTCCCACAGGCTGGGCCAGGCAGCCGGCAACAGGCGAGGGGGCAAATCAGCGTTGCTAAACAATAAAAAATAAAATATTTTGTTGCCTGTTAATCCACAACATTGCGACGCAGAGAAAAAGAGATCAACAGAGGGGAAAAAATACACGAAAAAATGCTGAATGCCAGGCCGAGCATAAACAAAAAAAAAAAAACAACAACAAAAGCTAAAAAAGCAAAGCAATTGCTAAGCATTTTTGTAAACTTAAATCAAAGTTGATTTTGTGTGCTTTTTTCCCATTTTTTTTGCCTTTGTTTTTAATTTTTGTTGTGCTTTCTTTTTGTTCCATTTTTTGGTCGCTTTTGTTTATGTGAAATTCATTTTTCTTGGCATAACTTGCAAAAAGAAAAATATTTTCCTAGGGTCCTGTGGTCTTTGTAAGTTATGCAATCCTAAAACACCTTCGTTAATTGTGTGCTCTCTGATAAAAAACATAAACTTGAAGGTTTTCAGCTGGCCGCATGCTAGGCTATTCTATTAAAATACATATCTCATCCAAGCTGTGCTTAAGTCCAGCATCTCTTAAGCCTAACTAACTTTACTTATTTGTATTTCGTATAAGTAAAGGCTGCACTCTGTCAATTCAAAAAATGTTTAACTGATTAGCCTCAACTAAAGCACTTCAACATTCATTAAACATAGAAGTTGTTGGCAGTACAACGACTTATACTTATTTAACTGGACTTTTTCGTAGACTTTTTTGATTATTTACCTTTGCAGGACGTCATTTGTCTGCGCTGACGCACTAACTCGCATTAAGGCTAATTTGTCGAACTTCAAGTCATTATAATAATTAAAAGTAAATTAGTCAGGCAAAGAGGTATGGCAGTCAGAGAAAGTCCGAGCTAAAAGTCAACTTTTGCTTTGATGTAAAGACATTGAATTGCATTTACATACAATCAACTAGAGCGCCGGACACTAGCTACAATTAGGCGTTGAGTCAGGACGTAGGACCTGGCCTTTAAGCTAACGAAGTGCACGCTTTAATTACTTAAGCGTCGACAAGCTGCAGCTGCAACTGAAACTGAAGCTGGAGAGCTGCTGCATTCAGTATTTACCTGCCTGCTATCCCCCGACCTGGCAATTAGTTGAAATTAAAATGTGTGCACTGCCGACAAGTTTTTTAGCGACAGGTTTTTTCCTTAAGCAACTTCCGTTGAAGCATGAAATGAAGCAGCCAACTGTCAGCGCGAGTACTCAGCTCAAAGTCTAATGACACTTTTTAATCAAATATGCTAATGATAATGATAATGCGAAACCAGCGGGCTCTCATTTGAATGAAACTCTCTTGAGTAGTAATGACCAGTTTCGACCTGAGACTGCATTTACTTGGAAATTAGCAAAGAGCAAGCACATTTTGGATTTACTTTATCCAGAAATATTAGTTTTAACATCTAGATAAATATCCACAACCAATCCGACTGCAAAGATAAAAGGACAACTATCCGCATCCAAACTCTTGAATCATATCCCACAAGGACCGAAATGAAGCTCTGCGGTTTCTCCCTTCCTTGGCAACGAGAACACATGTGATTATATTTATGGCACGGATTCAGATGGCAGACCCTTAGTGACATTTGCAATACAAATTTCGGAATGCTATTAATGTATGGGCTCTGCCACCGAAAAAATAAACCGGCCATGCTATGAGAAATCGCCGCAGGTCAAACACGTAACCAAATTGTGCAGCAACAGCACCGGCAGCAGCAGGAGCGGCAGCAGCATCAGGAAACAAGGATAACGAGCGTGTTGAGCCCCTGACTGCTGACCATCGTCTGCGGGTCGATACGTTGTTGGCCTGGTCGGTCAGTACGAGGGTTGGAGAGAGCAGCGCCAAAGAGAGAGCTGAGGTTGATGCTCGTGTTATGGCTATGGTCATTGCTGGCTGCTGTAGCTGGCCTCCGCCTGCCAGCCTGCCAGGCTGCCAGCCTGCCAGGCTGCCAGCCTGCATGGGACAAGTATTTTAAAATCCAATTAAAAACGCCCAAGTGGGATTTTTCAATCGCTGCCAGCTGCCCCACCGAAGCTGACAACAGCAGCAGCAGCAGCAATAGCAGCAACAACAGCGGCGGCAGCAACCGAGCAACAAAGTTGCATTAAGCGCGCTCCGTTCGCAATTCGCAATTTGCCATTCAGTCGCGTCGACGAGTGTGTTTGTCAGTGTGTGTGCATGTGTCTGCATGTGTGTGTGGAACTGGAAGTGGACAGGCGACGTTGGACGGGACACGTTGATGGCCATTGCATGTTTGCCTCCGGGGCACAAAAGCGTTGCATGAATCTTGTTAGCCAACGTTTACGCTTATTATGCGGCAGCAGCCTTGGCCAGTAGCCAGAAAGCAACGCTATCGAATTTGTTTGATGCATGTGGCACTGTGCTCCAATGATGAGACCTGCCACACACCCAACGCACACACAAACACGCACACACTCAACCGTATCAACTACATGCGCACACAAACAAGGTATTGCCACACGAGAAGGATGTCAGCAGTTGTTCTTGTTGCTGCTGCTGCTGCTGCTGCTGCTGCTGCAATTGCAGCTCTGCAAATTGCATTTGCCTCATGACACTCACAGTTGAATGCATTTTGCCATAAATGGGCAACATTTTACGGACCGCACAACAAAAATCAAATAAAATCGACCAAACATGGCCAACATATGGCATGTGGGTAAAAAGCAAAATAATCAGATTGGCAAAAACGAATTAGTTACTTTAACTCACGTGAAACTGGAGCTGTTGATAATTCCCTTGTAGTAGTAAATTAAACGGATTTAAAAACTGCCAAAGGTAAGTTACTTGTATAATCTGACATTAAATAATACATTTTAGGCATAACATTTTTATTTTCCGCACGTGTTAAATTTTAACTTTCGCCTACTACCTTAAACCCTATTGGCACGTTTAAATTTTGAAATGACAATTTCTATAGGTAAAGTTTTTAAAAGAATTTAAAGCTGTTCGGAAAACTTTCACTCATGCAGTCTTTTGCCTCCACTTCCCACCTAGGGGTGGATTTTTCGTAAAAAAAAACTGATGTACGATACTGTTGCCACAAATCATTTCAAGCTCAATATATGACTTCGGCTTGAACTTTTGTCCACAAAACTTTGGGCCGCATGTGTCTAATGAAGTCGGCTAACAAACTGCGGAAGCTTATCAATATGGTCAACTACAATTGTAAATAGACTCAACTTGCAAAAGACAAACAAACCAATTTCTGTTCCTTTTTGCCCAGTCTGATCTGAGCTGAAATTGAACTCTTTTGGGCTTAACATGAACCTTAACACTTTGCATACAAATCAAAAAGACAGCATATATGAGATTCCTACACACACACACACACACTCACACGCATATCTAGAATCTGCAATGGGACCATTATTCTTGATTTGAGAGGGGAAAAACTTTGGCTAGCGTATAAACAAAAGGTAAAAACTTTGTGAAAGCCTACAGAGCCGGCATGAGCCAATGGATTTGGGCAGGATTTGCAACAACAGTTAATAACATTTGGCAAAAAAGAGAAACTTGAGCCTTGGCTACAGCCATGTCCATACAGACTCACTTCATAATACATTTTATTGCCCAACGAACTGATAAATTGTCAAACTGACTGGCTGACTGACTGAATGTCTCAGCTGTCCACTTGAACTGAATATGCAAAATAGTTGAAATTTATGCCGTGTGTCTCATGTAATGTAATACATTTTGCACTTTTCCGCAGTCCGCTTCTCACTCTGTGTTGCATGAATACATATATTGTGGCATCCGCAGGCGAAATTAAATAAAAATCAGTGACCAGGATATGCAGAGCGAGAGCTCAAATTGCAATTTCATAAGCAATTTACCGCACACACTTGTACACACACACACAGATTCACGGCAAGAGAGATACAAAACTTTTTGTTTGAATGAAATTTGCCTGCGAGCTACAAAAAAGAGAGAAGGAGCGACATTGGGAGAGAGAGGAAAATATGAGAAGAGCAGCTGGACAGGCATTCAGAACTGAAACCGAGTTTTGTCCATTGCAATTGCTGGCCGCAGGGGTGTTCCGAAAAAGGAAAGCTGCAAATTACATTTGAACAACGCAAAGGCAAGTTGTCTATGGCTTTTGTTGTGGCTCGAACAATTTAATACTTGGCCAGAATGCAGCGTTGACATTTTTATGGCACTCTCGAGTGCGTGTCGCCGCCTAAAAGTGTGTAAATTTGTGCGTGTGTGCGAGACCTCTTTGGCCTTTACAGTTCAAATAATTGTGTGTGTGTGTGCGTGTGTGTGTGGGTGTGTGTGTGAGTGTGTGTGATACACAATAAACACCAATTAAGAATATAATATTTTGTGTATACAGACAAACAAATGTCTCCCCTGGCTGGCAAATTGAAAAGCCTAGTCTTTCGCTCTGGACTTTTCCTGCAAGTGCTGTGCAAATAATGCACAAAAGTATGCTACAAAAATACAAACAAACTGGCGTTGGCTACGATCTGCTGCTGCCAGCTTGAAAAACCTATAACAAAAGCTAAAATATTATTGCTTTCGGGTTTTCGCCCATCCACCACCCACCCACTCGGCAACAACAACAACAACAACATTCAACATCCAACAGCCATCGGGCACTGGGCAAACGGCCACTTTACAGGCGGCGCAGAGATACAGTTGGAGAGCAAACCGTAGCCGGCTTGTTATAAGGCATGTTGACAAGCCTCTTTAACAAATGACACCAACAGAGCCAGGACTCGAAGGACCAGACCAGAAGCAGTCAACCAGCCAGTTGGCCAAATAGTCAGGCTCAGAGTCGTAACCGTCCGTCCAATGCGACGCTTTGTGTAACATTTGTTAAGCGCAGCCGAAAAATTTGTTGCTCTTGTTTGGTTGCCAGTTGCCAGTTGCCGTCTCCAGTTGTTGTCTTGTTGTTATTTACTATTTCGTTGACTTATACGTAAAAGTGTCCTTTTTGTTTAGAACTGGGCGGGGGATGCGGCCATCATTCGGTTTGAGCTTTGGGCAACGATTCGAACCGGCTGATGGGCTGTTAACCCTTTCTTTACTGTTCTGGCATTAGAGCTGTGTAAGCTGAAAAGATTAAAATATATCGAGGGAAGGACAGAAAGAGAAAGAGAGAAGAAAACAAGCATGTATTTACGTTTATATAAGATGAATTTCCTTTGCATTTATAATTAGGACCGAATTCCTCCATCAAAAGCCATTTACAATCACAATTTGCAATCGCTTTTAAAACCCAACGGCAAACCGACTTTAAATGCGCTTTAAAGCTTAACGAATGCGCGCAAAAAGCGAAAAATCAACCGCCTAAATAAACTCACACAGCAAAGATTTAAAAGCCGCTCAAACCAAAGTAATTTCAGCTTTCAGCCTGGGCAACAGTTTTTGCCAGCGCTCAACGCACCACAAACAAGGTAAATGCTTTTCCAGCAACATCAACAACAAAATCAACTCTGGGTCGGTGGGGATGCAACCGCAACATAATAATTATGCAACAGAAACCGCAATGCATGCGGGGCAGCAACAGCAACAACAACAACAGCAACAGCAACTCACTCGGCTGGTTCAGCTTTTCTGATTTGGTGTCCCGGCCAGCAGGAAAATTGTTTTGCCAGGCGAAAGTGTGAACAAAAAGCTGTTGCGTGTGTTGCAACCAAAAAAAAAAGAAGAAATACATAAAAACAGCAGCAACAACAACAACAATAAAACAGGCAACGCAACAACGTCAAACCGCAAAGTCAAATGCAACTAAAGCCGCAGAGCACAGTTTGGGGGAGTGCAGAGTGCCAGGCCTGGGGCACGAGTTTGGGGGTTTGCTATAAAGCAGCGCGTGCTATTAAAGCGACTTAGTGAAATTGGAAATGGTTAAGAGTTTAGGGGTAGGTTGTCTGACAATAAAGAAGTGTAGCTTTAAGTGTAGAGCCAGCTTGTGTTTGCCACACGAGCCAAGCGCGAGGGTATAGAAATTAGATCTGAAATTAATTAAACAAAATAATAGTCAACGAGCTAAAAACTATAATTGATATTAGATAACCTGGAACTGATCCCAGTTGTATATGCTATGGAATACCTGTTGTCAAGTACCTCGTATTTTCTACACCTGTTCTTATCCTTTAAGCTCACACAAATTAATGCGGATGAATACAACTAATATTAAAATTATATTCACGACAAACTGGACTGACACAAATCATGTAAATATTTTCTATGAAGCTTAAAGACTTTGTTTATAAACTAAAAAAATAAATGTGAGACGGTCCGTCCGATTCAATAAAATTAAGATAATTGGTTATAGATATTCTCGCACTGATCCCAGTTGGATTAGCTGAGCTGCGGTCGATATATTCTGCGGAATACCTGTTGTTAAGTACCTCGTATTTTCTGCGCTTGTCCTGGCTGTTTTACTTGCTGCACAGACCGCTACACTTGTAGCCTTTGTCGATTTATTTGTGCACTTATTTAGCACAAAACACAAAAGCTCGGCAAATAAAGCCGCATAACTTAATAGCGGCTCGCTTCATTTGAAGTTTATTGTGGAGTGTGACCAGGGAGCACAACAGAGCCAGTCGGACCAGGGCAAGAAAAATCAATTTAGCTCGGCTTAACTTGAACATCAAAGCGTAAGGACAAGGCAAGGGCCGGGCAAGGACAGCGCGACGGCAGAGCCAAGGCAGGTACGCTGTATACGCTTTAAGCCTAATAAAGTGCGCGCCCAAAAGCACGCAGCGTCCATTTTGTTATTGTTGTTGTTCTAGCTGCCTTGTTTTATTTGAGCCCAGGTAGAGAAGCTAATTGTATTGCGCAACGGAATTTGATTGCATGGATTTGTATGATTGAAAACGGCAAGCAATAGCCCAAAAGGGAAGGCCAAGAGAGATAGAAAGAGAGAGAGAGAGAGGTTCCTCTAGGAGCAGCAGCTGGCAACTAAAGCTGGAAGCCAGTGCATAAATTGTGCGCCCAAGACGCGCACATTATTCATTTTTAATGCGCCCGTGAGGCGACCACAACAATTTGGCCACATGTAAGCACAGCTACTTGGCCATAATTGCCAGGGACAGAAGACAAGGGACAGGGCTAGAGCAGCGGCAAACGGGACAGAACAAGACGACATGGCTGCACTTAAGACGCAGCAGCTTCCAGATGTGGACGCGGGGCGGAGGCGTCATTAAAATGAGTTAGCGCTGTGGGCACAGTACAAGCGCATAAGCAGTAGCAGAAGTAGCAGAACAAGCAGAAGACGAGACCCGGGACTCCGTCTCGACATCGCTGGGTTTGGTTGTCTGGTTTCCTGTTGGCCTTTTGGGTGCAATTTTCAGGTAGTGGCAGCAATTAAGCCAAGAGGTAGATTAAGTTTAAGCTGCGGTAGCTGCACTCCTTGTGGTTGCTGCCACGCCACGCCAAGCCCAGCCTCGGTCCGCCTCAGCTGCGTTTGACGGGCGCAGCGACCAACTGCGCATTGAATGCTTTGAGGAAAAGTCGCGAAACCTTTGCAAGGCATACTAAACCTAGTCGACAAAAGAAAGGGCTTTAAAAAGAAACTCTTTCGAGAGTAACAAAATCGAATGGGGCAACACTTGCAGCGCCTTTAAATTTAGACACTACAAACGATCAACGTGATCTTGAATCTTTTGACAAGCTTGCAAATTGATTATTTTGATCTACAATTAATTTACCAACGACTGCTGTGGGTTTGCAGCGTGAAATAGTTGGTGAAGCTCAGCAATATTTCAGCTGCATTACGCAAAAATGTTGTTGTTGTTGTTGTTGTTGCTGTGCAGTATTGAAACGTGTACTCGTATTTCTAGACATGGATCCATGAATCCATATGCATAATATGCGCTTTGGCCGTGTCCTGTGGATGTGGCAAACAAAACGTGCCACTTGCAAATTGTACAACAACCAATTAAAATGCATAACTCGATTTAAAGTTTACATAACATTTTGCTAAATTACAGGTTGGCCCCAACAGTCGTCTCTGGCTTATATAAGTGGCCTGCCTGCCAGCCAGCCAGCCAGCCAGTCAACCAACCATATAGCGGCTCACCCCTCCCAACACCGCCCACTGAAACCACAGCCGCAACTCAACAGCTCAGCTTGCAATGGGGCTTACAATGTCTGTCAATTGTTGTTGTTGTTGTTGCTGTTGTTGTTGCTGTCGCTGCTGTTGCCTGGGAAACATGCAATTAAAAGCGATATTGAATTTTGTTACGCTATGCGCTCGAGTGTACGATTTTATAGTTGTTGTTGTTGTCGCTGTTGCTGTTGCTGTTCCATGGCGTTTATTTAATTTGAGCAAAAGCTAAAATAATTCGTTTTGTGATTGGCATAAGTTATACAATATCAAAACAACCCACAAATTATGCAATATTAAATCTGCAAATGGTTATGCCCAACAGAATTCACTAAATCTAACATGTTCACATAATATATCAAAATTTCGGCAAACTAAATATTTGTCTTTTGAGTTTCCCTTTTGGCCTCAGAGGATAGCATGGTGTTGGTTTATGTCAGATGGTATTAAAACTAGATATTATGGAAAATCTCTACCAATAGTAGGTGTTTTTGGATCTTATTTTATCATTTCCAAATATTTCAACCTTTAAAAGTATTAAATGAGGCACCCAATGCTTAAAGATATCCGCTTTCTAAACGCTGATCAACTTTGAGGCTCTTGCTGTTTCAACAGTCTAACAGAATTATCAAAGGGCATTCAACGACCGCTACGTAATCTGCTCCCCCCAGAGGATGATTGCAATCATCATCCAATGATCAACGACCTCTCTCTTTCTATATGTATAGCTGCCCCCATTTCTATTGTTGTTGCCAAATCGTTGTTCTACCCTAATTTATGGCTATTATGCCATACCAGAGAGTACTTGACAGAGGCAAAAGTAGACTGAAGCGCTGCCAGATGTTGCCTGGTGAGTTGGTTAGGAGGAGGTGAGGCAGTGGGTGTGATGCATTTATAAATCTTCATTGTTGGCCAGCTGTAAAGTAGCACAGACAACAACCGAAATGCGGCAGCAGCAGCTATTTTTCTGAGCCATATGACCAGGTCCCCCTTCGTGTGAGCTAAAAGCAACATCAATTTGCATGAAATATATGTGTGTGAGTGTGTGTGTGTGGGTGAGGGTGTGTGTGTACTGCGTATGCACATGCAATTACAAAAACACACGGAGCGTTGAGTACGTGCAAATCTGACCAAAAATTTAAATTGAAGTTTAAATTCTGGCAAATATTGTTGCCGATGGATGATGATGATGATGATGATGAAATCTCAATCCACATGTGTCGCTGCGTGTGTGCGTACGTGTGTTGTGGTTGTGCATACTGTTAGGGTGTTTGTATAGCCCGACCAGGCCTTCTCTCAACATCGCTGTCATCTCTCTCAGTCTCTGGAGGCCATTTTTTTGGGGTGAAAACAAGTATATCGAATTTTAATTACATTTGCCTGCCTGCCGCATGGCAACTGCTTGTGTGTGTATAATCGTATGTACATGTATGTGTGTTAGTGTATTGCAAATTTTTCATTGCCGACCAACAGCACGGAAATGTGATTTTTGATTGGGTGCCCAGAAACAGGAATAGACACAGCAAAACTGGAGAACGATTCTTTAGCTTAGACAATTTTCTACTTATGGTGGTAAATATATTTTTCGCAAATTCGAGAAAACGCATTTTCTCGGTCGTCATCGTCTCATAATCTTATTTTGTGCACGCTCATGTGCGTAATTTCCCATAGCATACTATCTGAACCATCCCAATCGGCATATTATTTATTGAAAATGCATGTTCAGTGGCTAACCAAAGCAAACCCTTTGAGCCAATTTCAGTTATTTTACCATGCAAATATCATAGGCCTACAGTAGAAAGAGAAGAGAGCAGACATCAAGTGTGTGGTGCGTGTTGTGTGTTGTGTGTTGAGCGCGTCCTGTGTGGGAGCTATTATTAAAGCTTTTCCTGCTCACTCGCATTAATATGCAGTGTTCGCTGTCAATTTGGTTTTCCGTCGAACCATTTTTGTGGCTCAGATTGCAGGAGTTTCTCTGTGTGAATGTCTATAGTGGACTTTATGGCAGATTCGTGCTCAATAAGTTAATACTCTGTTTCAGTTATGCTTACGGGATTACAGGTAAATATGTAGGTCAGCTAGCATTAAAAATTGATCTATCAAGTCTCACATAAAACCTGTGCATTATTTGCCGAAACTAATTCAAATATTTGAATACGCAATATAGATATTTCAAGGCAGCTGCTTACCGCCACGTGTATGACGTGTTTTGTTGTAAGGATGAAGCCTTGTGCACTTACCTAAAAAGATAAGAAAATGCATAAAATTATTAGTAAATCATTAAATAAATTGGATTATTGTCTTAACATAGGTTAAATTCGCGTGACTTAAAAAACTATTGTCAAAAAAAAGTCTTAAAAGCATTTGCCAAAACCTGCATGTGTTCGTTGGCCCTTCTTAAAAGTCTGAATTATTTTTAAGCGTAAATATCACAAGAAATATTTTTATGGCAAAATCTTGACAGCCAACTAAGTTTCCAGTCGACACTTGAGGCAGACTAGCTGCTCGGCTTCTCCGCGCCGTCCACGAGCCACCCGCTAGTTGGTTTAACATTATTTTCTTTCATTTTGCGTTTGGGCTTTGGAAAAGGATAACAGCACGGGCCACTGATGCCTTTAGACATTTTCATTTTCATTAAATGCCTGCGCGACGGCTGCTGCTAGCTGCCTTCTGCCTTCTGCCTGCCGCCTGCTGCCTCCTGTTACGCTCAAGTCGAAAGGATATTGTCTAACAACAAAAGTGGAATAAATTAATTTAGCGCATGTCCTACCCCGACTCGGCCTGGCAATGAGCTAGAAAATGAGCTGCAGAATGTGTGCAATATGTGCGTGTGTCTGTGCCTGTGTGGGTGTGGCATACACTTGGGCTTCCTGAACTGATAATAAGAAAATATGTGCTGCTGACAGGTGGCAAGGCTGTTTTGCCTGACATTAAATAAGGAGCCAGGCGTTTATTAAAAATAAAAAAGAAAAAACTTAAAGCCTACCTTTATGCGGCAGCTGTTCATAAACATAATACAACGTTATGTGTGTGTGCGTGTGTGCGTATTTAAGTGTGAATGCGAGTGTGTGTGCACATCAATATCCATTATAGCCAAGCTTGGCTGTCAATTTCATTTTCGCCTAATTGCGCTCAATTCAGCTCGCTCAGCTCGAGAGCCGACAGAGCTGAATGAGTTTTGGGGTAGAAATTTCCTCCGGCGGTTATTGCATTAATTTTTCAATAATCCTCCCAACTGAAACAAATATCTAAAGTGGCATACTTCATGGCTGATAGGGCACGCAGTAATCTTTTATTAATGCCGAAACCACGAAAAACAGAATGCGCTCAAGTGAGTTAATTAAATTTAGCCAAATAGCAGACTAGCTTAGCCAGGACATGTTCGGGCTTTAATACACATACAGAAGGGGCTAGAGTTATGGGAGTATGCGATAGATTCGCTTACATGATCGCATCCATGTGTATTGGTTGGTTTTCGGACAACCCTTTTCAACCTGCCTCGGCTGGGACTTTTGCTTAATGCTTAGGCCACAAACTTTCTGGACATTTTTATTGACAGGGCAGGAAGAACCTCAAAACAAGGGTTTCCCCCATGCCGGCGTATACTCGTATAATTTTCTTCTCTTATTTATTTTTACTTTATTTTATTTTTATTTTTTTGTGTTTTTGTTCTTGGACTGTGGAAAGTTTGTCTGCGGCGGAAATAAGCTGGGCCCACAGACTTCTGTTTTATGCCGAAGTCAGGTCTGAGGTCTCCTGTGCCGGTGTGCGGTCAAATCTAATTTCCGCAGCTTTACTACTTTATTAAACTATTACAACTAAAGCCGAGAGCACGGCCAGCGAGCCAGCCGAAGCGACTGGTATTAAAAAAGTTATGTACATGTGCACTGCTATAAATGTATTCACACACACACACACACACACACACACACACACACACACACAATCACATACGGTTGAAATGTGTTAATAAAGCACACTTGCCGCCACTTTGCCACATAATGAAACCAAATTGTGGTAAATACGTGATGGGGCCTCTTGGCTCCTGGGGAGTATGTTACTTCACGGGCAGATTTAGATGTAAGACCAGCTGGACTTAAGTCTGTTTCTATATACAGAATCGGTTCTATTATAAAATAGGAGTAAAAGCTATCCACAGTTGAAAAAGGGGTTTATCAAATCGATAATATTTAACTTGGAAATGGAAAGAAATAAAAAACTTAATTAGTTTTGTGTATGAGTTTAAAAGAGGAAATTCAATTTTTTGATTTGGCGAACTTAGACGTTTCCCAAATATTTAAAAACAATCAAATGAATCGAATATAATTGAAAAATCCAGTGTAGTCTTGACAAAGTAGGTAGATAATTTATGACGTGAACTACAAAATCTTGGGCAGTAAGAAAATCAAAATAATCATTATCATTGGTCGAACCTCTCAGCAAAGACATACATAGTATAATTCTCATAGCGTGCTGCATGCATGCTTCGACATTAATCCAAGGGTAACATATTTTTCCTGCTGGTCGCAACTTTCGGATACCATAAGTTGACAATATTGTGGCTTTTATGAGACTGTCGCCTCTTGCTGTCTAGAATTTCTAGTGTGTGTGTACGTTTAATTGCTTTGACCTTTGAAATGTGTTGCATAGTTTCGGGCGTGTTGCATGTTAATTAGCATTAAGCAGGAGGCGAGGCCTTTGTCAAGGCTGTCACTTGTGCGAGTGTGTGATAAAAATTTATTAGCTGATGCCTTGGGTGGCAGTTTGGGTACTAGTTTTGTGTATGACACTTTGGCTTTGCTGCAATTAAATTTAAGCTGCATTAAACAGCTGAGCCAAATACTTGAACACATACACACACACACACACATACACATGAGCACACACAGGGAGAGGTACAAAGAACTTTGGACGACAAAGTTTTTGGGGGCTTTCTGGTCTATGGCAAAAGTTGCCGCTGCGCCTTTTGATATGTATTTTAATTCCAGCTTGTGGGCCATTTTGCAGTCAGGCTAGGACTTCTGGCAGCAGCAGCAGCCGTAACAACAACAAGGGCGACTGGCTTAAATGGCACTTATGAGCTTATGCCACAACTTACATTATTATTATTACCGAGATTTTTCTTAATATTTTTGTTCGCCTCGCCCACGCAATAAATAGTTATGTGCAGCTCTTGTGGCTGTGTATTGACTGCAGCAAATTCGCTTCCCCTTTTCATTTTAATTAAGGCTTGCTTTATGATGGCCCGGGGTGTTTTTAATATGCTCCGAAATTATAAAGTTCCACCAAGGGAGAGCACAACAAACAGGTTTCGACATACAAAGGTCTGAAATATATATTTTAATTTAATAGGCATTTTTTTCATCTGCTTTACAGCTTAATTTACAAACTATTTCGCTACATCTTTTTTTTTTAAATATTTATGATAAAACATTTATCTGCTGCGCTGTTAGCACAGCGACAATCAATCAGCATTATTTTAAATGCAATAAATTTAATGCAAATCTCATCGCAGGCTCTTCATGTAAAATTAAGCCCATGTCATAAGCGTAAAATTCAATTTGGTTTTTACAACGTTTGAGCTTGTTTCATTTCATTTCGTTGCGCTTCGTTTTGTTGTGCACATTTATTTGACAGTTTTGCAACACTCAATCAGCACTTGTTAGAACTTTCAGTCCAGTCGAGTGCTGTAAAATAAACATGAGCTGAGTTTTTCCCAGTATGAAAATGAAATGAGATTTAATAAATGCAGCTAACAAGCGTGAGTGAGCGGGCGCGGGAGAGAAAGGGCACGCGACAGGCAGCATGACATGCACTTCATAAAACTTTGCTCATATAAATTGAAATTGAAATGAAATGAAATGATGATATGTAAAAGACAGAGTTGACAACGACACAAGTTCACGCTGAAGCTGTGTGTGTGTGTGCTTGTCTGCGTATTGCCAGTGTGCCTATCAAGCAGAAGACACAATGTCGCTTGCTGTCAGTAAAATCTGAAAAAAAATTGTTGGCCAAACAACAAGTGGACCAGGAAAGGGGGACAACTCCAGGCAAGCTGGGGCCCAGTTTGGGGCACTGCAAAACAACTTAAACTGTCATTGGAAAGTTGGCAAAAAGCGTTTGCTGCTGCGAGGTATTAAGAAAGTTTTTGTTGTGTACAGCTCTCAGAGCAATTACGCAGCTCGCTACCTCGTATTTTTGCAGGCAATAAATTTTGAGTACCATGTGCGGAATTCACCTGGGTGAAACAAAATGTAGCTGCATACTTTTGGGCTGACTGTCTGAGTGGCTGACAAAGCGACGAGCCGCATGTTCGAATCCCTGGCAATGTGCAAAATTCAATTAGCTGGCCTCAAGCGCAACTGGAACGCATTCAAGCAGTTGCCACGTGGCATGTGCTGCAGTTTTAGGAATGCTTTGAGAACTCGCACACACACACACAGGCGCACAGAAACAATGTGTGTGCTTGTTTGTGGGTGTGTGTGTGTGTGTGTGTGCTGCATAGCTGCTTCAATTACGCCGAATATGTCACATTAATTATTCGCATTTATGGGGTTTTCGTTGCTTTTGATAGAATACGACGAAATTTAAGTCTACTTTATGACAACCATGTGTTCCTGTTGTTGTTGGCGTCTGTGTTTGATGGTCGATATGTGTGTGTGTGTGTGTGTAGAAGCATTAATTGAAATTTGTTTTTGTATGTCAGCTGCACACGAGTTGCTTCGGAAAATCTCTCTGCAGCTTGCGTTTTGCGTCAATTAAAAGTTAATTTGACAAAGCGAGACATTTCAAATTAATTTTGGTGTAAACAGCGTTTTAATTCAATTTACATGTGATATATAGGTGCCTGAAACCAGCCCAGGTGCATCAGAGTGTGTGGCTGGTTTAGTTTTATTAAATGCGTGCACAGTTAATTAGGCACAGAGTCTTCGACCCGTATGAAATATGTAATAGTTGCTTGTGTTTGGGATACAGGCTGTAATTGTGTACGGTTTGGCTTACAGCTTGCACCAATGCCATGTCTTCAAGTTGGCCTTATGAACTATTCAAATATCTTCTGAAGAATCGTATTAATGTCTGGAGCCCTAAATGACTGGTGCTCCCTTAAAAGTTTTTAGCGTTTTTGAGAAAATATTGCTTCCGTTTCTGGCTTCGGCTTGGCTGTTTTAATCGAATGCCAGCAATTTGTTGCATACGTATTTAGGCCGTAATTAAAGTGGCCCCTTTCCAATCAGTGCCGTCCGTCAAATGGCCACTTGACGCCCATCGGTGTAAGTGCGTGTGATGCAATTACTTAATGACAGGTTCATGGTGGGGCAGACAGTCTGCACGACCGCCAAGTGGTTAGGCTTAATGTTTGAATTGCCGCCTCAATGCCGACTGCAACAAAGCCACGGGGGCAACAAGGCAATATGCGGCACGCAGCAGGCCACAAACAAACGGGCTGCCGAGCCGTTTTCACGTCAACTTCTGCCAGCAGCCTGTCAGCAACAGGACTCGGTCAGGGCTGGTATTGCTGCAACTGCAACTGCAACGGCTACTGCTACTGCTACTGCTACTTATGCAAATGCTTAGCAGCACGGCTGCCACTTGCCACTTGCTCTTGCCACTTGACGGCCGTTGTTGCTCATGTATAGAAAGTTTGATTACCGCCATCATTGCAGGCACCTAAAGAGTGCCACAGACAAGTGTGGGGGTAGGTTTGTTGGCTCTCTCTCTCTTTCGCTCTCTCACTGTCTTTCTCTCTCTCTCTCTCTCTCTCTCTTTTTACATGGGCTGCACAATTGTGTTGATTGCGCAGATGACAAGACGCAACGGCAACGGCAGCTCCTCGCCTTGATGACAATGAAGTGCATGCATGAATATTCTAATCAAATGAGCCAGCACACAAGCGGGTTGCCAGACTGCTAGACTGCCAGAGTTGCCCGACTGTCTGGCCGTCTGTCAGCACACGGCCTGTGTCGGCTGCTGCACCGGCTGCTACATTCTGAGCCTGAGCCATTGTCAAGCTGTAAAATTTTTGCATTACCATCACATGTGTGTGGCACCCACCCCTCAACACACCAGCCAGCTCCCCTTTTAGTCAAGTCAGTCGTCAGTCAGCAACCACATGCTTTGTGTTTTGTTGGGCTGGGCAAAGTTTCAAAGTCAGTTCTCGACCCGCTTCATTCGTTTCGTTTCGTTTCATTCACTCACTGAAATCGAATTTGCATAATTTAACATGATGGTTGCGCTTATTCCTGTTGCCTGTCAGACAGACCTTCAGATACCGCCCACGCCCGCTGCCGCTGCCTCAGCCTCTGCTTCTGCCCAGCTGTTATTGTTGTTCGTCCCATTCTTTTGCTCCTGCTGCTGTTACCTCCACATTCACCACATTTGCCGCCACATGCATCATCATTTGCATACATTTTCAGTTCGCCAGTCATTCAGTCAGTCACCCACCCAGCCAGCCAGCCAGCCAGTCAGTCAGTCAGTCAACTCTTGCTTGTCCTTTGCCTTCATTACTTGCTTGCACCGTTTACACATTTGATTTGCCACCCGCTGCCGCATGCCACTGTGCCCAGCCCCTGTTCTCTGCCCACAGCCGCGTGGCTTGACTCGATTTTCTTTGAATATAATTCGCAGCAGCGAGAAAAAATTGACGTTGATGGATTTTGGCACTTACACAGAAGACTAGCGCCCTGTCACTACGCCAAAAACTTCGTTGCCTGACTGGCTGACTGACTTTGAAGCGCATTTTAATGAAGAATGATATGTTCGCATTGCCATCGCCATCAGACCACATCAGAGCCCATCAGGCCATATCGGGCCACATCAGAGCCCACAACAGCCGCCAGCACACGGACCACAAGACCACATCAACTGACAGTTTTCGCGGCTTTGAACTTTTCCCTGTCGAAGGGCGACATCGACAAGTTTTTGCTTGTCTTCTTGAGCAACAACAACAACGGGAAGAAGTGAAAAAAAGTCGAGATCGGCAAATTATTCTTATAGCTGTTTTGTCATCATGTTGCCTGCAAGTTTTTGTAGGCTGAGAAAAATATAAAAATGTGATTTTACATAAATTTATTGGCTCATCCTTGTAAAATTTGACAGAAATTCGATTTAGCTGTTAGATAATGATTGGATTATTACGGAAATAAATAAGCGGCAAAGAATATGCTACAAGGGAATTTACTTTCTCGCTTTGAGGACTTAGTCATAAAACGTATTGAATAGACACTGAGAACGTTTTAGGAATTATTTTCTAATATCGAATAAATTGGGCTCTACTCTTTTTTGATTTTGAAAACCGACTCAAATTTAAAAATGAATTTTTTCTTATTTTGTATTTTCTTTGAATCTTGTGCAACTTTGTTGTTATTCTAATGTGGCCCGAAAGCAAAATAAAAAAAAACAAAAACAAACAAACTGTTGAAAAGTGTCGCTGGTTAGTGCCACGCCCACTGTTTGTTGGCCAGCTGCTCGCTCACAGGCGCTGGCAGCAGCGCCTTTTCATGCATATCAAAATGGCAACAATAAACGGCAACAAAAGAACAACAATAACAAACATTAACATACAACAATAGGCGACGCCGACAGCGGCAGTCAAATGTTGCAAATGTAAGCAAAATAAATGTGTGTGTGTGTGTATGTGACTGTGTGCGGACACACACCCGCTGTGTGCGTGTGTTTGTGTGCGCGCAAAACCAAAACTTTTGACATAATAAAATGAAATGTTATTGTTAAAAAGTTACTTGCATATTAAAACAAACGCAACTTTTTTTCCTAACGTTTTTTTATTTTTTGCTTTCTTTGTTGTTTTTTTCTGCTGCTGTTAGTGTGTGTGTGTGTGTGCAAAAATATGCACACAAATACACAGAAACACATTCACATAAATGCAAATGGGCAGCGTGTGAGAGTGCAAGCAGCACCGTGTGGAAAAGCAAACAACTTTAATTGAACTGTTTACCCGATTTTTATTTTATTATGTATGCCAACAATACGAGTTCTGGAATTCTGGGAACGCTGCTTGCCAAGCTGTATAATTGTAATGGTTATGTTTGTGATGATTATTTGGCTCGTTGCACAGCTGCTAAAATGTTACCAGGGCCATTCAGCTGGCTTTTTATCTGACAGCCAGCCAACAAAAGCACGTAAGTGCCCAATCTGCCACAGTGTGGGTGTGAGTGAGTGTATGTGTGTGTGTGTGCAGCAATGGGGCAACTAGTATCAGCTGCTGCTGAGCGAATAATTTGCTATGATTCGAGTGCAACCTGAACAAGAGATTTAAAGGACATTGTCTAATCAGTCATGCAAAAAATGTGTAGCATACTTCTAAGCGAGCGCAACTTTAATGAATAAATTGCTTTGATATTCATGTGTTCTTCATTTCTTTCCTGTACCCAAAAAGAAATTTATATTGTGCTTAAGCTTGATTCGTATATATATTAAAAAAAATATCCTAAATTAAAGTGATTTTCCTTTTTCCATTTCGTGACCTTTGCCAAGCACATCTTGAAGTGCCAAGTAAATAATTTCTTTTGGTTTGGTTATTTCTTCAGGAATAAACTTACTTAAGCGCATTTGGGTATAGCTTATGAGAGTTAAAGTCATATATTGAATTACCACTACATATCAAAATAAACTATTAAAAACGTCAACACAATGAAAACTGGCAAACAACAAATAACGAGCTCAACACGTTACGTATACTTAATATTGAAATAATTATGTTTCAGCACACACTGTGACTGTGGGGCGTACTTACCTTTGCTAGCACCGTCCGGGCCACGCAATATGGTGCACTCCTCTATAGTGCCAAAAGGATGAAATATTTGTCTAACATCATCTTCGGTTTGTTGTTTGCTGAGCATGCCAACGAACAGCTTGCGATCTAAATGCTCTGTTTTGTTTTTGTTTGTTTTTCGATTTGGTTTTTTGTTTTGATTTTTGTTTGTCGTTGTATCAAAAGAGGCAGCAAAATGGAAGAGTGGCATGTGTGAAAATCAAAGTGTAAAAGCCATAGCATTAGAAAGAAGTTGGCCAATAATGCAAATCAAGCGAAAGTTACCGAAAAATGTCAGAAACGGAAACGGAAATAGAAAAAAAGTTAATACCGAAAAAAATCAGGCCATATGAGCGTCATAATATATATGTGACATATATAAAGATGTAAATGCAACAAAGTTACACATTACGCAACAGTTTTGTAACGAGTAACAAACGCAGCAGGCACATTGAATAAAATTTAGTTTAATTTATTGTTAATTTTTTCAAAAATTGTAACGAGCGCAAAATTACCAAACAAATAATATAAAAGAAATAGATAAAGGTAAACCCAAGTTATAATCAAAGCAACAACATTTAGTTAACGAAGTTTATTATATTTTGGTTTTGTATTGGTGTTGGTTTTGATTTCGACACCAAAGGAGCAAATACAATTACAACATTTATTAATGTGGAGGGGATTATAAGGAGTTTTTCAATTTCGGAATTGGCAACGTTTTGCAATATGCCAAGGGATTTTGTTTTTTTGTTTTTGTGTTTTGTTGCAAGGGTTGCATTAACAAATTTTGATTTATTAAATTGAAAAGCAAAAATTAAAATTTAATATAAAAAAAACATTGTCAGTATTCCAATTTTGCCAATTTTGATGTTTTTTTTTTTTTTTTTTCAATTATTTATATATACGTAAATACATATATATATGTATATATATATATTTATTTTTTTTATAAAGAGCACGAACAAGTGTTACATAAAAAGGAAAGAAAAGAAGATAAAAATGGGTGATATTTAGTAAAATTGTCGCACAGTTTTTTTTTTTGGTTTTTTATGTAACTTACAACTTACAAAATGGAAAATTTCTTATTACAATAAGTATAACAAGTAGCTAAATATATATATGTATATGTTTATATGGAGCACTATACGTACACGTACACGCACACGCAGATACATACATACGAACTGACCACACACGACAGAGCTACAAGTTTATATAGACATTAAAAGGTAAATAACATATTAGCCACTACTTGGAAAAATATTTGATATTTATAAAATGATATGTATACATAATTAGAATAGCGATTGAGAGGTTTAAACCATAAATATTGGCAGCTTAACGGGAGCGTACACATTGTAATACCTAGCGGGGGTTACTTTTAATTAAATTAACAGAATCTTTGGCTTAGCCTAAAAACTTGACTCGTGTATATTGAACAACTAAACTGGTTATCGGTGACAGCATAAAGGGCCTTAGCTAAAAGTCTGCACTGCAAACCAAAAACACATCGCACTCTTATTTGCAGTTCCAATCCCAAATCCCAACTGGGTCTCATATCGAAAATTGAGCGTTCAATTATTGCCAAAACACTTGGCACACACACACACACAGAGACTATCAAGAGATGATTGTGGTAAAGGCAGAGGCAAGCCGAAAGGCAGCTGCTGCTGTTGTCGCGTTAAAGTGGCAAAAGCAATCGAAGTAGAAAATAACTAATACGACACGTTAGCCGGCCGTGCAGACTCAACTGGCCTGCAGGCAATTGTCTTGCCGGGGCGTAAGCCTAATGGCATTTGTGTCCCCAACTGAACCTGGCCCCAACCAAAGCAACTTCCACCTACTCAACTGGGGCTAAGCACGTGCAATAAGCCAAACAACGCCGCTGGCATGCTAAACAACAAAAAGGGGGCCTAAGTGGAAACGATATGGGGCCAAAAGGGTTGCCCACATAAGGTCGAAAGGGGCGAGCTTAATAAAAATGTAAAGCACGTGGAGCACACTCAAAAGGTAACAAGGACTAAAGGTGCAGGCAAAAATAGTGCAGCGCACACACACACAAACACAAACACACACACATACATGCGAAATGGCATAGTTCAACTGGCTGTTAACAGTTGCGGCGCCAAAAAGCAGACAATGTAAAATAAAAAGTGAATAGAAAAGGCAAAAGAAACCACTCGCTCGACAGGACAGGACTCGGTGGAACAGGCCAAAAAGGATTTGCACGATGTTTAGTCGCTGTTGCAGCAATTTTCCACTATTACCCAGTCACAGGTGCTGGCGGCCGCAGGACGATGGCAACATGACGGCATAAAATGCACACAATTTTCAGTGATTCCTTTTTGGCCCGGGCCAAAAGGCCAAGCCGAAGCGAAAGCCAAAGGAAAAGCAAAAGCAGTGAAAATAATATTAAAGGCCATTAGGCTCATATAGACAAGTTAAGTGGCTCTTTTTAGTGTCGCCCGTGTGCCTGCCAGCCCCCCTTTGCTCTGTTTGCTCTCGGCTCTAGCTTACATGTGCGCCATACGAGTGTGTGTTGGGAGTTTTTAGATTTTATTTTATGCCTCGGCTGTTGCCAAGGCAAAAGAAGTCATTAACGTGTCGTTGTCTTTGATGCTCATGCTCGAGCAGGAGCAGCGGCGGCGGCAGCGGCAACAGCAGCAACAAAACCAAAAAGAAAGCCAAATTAAATTAGTTAACCACATGGCAACTTTTGTCTGCAGGGCGACACAGAGCAGACAGCAGATGGGAGGTTGTCAGAGCTGCATGGAGGTACCACTAATTGTTGCATGTTATGTTTTTGCTTATCTTTGGGGCTGCCCCCGAGCGCAGTCAGCTCGAAATGCGCCCTAGACAAGTAATTGTATTTTAAATGTTAGCCAAAGGTGAAAAGGCCAGCCAGCAATGTCGCGTCTATAAATTATACAAGAAATGGTTAACAAAAGAGCGAGAAAGCAAGAAATGAGAATCTGTTGTAGCAAAAGAGTCGCTGACAAAGCTCAAAGCTCATGTGTTCCCAGCTACATTTTTCCCTCACATTTTTTCTTTGCTTTTTTCATTTTTTTTCGTTCGTTTATTTTTACAGCTGCCTTTTGGCTGGGCACTTTTGCCAATTGACATGTAAATTGACATTTAATGGCTGCTAATGAGCGTCTGAGGATTAGTTTCATTCAGCCAGGCAACGCGGCAAGCTTAGCACTGGAATGGCGCAGTTATTTGCATAGGTGCCACAGGGAATGGGATATTGAGAGAGAGCTGAGTTAAATACGAGGATTAGGAACTGTAGCTAATAATGAGCCCAGTTATGCTTGGAGTGTAAAGTATTTGAGGTATAAGCATACATAATTCAAATAAAAATAATAATGCTTTCTTTCTTTTTGCTTACTTTGTTACTTTAACTCATAATTGCTTTAGCCACTTAGAGTTATTAGTTAATCCAGCATTGACGCTGACAATACTTTTGCAATTTAAAGCCTTTAACATGGCAAACAAGTTGCTGCAAAATTGTAGCTAATAAATCATTAAGCAAACAAATAAATACACCATTAATTTTCACAGCTTAGCACACAACGAACGCAAAAACCCCACAGAGGACGTTGCACAAGTAATTTGAAAGCTGCTTCTTGAAATCGCCTGGTAATGCGACCAATTCATATTGAAAACTCTTAATCAGATTATGATGGATGGCTGCCGGAGCAGCTATGCAGACCTCAAATGCAATGTAAATATATTTTAGTTATTAATTATTTTGTGGGCATTTTGAATCGGAAAAGCAAAAGCTGTTTTCCAATTACAAGTTGAGACCGGGCTGAGACCTCGTCCTCAGTTTGGGCTCCAATAACATTTGTTTAGCAAAAATTGATTGAAATATGAGTATGAATAACACAAACACAATATGTGTCTGTGTACCTGTATATATATCTGTATCTGCTTTCGTCTATGTTTATTTTGACATAAATTATTGAAATTGTAATTACTTAGGCCAGGAATGGGGAAATGAGCAAAGTCGCATATTAAGTAGTATTTGACAGCGTTTTAATTTTATTCCTGTCTTTTTTCTGCTAATGCAAATTTAATTAGTTACGCTGCCCGTAAACATGTTTCTTGGCTTCAGTTTTACATGTGCACTTTATATACCTCTTAAGTGCTGTGATTGATGATGATTGAATTGCATTAACTACGCGCAACGGACTAATTAATATGCAATTTTTTACAATGATAGGTCAGGGCATGGGATTACATTGGCTAAAATAAATATAGAAATCGATCTCAAAGTATTCCATAAGAAACGAATCGTAAATTAGTAACTGGCCCCCAATCAAATCAATAGATATGATATCTAGCTTATGTTTATAGATAGAAATTTGAGCTTAGTTCACGGATAATAACCAGCTGTCTATCAATATTCCACAGCCACGCCCAGTCGCAGGCACTCTGAGACCATTTTTATGGCTCGCAGGAGCAAAGTCTGCCTGGCATCCTGGCACTCCAGCATCTTTGCAGGCAGGGTGCCTGCCCAGCCGTCGAGGTGTCAGTATTTATACAGCAAATAAGCTAAATTTTTCCTTTATGACTCCCACAACGGGCAAACAGTTGGTGGATGAATGCGAATGCGAGTGCCGGCATCGTCGCCAGACAATTGTGTGGCAATTGTCAAAAGTCTTCCCTGTCAAATGGCAGGAATTGCTATTCCACACTCCACGCTGCACCCTTCCATATCCAAACCGTCTAAACTTGGGCTGACGTTTATATATGACTAGTGATAAGTCAGCGTCAGCCAAGACGTTGACACCAAGTGCAAGTGGGGTCCCGGCTATGCGGCCGAAGTTCTCTCTGGCTGTTTCGTGTCTCATTTTGCGCTTTGTTGTTGTTATGATGCCATGGAATCCTTTGGGTCTCTTTGGGGCCTTAAAGCGCTCAGTTTATTTGTCAGTTTGAAATTTACAGTAATAAGCCCAAAGTTGAGCATAGGCTGGGGACACGAATGACAACGATGGCGTGCAAATGACATGTAGAGCCAAGAATAGCAACAGCCCGGGCATAAAACATCTTTGCCATGGTCTGGAATGGGTGCGAGGGAGCGGTAGAGGCCCATCAGTTACAGCTGAATTCAGAAGTAAATTAGTTATTAGCGTTGTAAGTAGTTCAAAAGTTCCATAGAGTTTTGACTTTTGTAGAGTTTACAGCATCGGCATTGGCATTGGCATTGGCTTTGGCGTTGGCATGTCGAAAACGAGCGCTAAAATGCGCCTAATTGTTAATTAGTGTCAGCGTGAATTAGTATTTACAGCGTGGCAGCAGACAGACAAACGGACCGTCAGACAGATTAGGGGAAAAGGCCACAGAACATTTCAATGGTAGATTTTTTTGTTTTAGGCATTTTACATGGCAAGCCGAAGTTTTTGGTTTGGGCGCACAACGGAAATTGTACAAAAGTCAGCGCCAGAGATCCGAGAAAGACGCGCCAAAAGTTTGTCTTTAGAGTCTCCTCTCTACTCTGTGGTATTGAAGTGTTAATTAATATTGAAAAGGATCAACTTTTGTGTGACTTTGGCTTTGTGTGCAAAGCCAAGCAAATGAAAATTGAAAAGGATTCCATGGAGACTCACAATGATGGGGTTAAGAATACACCAAATTCGAGTTACTCATGAATTTCTTTTAGTTGCGACTTCAGTTGAAAGTGTTTTTAAGAAAATACGTTGCTACACGTTGCTACAGACTGTTAAAATTGTAGACGCTTTTGCAGTCAGAGAAGAGTCCTTATGAACTGGCTTGGGATAGTATTTCTTTTATAATAGCTCAGCTTCATTTTAATATTTATAATTAGCATAAGGGCATTCACAGCCTGTCAGCTCCCAAAGTTCGCCTTGCAAGGGCATCGGAATTGCATTTTTGGACAGGACCCAGCAATAAATATGCAGCAGCGGCAGCTTGCTGGAAAGTGTGCGAATGAATCTGAATGGAGAAGGCAATCTTGACATGCCATTAACATTTCATGTGCACCTTGCCGTTGTCTTTTGCCAGCCGCCAAAGACGATGGCGCTCTGCAGCTGCAGCCACAGTCAAAGCCGCAGCCGCAGCCGCAGCCGCAGCCTCAGTCGGCGTTGGCTATCACACTAAAAGTCAATATAAAGTAAAATTTTTTTTATGACCTCGGGATTATCATTTTGCGCTGCAGCTTGACATGAAATTGGCTGCACTGTGGGTAACCAGAAATTGGCTATAAAAGCAAAGAGCGACGACCAAAAGGTGCTCGCGTCTCTCGATGTCTTATGCATCCCCCCTCCCCATACCCGACCACTCTATCCTGTCGACGTTCTATAAAAAATATAGAAATTTTTATTTTAAGTAGTGACGCGTCAGGGATAATGTTAATGGCACATAGCATTTTCATTTCAAACGCATAAAAGTGTCCAACGTCTGTCCACGGGAAATGTTTAAAAAAAGAAGAAGAAGAGGAAGTACAGGAATATGAGAAAAACGAGGGCTGCCAAGCAGTGCAAAAGAAATGTCAACCCACTGCGCCTGGATGACTCTTTGTGGCTGTCGCTTTATGTGCGCAGATTTTCCATTTTTATATATACACATATATTTGTATATATATGCATATATATAAAAATATAGATGTGTGTGCATTTAATAAGGGGAGCGCATATCTCTCACGATAAAGTGGAATTTAAAGTTTATGAGCTAGACAGAAGGACTCACAGTACTCGACACACGACGGGTGCCCGCCGCATATACCGTATGCTTTATAATTATATGGCCGGCATTTTTTTATAACTCAACGAATGTTATGTGCGCTTTGACCCGGCCAGCCTGAAGGGGGGAAGGGCCGTTGATCATCAAATGAGCCTGGGATGTGGCTGAAGATTGCTTGTAATAGGCAATAGACGGGCACATAAATTCCGGCAATGAAAACGACCACAGGAACTGTTACGAGGAAATGGGAGTGGGAGACTTAAAGTGACAAGTCCAGAGTTCTGCACTTAAGAAGTATCTTTCAGTTGCGTTAAGTTATAAATGCTGTTGTGGTTGGGCTACAAACTATACTTATCCAGTACTTAACACATTAAATCAAGCATGTAGTACTATCAGACAAATATCAATAAATAAATATACATACGTATATAAAAAAAAAATAATATATAATCCGACCCATTTCTGAGCACAACTTCTTAACTTATCGATTAATTGCTTACATTCATGGCACACATACAACACTTTATTAAATGTATTACATATATATGCTTACGTTTAGAAACTTTGTATACCGCGCTCTGCTGCACTTTTATACTCGGAACGCGTGCTCGATAGCCCTGTGGAATGTGTGTGGGGTTGCTTTAAATTGGTTTTAGTTTTTGGCTTGTTCAATGTACTGGTATAATTGATATCCCTGTAGTCTTATTGAAGTCTTAATTGCTTAAGTCACCAAATAGTTTAACATATTAAGAGAATCTAAACAGGAGTTCAAGTTAATGTTTGTGTAAAGCTAGAGAAAGCTCCGTCTACATTTAGGCACGCTTTTGCAAACTAAGCTTTTAATTGTTAGTTTTAGTTGATCACTACTTAAAGAACCTTTGCTCTACGCGGCGTATGTGCGATAATAAACAATTATTTGCCCTACAACTATTTATATAGGCAGATAAGTTCTAAGCCACAAATGTTTGCGTCTTACTGTTGTCTCATGTAACTTTAAGCCTGGAGTCGACTTTCAGTTTATTTTTCATGTACGTCTGCTTAATGGCTTTCAATTTTTTATAATTCTCTATATAATAGTATATTGCATTATTAATTGTGTTTGGTTTTTATTGCACATTCCAATCAATGTCGTCAAGAGCATCCTTTTCTCAGTTTCTCAGCTGCTGTGTTTAGTTCAATGTCTTCATTTCGCGTGCTAAAATTTTCATTTTCGGTTTTATTTTTTCATTTTTTTTCGTATTTATAATGTTTTGATGTATTTCGACGTTTGACGAAAAAAGAGAGAAAAAAGAAAGAGAAAAAGAAGGAATAAATAAAATTTTTATAATCTCCGTTGTTGTTGGACGGTGTAAATGTTGTTGCTTACTTTTAATTTATTTATTATTTAGAGTTGTTTATGTTTTAAAATTCATTTTGTTTGCACTACAGAAATTGGAGCAACGCAAATTACGCACAACAGAAAATGTTTACGTGTCAATAACAATAACAAATTGCATTTTACTTATTTATTTTGATTTTTCTTTGCTTTTTAATTTCCTAATTGGGGTAAATAAGAAGAGAGCACAACATTGAGCATAAATTTGCATTTTCTGCTAATAAATATATACGTTTAATTGATTTTTTTTTTTGATAATTTGTTTACGCACAACATCAAGGAAACAACAACACTGAGATATAAAAATTTTATTATATTTTAGACACAAAACTTAATAGAAATATTCATGTTAATTAAGTTTTAGCTGCTAGTTACAATAAAGTCTTAAATCACTGAAGGTCAAAGCATCATAGTTTTATATTTGATAAAAAATAAATTGAACGTAAATGCATAATTTAAAAGACACGACAACGACACACGGCATATAATAAAATTGTACTTATATAAAAATTGTATGCATATTTATGTTTACGGGCTAAGATTTTTGCTATTAATTAGCTTATTTAAAGACTAATATACAGATTTAAATTTAGATACCAATGTAGAATAAATGAATCAAAATATATTGCATTTGAAAATGATGTCAATAGATTTGCAAATATCAAGATTTTATCTTTGTGAAGACACAAACGTGCTAGGCCTGGCTGTTGAGCCCATAATTAATTGAAAATATATTGCCTGGCTGAACAAATACCTCGAATGACGCTCAAATCAATGCAGAAACTTCGTTGGAAGTTGGAAGTTTGAAGTGTAAGTTGGAAGCAGCTCAACACCTTGACAGCAAATGCCACAAGCAAACAAATGAACCGATGAACGAAATAACAACAGCAACAATAGCAACAACAACAACCTCAAGTCAGACGTCAATCAAATTGCTAGCCAAGTTGGGAAAATGCTTCAATAAACATGTCTTACATAAAACATTTTAATTAAATTATATTTTATGTACTTATGTGTGTAGCTATGCATGTGTGCTTGAATGTGTGCAATATTTATCAATTTTCCAGGGTGGGGTGGCAAAAACAAGAGTCATCACAATAACCATACATCTTCGTCTAGCACACACACACACACACACACACACATACACGCACAAACACTCACACGCATACAGGGAAGTAAACAAAAGTGTTTTAGCGCTCTCAATGCACATCACTCATTTACACGCACACAGGAAAGGAGTTAAGAAATAGAGGGCATAAAGAAAGAGAGCGAGAGAGAGAGAGAGAGGGAGAGAAAAAGAGAGAGATGCAAAAAGAAAAGAGCAATCCAATTAGCCACTGTGATACTGGCTGAAAGCATATTTTAGCTTTGGATTAATCTTGACCAGACCAAAAAATGCGCAAAATAACAATCATTATTCCTGCTGAGGCTGAGAAGTTTATTTATCATTGCATTTTTACCAACACTGAAGAAATATATTTAAAAATGCGAGCTCGTGCTAATTTATTATTGTCTGCCTACCAAAACTGATCAAAAGTATAAGGGAGAAGAGGCGTAAATGCATATTAAATATCTATTAAAATGTACTTTATTTGCCTTGCTAAACTGTTTTTGCGATATTAATCCAATATGCTGCTTTCAGATGGTGTCATTACCTACGGTTCTGAGAGTAAGACACAAAGGGAGAGAGGAAGACAGAGAGAGATAGAGCGGGGGAGCGAGAGAGAAGCCAATGCTCGACTTTAATTTAATTTTTGTGGTGGCTGTTGTTGTTTATTTTGTTTGCTCGTTGCGCGCAATTAATTGAACTTGCAGCACATGCCTCAGACTCTGGCACAGTCTCAGCCTCAGTTGCAGACTATTGACAGCCTTCAGGGTCTGCACTATTTGCGGCAAGCAGCGGCAGCAGCAGGGGCAGCGGGAAGGGCTGTGCCAGGGGCTGGAAGCTTTTTGTGTATTGGTGCGGTTGAGTCGATGAACACTTAAGCCGCACTCAATGCAGCCACAGTTGACGTCGCTCTGCTCGTTTACCCGTTACGCTTTTCGGAATTTAACTAAGACAAACACCACAACGATAACAACAGAGTAACCCAAGCAACAACAACAACAACCACAACAACAACTATAATGGAAACAACAACTCTAACAAGTTGTGTAGTTTGTTGCCTTTCGTTTCGGATCTACTTTTCTGTTGCTGTTTCTGTTTCTGTTGTTGTTGCTGTATGAGAAACGCTTGCGGGTCTTACATTGGCTTAGCAGCAAACTTGTCTAAGCTAGGGCCAAGCGGGAGGACAGTGCGATGAGGAGGCAACGGGAGGGGTAAGAGACTGCTGGGTTTTTGCAATTACAATTACGCATAGAAGAGAGCAAACGGAAATAACAAAGAGTAGGAACAAGTGCCAGAAGTAGAATGCTATGAGCAGTAATTGTAATGGCTGACAAAGTACGCAAAACATTTAGCAATATAACGGACATTCAGGCACTCGCCCAAAAAGGTATGCTATGAATTTTGTGAGGAATGCGCCAAACGCAAGAGCTACATCTTTAATGTGAAGACTATATGACAATATAAGTTAAGATTAGGCAATACAAATCGAGACGAGGACAGACTGAGAAAGACACATAGAAGTCGCCTTTAAATTTCAAGTCGCAGCATGCCTTAAGAACCCTGCTAACATCTTCGACTTTCTGGTCAAGGCTTCGGCCCCTCCCTAGCATGACCTAAGTTGTTGCGAATGCTGCCTCTAAAACATATTGCACAATTACTTGGCACACACTCGCACACACATACACTCAAATAGCTTACAAAATTTATGTTATTGTTTGTCTGGCAGCGGTGTGGCGGTACCAGGACCTGGACTAGGACTAGCACTACCTTTTACAGGCAAAGGACTCCCATATTATTTGCACATACATACATATACATTTTTTTTTTGCCCCTCACGTGTGTGTTTGTGTGAGAACTGTGCTGCAACATTTTATTTATCGCACTGGCCATAAAATGCACGCTGGGGGCATTTGTAACAATTTTCAGACACACACAACAATGGAAACAGTTCTGCCGTCCGACCGTTCCCCCGCCCAGTTCGCGGCACACTGTGCAGCCATTCTTAGTCAGGTTAAAATATTACAACATCATGCTTAAAAGTCACGTTTAAACGCTGACGACGTCGGCGCCGAAAGATTATTGCATTTTAGAACCCGCCTGTTAAGCCCCTCCACATCTCTCCCTCTCTTTCTCTCTGTCTCTCTCCTGCGCTCGCTGCACACCTGAGCCGCACACAATCACAAACAAATGTAGTTCATTTCAGTTGCCAAAGTCGACGGAGGCGTTGGCGTCGGCGTCGACGTCTGCGCCTGTCTGTATGCTATGCCAAATAAGTAATAGTGTTGCAACGTGCCTGCCGCATTTTATTTCCCTTTTCAAAAAGAAAGAGTGAGAGCCAGAGAGAGAGGGAGAGAGAGAGAGACCGGATAAAGAGCAGGCAGAGAGTGGAGGGAGCTGCAGCTGGGTGGCTGATTGTATAATTCGTGTGTTGCGAGTGAAAATTTTATACTCGTATATGCTTGATGCTTGATTGAATTGAATTGATGTGAGTGCCGTCTGTGACTCCTCCGACTGCGATTCAGACTCGATTCAGACAATCCACTCTGTCTCTGTCTCTGCTCGTTTTTGGCTTTTGCGGTTACGAAACCAATTTATTTGGCTTGTGTGCGTGTGGTTGTGTGCGTGCCTGTGTGTGTGCAACGTTGTTATTTATTTTAAACAGGTAACTGGTAAGCCTGTGATGAGCACAGGCAGCGCCAGCTCAGAAATCCTTGAAAGCCAAAAATGATTTCATAAGATGAAAAGCGATTTTTCGCACACACATATTTGCGGCAACCAAGGAAGAGGCAGTGAGCATGTGTGTCTGAGCCTGTGTGTGTGTGGATGTGTGTGTATGAGGATAGAGTGTGTGGGGAAGAACATGTGTAAGCCACAAATATTTTTTTCGGCAGCTTTTTGAGCTGGCAAATTGCAGCGAAAGCTAAATTTTAGTTTAAATTCAACCCAGGATGATGACAATTAAAGCAAAAATTGAGAAATGTATTGAATAAGAGAGACAGAGACAGAAAGGGATTCTTTCAAATATGTCAGTATAATTTCTTATCAAGCTACAAAAGTTGGCAGGATTTTATTTTAAGCTTAAGCTCACTTTTTCTCAATGCACGTTAAAAATTGAGTTTTGTAGGTATAAAGCCAGAAATTTAAATTGAATTCCATAATTGCTTTTATGGAAAAAAAATGCTTGTGAAGGGTTGAATTTTTATTTGCAGCTGACGAAGTTAACAGAGAGTTCTCGGAATTGGGAACATCGGTTTTGTCAATGTTCCACGTAACTCAATTTAGCTTTAAAAAATATTTCAATATATTTGAAAGACGAGTCAAGGTCTCTAGAACGCCCTCGCACTTGACATAGACACACAAATACACACACACACATGCAGACATATTTAGGCCTTTTGTACAGGGCTGAACCGGGTAGCTATGTCTCCGCCTCCACCTCCACCTCCCTGGTCCTAGCCCTTGTCGCTGTCTGCTTGTCACACGCCGTTGTACCATTGTAAATGGAGTCAAGAAAGCAAGAGTCACTTTTTCAATTTTCAAAATTAAAAAAAAAAAACATTCTACGCACACACGAGTAAATCACTAAGTTACTGTGTCGCATTGATAAACCCTTATCAAGTGAGTTTTTTTTTTCACTCTGACTCAGTACACACACACACATACACAGGCACACGCACTGCGAGACACGTTGACACATTGTCATAGGGCTACAAAAAAGTCACTAAAGGAAATGCAGAGACCCTTTCTGATGAGGGTGAGCGGCGCCAAAAAGCATTGCCTACTTTTTGGCGTGAATTTAAAAGGCTGCTAAACAAGAGGCTGCTTTTGCGTAAGAGAGGCATTGAGGGTGGAAGGGACGCGAGTCGGCCTGTTATGTAGCTCGCATATTAAAATCTATAAAATATGCTCATGACTGCTTTACGACTTGAAAGCTCAAAGCCAAGAGCAAAACCAGAAGCTAGCAACCAGCAAAAAGTTCAATATTTGTAAATCTTATTCGCATACCCTCTTGCTCTTTATGTCACTGTCCCTTTCGCTCTTACGCTTTCAAGGCGACGCTCGTTCTTTATGGGTTAATGGTGCGAAAACGTGACTTAATGTGCGTGTGTAAAATTTGTTGGTTTTTTTTTGTATTTTTTCGTTTCATTCCATTTTGCGTCTCCATAAGAGTTATGTTTCTGAGTGGGTCCGGAGTGTAATGGAGAGTCGCAGCTGTTGTGCAAAGGTCAAAGCAATTTGAGGCGCTCATCGTGGGGCGATGGCTTTTAATAGAAATGTCAGACAATTGGGTGCCAAGGCAAGCCAACAGCTTTAAAGCTAGATAGCAGCTGAAGAGCATGTCTGGGGAAAAGACAGCGAGAGTTTATGCATAGAAAGTTGTATGTATATATGGTAGATGTGATTGAAGTAAGTCATCAGTATATTAAACAATTCTTATTATTGGGTTTTAGCTTGAGTGCCTGAGACGGCATAAAGTGTAGTGATGTTGGCTATATTCAGATAGGTTCAGTCTATAATGAGTTTTTTTTGCCCTTGCAACTCCTACGAACTATTTAAATTTTTCTGCAATACATTACAGTGCTTGTGTCAGTCTTTAAGCCTTTCCCATTTATAGCCCTATCTTTAAATTGCAGAATATTCAGTTGTAAGCTCTGCTCGTTATCAAATTGCTAAATATTTTTAGCCCCTAGAGCGTTTAAAAATTTCATTAACTCACTTGACTCGCCAAGCGTCATTTAATTATCTCTCTGTGTGCGCTTTAGCGTAAATGACAAATCCTTATGCTAAATATGCTTAATGCAACACACCCACCCACACACATACATCCGCACACACATACACACAGCTTACAACGTGCTGTACATATGCTTAATGAAGCTTATAACTCTTGACGTCTCGCTGCGCATTCCCTCTCTCTGTCACTCTCTTTCGCTGACTCTCGCTCAGTCTAACTCGTTCGTGCCTCTTCGCTTCCCTTGGCCCACATGCAACACGTACACGTCCTGACAATCCTGGCAACAGGCAGCATATGCCAAGCACGAAGGCCCGCCAGGCGAAATAATTATAAAGCGCTCACAGCGGAAGCTGCAACGGAAATGTTACCTGCAAAGCACGTGCAGGCCCAAGAGGAGGCTAGGGATGAAGTGGAGGGCGTGGAGGGGCACATGAATGGAGTGAGGTTCACTGGTTGTTCGGGTGCAAATTCTAGCACTGGCTGCGTTTAGTTTAGCATAATGACAGGCATAGCCGAGGCGAACGAACGCCTCCAATCTAGAGCCTGCAACTGCCACCTAGTTCTAGTTCCAGAAACAGTTCCAGTTTCCATTCCCCTACCCGTTGCCCGTTGCCGATCCCTTTCCACTTGCAGCTGTCGACGTTGCCACATGGCAGCCACTAAACCAAAGCCACATTAGCTTGGCAGCAAATGTGGCAAAGCGTGTTAATAACTCACTGTATGTGATTGCTTGTGTGTGTGTGTGTGTGGGCACTGAGTGCACTCTCTGCACTTGGGGGCACATGCATTTAAGTTTCGGGATTTCATAATAAACTTGGGCCTGTTTCGACGGTGCTCATCATGAGTGTGAGTGCATGCGTGTGTGTGTGTCTGTGGCAAGCTTGTCGTCATCGTCGTCGTCTTCTTGGCGTGTAATGGAGCATGCTGCTGTTGCAGCTGAAAACCGAGTGATACATAAAGACTGAGGCATGCTCGGATATTTACATGCATAATGCATAAATTCGTTTCGTCAGCGCAGAGTCGACGACTCCTTAACTCGACTGTGCCAACGTCTTGGGCCTAATTTGTTGCATAATTAAGCGTGTAGTCGTCTGTGCAGCAATACTTTTCTACTTTTAGCCCATTTACGTTCAGTTTTGTTTAGGAAGCAATTTGGGCAAGTAGGCAGAACAGAGCACACTGTGCAATTGAGTGCAACGTTATCTAGGCACCAGTGTTGGCAGTTGCAATAGAAGCAGTGTTCGAGGTTGTTATTTTATTAGCAGTTCTGCATAGCTGTATATGACTAGTGTTGTATAACGTAGAAACTGGAACCGTGTGTCTATTTTCTTTGTCTTTATAACAATGTCATGTCTTTCTTTTTTCTTCGGTATATAAAGCATTTTAAAAGCTTGCTGCTGCCGATATGAATCCTGCCTTTTATGTGTCTATTTAATGATATATTTGATCTAACATTCACCTCAAGCAACGCAGCACATTTAAGTGCATGTTAAACCTAAAACTTGTTCGGAAAACTGAACATAGCTTGAAGCACGTTTCGCACTTAAAGCGCCAATCAAAACCAGTTTACCCACCCTCGCTCCGTTCCCTGCTGCGACTATTCCACCTGTTTCAATGCTTTTGTTAACATGACGCCACAGAAAACTAACAAAAATCTATACACACACACTTGAAAGCCGCAGAACACCTATAAGGCAACCATAATGTACACATCGGCATGAGTGTGTGTGAATGTGTGTATTGTGTGTATGCTTCATTATTATTATTATTGTTGTTGTTAGTCGTTCTTCCTGCTCTCATCAGTGAACACATATGAGTATTATTTTTGTCGCATTGTTTGCTTCTCCTTCCGCTTGTCGACGCCATTGTTGTTGTTGTTTGTATGGTTCCTATTTCTTTCTTCCTTTTTTTTTTGACAGCGTCTCCTCGTCTCTTCGTTTTGATTAAGCTTCGTTGTCGTTGTCGTGTCGCTTTTGTTGTTGTTCTTCGATTTCGGTCACTAATGAGCAGCGTTAAAAGCGCAGCGAACTCGAGAAGGGCGTGACGCGGGGTGGGCGTACGGTCAGCTAAAGGACTTTGGTTGGAGGTAAACATTGTTTTTTCATTTGTGTTTACGTTTTTAACAGCTTTGACAGGCTGTCGTTATCCTTTTCAACACACTCACATACGCACACACATACACACACACACACACACACACACACACGCACACATGCAGACATTGACAGACTGCCAGGCATTGTTAGCACAGATTTGGGTCAATTTATGCGTTCGGCTAGGCTGGAAAACTCATTGGCTTTGGCCCGTTCCGTGTGCCCGGGCATTGACAGCATTTTTCATTTGCCTAATGAATTCAATTATTTATTTACCTTGAGTTATTTCTTTAGCCCGAGCACTGACGCACTCTTCCTCGCTGCTGATCTGATTTTGCGTGCCAGTGCTTATTTAATTTGATATTTAGGGGGTGAGCGGGGTGGCTGCGTGCAGGGGCACAGACTGCCAAGTCGGCATTTCTAATTAATTCAGTACAAATTACATAGCATGGCCACGGGCGGGGCTAGCCGAGACGTGGCGAGTCGCGCAAATATAAAAATGGAAATTTAATTAATGTAAAAGCTTATATAATTGGAAATTGAAGTCTAATTAAAAGTGTGCGACAGCAGAACACAGCCAGCCTGCAGTCAATTGCATGCAACTGACATCGCTTCAAGCGCAAAATTAATTAACACTCTCCAACACACGCACACAGCATAGTCACACGCACAGTATTTAATAGAAGTTGTATAGGAAAGTTAACAATTAAATTTGCCGCTGCGCTCAAAATCGCGACGCAAATTATTAACAACGAATAAACAATAATAATTTGAAAATTGGCAGCCGCAAACACACCAGCACACACACACACACACACACACACACACGGCGACAATAACGAAATAATAAACTAATTAAATCAACAGTCGCTTGAACAAGGCTTTTGTTTCTTCTTAATTTGTGGCGCCCTCTATGCGTGAGAATGTGCACAACAATTCGAGAATTTATAATTGGATTTGTTCACTAGGAAAATATGGGCACAAATTGACAATATTTAATGTGAATTGAAAGTATTAAAATATGCTTAAAACTTGCAAAATTGAATAGAACTAATCTAACAAATTGCTCTTGCTACTTATTAAATAAGATATGCAAATATTTCTTTAACACTGGTAATAAGGATTTTGTTTTTACTTTTATATATATTATTTGTACGCTAAGCTGTGTTCATTTAACCGGTTGAGCCAAGGTTAGTTATTACATAACAAAACTTACTGTGAACTTAGTTTAGTATACATATAAATGTATGCATGTTTGTTTAGAGAAACGAGCTGGCACTTACCTAAAAAGAGAAAGAGCAGAGAGTATATAAGTATTTAGTTGGAAGTGCTTGTAACAGTTTTTAATCTTAGTATAATCTTAGTTTTAAAGCTTAACAGCTAAAATTGATGATGTGTGCTTTGTCAGCACCTGGTTACCTCGCCCCGTTACCAGCTTCAGGCAAGCTCTTCGCGGAATTTGACACGGTTGACGTTATTTGTATTTATGCAACGTGTTGCTGGTTGCGTTGCCGCATAGTCAATGCCACGTACACAAACACACACAAGCACACACACACACACACACATCCGCACGCTTAAAAATAATATTTGTTGTGTGTAAATGCCACACGTTTATAGGTAACCAAATTTGTTTTACTTTATTATTTATATTCTGAGTTTTTCCCTTTGTATTTTATATTTTTTTGGCTCTGCTGCCAACACAGACGAGGATATCAATCCCATGTTGAGTTCTCTCTCGCCTGTTAGGCTGCCCTTTTTTCGGGCTTTTCAATTTTACATATAGCAAATATTTTTTATGTTTTCGTCGCTGCCTCTCATACTCAATTCCCACATTGTTGTTTTCCATAGAGTTTTCTCCTTTTGCTCTGCTTATTGTTGTTTTTTTTTTTCTGTGCCATATTTTACATGCAAATCGAATTTTCCTCAATTTTAATTGGATTTTTGATTGGTTATACTTGTGTTTATATACGCACATCTCGCTGGCTATATTCAGCCCCTGCATATTACGCAGTTTTTGTATATATTTTTTTATTTGGTTCCTTTTTTTGTTATTTTGAAATTTCTATTGTTCAATTTATTTTTGATTTTGTCGAGTATTTTGTTGGTTAGTGACATACTGTAAGTTGTCAGTTTACAACAAAATCATAAAACTTATACTAATCTCTGGCAGTTAGTATATGCAAATTTTTTAAAGTTCCTATTAAAGCTTGCTCATCTATGCGGCTCTAAGAAGGCTTCAGGGGTGCATATATCGGTATTTGGAAAGTGAAAAAGGGGTAAGCACGAAGGGGTGACTATGAGTAAAAAAGAGGGAGAGAGGAAGTGGCAAAAAATGAATAACAAGAGGAAGGCATCGAAAGAGTTTCTATTGAAGTATGCCCTTCCTTTCTTTTTGAAAGTGACAAGGCATTGCATTTTGGTAAACACGAGGAGGAGACATTGAGTATGAATAGAAGGGGTGGCGAGAAATAAATAACAAGAGAAATTAAGTGAGAGAGAGAGAGAGAGTGACAGAGAGAGAGAATGAACAATTAACCCTGTGTAAGAGAGGGGATAGGAGCAAAAAGACACCAAGACATAGTCTCAATTGTCGAGGAAATCGATGTTTAATAATTTAAAAATAAATAACCCTTTGATGTAATTTGAGGAAGACTTCTAATTCTCCTAGCTATGCTATAACTTGCTGAGTTGTATTCTATTTCTACTTCTGCTCACTTAGGTAATGACATATTTACCAACAACAAGAACAACCCGACCAAATGCTGTTCAGTTGCGCGCCCAATTAACCGAGGCGCGCCTCGAAATTTGTATAAAGTTTTAATTGAAGAAGACACGACAAATGTCTATATTCGCACTCGTTTCCAACCCTCTTTCCACTCGACAAGGTGCTCGTATGTCTCTCTGGGCGTTGCTGTATGTAAATTTAAAACACACACTTTTGAGTTGCCTCGCGGGCATTACCAAAATGATGGCACCCGCATCCGATCCCATTGCCATTGCCATTTGTGCCACGTAGTTTGCCTTGTAATTACAATTGAGACCACGGCCGCAATGATTATAATTATGTTTTATATTGCCATTTGGTGGGTTCGGTAAGTGGACTGCTCCACAACATACCCAACACCACCAACACCACCATCGCTTCTTCAACTTGCCAACCCACAATCAGAGTGGCATTAAAGTAGCTACAGGTAACAAGTTGAACTCAAAATAAATCATTTTCTGCACCCTGGCAACAGGGTGTGTGCTCGTGCGAGTGTGTGTGTGTGTGTGTGTGTGTGTGTGTGTGTGTCTGTGAAGGACTTATGCTGATTAGTAAAAAGCGTCACAGTAAATTTTGAATGTGCCATTCTACTTACTCGAAACTGTGGGCTCAGGCATTCGGAATGATTTATGCAATGAGCTCAAAAAGATGAAAGTTGTACATTTTCATATTTTAATTGCTTTGCTCTCTTAATACTTTTGGGACAGGCTGTGTTTGCCACCGCCTCCAGAGGCCACGCCCCGCCTTGCCTCGTCTCGTCTCCCATTTTATAATATTCTTTTTATTATTATTTTTATTTTTTCCTTTGGCTACGCTTCTATGGGTCTTTTGAAGTGCCAGGCACAGGCGGGGTCTGACGGGGTCTGGGCATGGGATTTGTCTTGTAGTTAATGTAAATGTTTGCTGAGAAAATTTTACTAATTTTATAACAAGTTGCGGTTTCTGTTTTATGCTACGTTTTCAGTTTCTGTTTGCCCTGCCCCGCTCTCCGCTGCCTGTCAGTTTATTTCGCTGCTCGCAGGTTGCTTACTTTGTGGAAAAGTAGATTTCGTAGTTAGTATTTCGCATTTATAATTTATGGCTTTATATTTGTCAATGGCATTATTATATCACATTTTTATTTGTCCCTGCTCGGGTGCCGCCTTGCCGGCCACCTTTTGGTTAGTATTTATGGGGCATTTAGCATTTCGACCAGAAGTAGGTTTATGACGTGACAGGCAAATTTCTCTGATATTGGTTGAGGAAAAGGTGGTGGAGGGAGGCTGTTTTACTCTTCAGGATTACGTGAAGTTTAAGCTCTCTTTATTTATTTAATTTTATTGGATTAAGTGCACCGTGTCCCGAACGCATTTCAACTATTTAGCTGCCATAATTCCCCAAACATCCTTTAACCTGACAGCCACACAAAGACACATACAATGTAACATATAATACGGCCAGTTCTGGACAGTTCTCGTGCGTTTTCCATATGCAATTTGCCACTAATTATGCGCAAAATTTCTAGCTCAAGGGCTCTAAGCAATTAGCAGAGCACACACAAAGCAACTGCCATGCCTCACCCGCGCGCCTCCAGCTCCCTAGCTCAAGTAATTTACATTGAAATTAAACAAAAACTATGTGCGTGTGTGTTTAGCTTTCCGAGCGTGGTGTGTGTGTGTGTGCTATTTTCATATGCATGTGGCCAACATTAATGCAACAAATTATGTTTAGACCGCCGCCGTTGCTGCTGCCACCGCCGACGCAGTGGAAAAACTGTAAATGAAAATAAACCGCAACATTTTTCATTTGTGCAAAATGAAGAAGTAGCTGCCACAGCCGAAGCCGTAGCAAGAGCAGTAGCCGGAGCCGGCAAACGAGACAACCAACTGGAAACATTGGCGGACTATCACACGGGAGCAATATAACCGGTTTGTATGCCACAAAAGCAATTTTATGATTATAACAGCCGAGGCCCGGTCGACACCGGGACCGGGTCTCGGGTTCTGCGGGTCGGTTTGGTCTGGGGAACGAGAGCGCTGCGCAATTAGGCGCCATAAAAATGGCTGGTTGCCCCCAGATGGGCGTGGCCCGGCCACAGCACGGAGCCAAAGTGAAGGTGGAGGTGGCGGCAACTGTTGTTGTTGTTTGTCTTCTTGTCTTTCATTGTTATTGCACATACATTTGTTGTATTTGCTTCAGACCCGCAACCCGCACACGGCAGTATTTTTAATTTAAAATCCACAACGAAACGTGAACAGAAATGATGCGCGTAAAAATTGCGGTCAGTGCGGAGAGGCAAGGAATATAATGTATATTATTAAAGCTGAAAAGGGGCGCATCGGGGAAGGGTGTTAATTTTAAAAGTGAACTGATTTTGTATAGCGAGATCAACAAAGAGGAAAAAATTCTCTTTTCAAGATAAGATTGAATTTCTCACAAAATTTTTCCTAACTCAAGAATTAGTAATTAAAAAAAATTTATGGGATTTCATTACATCCCAATAGACAATGCGTCCTTTAATCATCCCAAAATTTCCTGCCAAACTTTTACAATATCATTGGGCTGCATATTGTTACCATAAATTCAGTTACCAAATAGACATGCCCCCAGCCCTGGAAGCGGTCTGTTAGCCATTTCTTTCAAACTTTGCGCTAAACTTAGCATACAACTTTCTCAACCACCTAACCACATTAACAAACACATTTGGTTGGGGTTAAATTATGGTTATTGTTTATGGCAACAACACGGCAAAGGTCGAAGGGCTGGCCGGCTGGTCGGCTGGTGGGCTGGTGGACTGAATATTTTGGACCTTGTAGCGACTGTAACCCGACCAGACTTTTGTGTCTACCTCTTTTTTGCGCTTTTGTGTACTATTTAGCGAAATTTATTTACGTTATATTGCGCCGAGCCGCTGCACAGCAGTCAAGTTATATAGAAATTTATGAGCTTTATAGTGGCGTGCCATTTCATTTTGTTGTTATGCTGTTCCCTGCCCGCCGCCGCCCTGCTGCTGCTGGCTTGCTTGCTTAAAAGTCCCTTGAGATGTAATCAATTACTTAATGCTATAGAAGCCCGCCCCCGACTCTGATCCAGGAGCGAAAAACGTGGACCGAGGACCGAGGACCGACAACGATGCCGCCAAACAAAAGCCATTACGCTGGAAACTTTTCAATGAAGCGTTCGTCAGTCGAACGAAGCCGTTGACTATTAGCTGCCTGCTGGGGATGCCAGTCAGTCAGCCCGTCCGTCCGTCCGCCCGTGCGTCTGTCTGTCTGCCTGTCTGTCCGTCTGTGTGTCTCTTTCAGTGCTGTCCCGCACTGGAAGGAAACCCTTGCGGGGGCATTGGCTCAGCTGATGTATTATTATGGCCCTGCCGTCGCTGCCTTGTAGCCGCCTCTGGTACTGTTATTAATATTGTTTTTAACGGGTAGCTAATACTGACGAATCCCCAGCGCATTACGTGCTCTAGGTAGGCAGCAAGCAGGCATCAGGCAGCTGGCAGCATGTCATCAAAACACGCCCACTTGAATTCTGAATGGGTTTCTGCCGTTCTGCGGCAGTCGACGTCGTGTTTTTTAGGTTGAGTTTACAGTAAAATAAATATTGAAGTGGGCCTGGGGAAGTCACTTGAACGTTTGTTGGCACGTAAAAGACATCATAATTAGCCGTTCGTTGAAATTAGTGCGGCGGCCCCAAAAAAAAAAAAAAAAAGAAAAGAAAACGTAGCATACTTTTTGCCGCATAACCCAGTGAGGAAAGGCTAATAAGTGCCAAAAGGTGAAAGGCCGCCCTGCAGATGAAGTGATCCTACAATATACCCTCTAATCAAATGTCAATAAGAATAAAATAATAATCGTTTTGCATTTATTTTAACGAGCTCAAAATTTAGCATAGGCGTCTTTCTGCTGACTCTGGAATCACATATTATATAATACGGTCGTGACTAGCTCTTCTTCTTTCTTTTGTTAACGATTTGGCATTACCGTTGCTTCAAATTGCGTCTAGAGTATAGAAAATGGGACAACATTCTGACCAAGCAAAACTTGCTATGAGCCAATTTCCGTGTCATAAAACTTAAAAGCTTTTCAGAGCCAGGCCCCCAAAAACAATTTGCATGCGAAATTCAATTTGATAATGGCAAACGGGGGAACAGCATCTGAGAAATTCCATACACTCACTGGCAAAACTTTGGCCTAGGACACATTTGAAAGTCACACAAAGCCGCCAGCCAGGTGAGTCAGAGTTTGCAATTGCATCTAATTGGGTCAGCTTTGGCTTTGACTAAGAAGCCCCAAAGTTGGCTGCCAAAAGTGGAAATGTCGTAGTCAGAGCTTTAAGTTTTTAAAGTCTTCAATCTGCAGGCCAACAAAGTCGCAAAGTACTAAAGCCGGGCCTGAGTTCAATAATATTTGCCATGGCGTTAAAACAAAAGAGAGCGCAAAGTTTTAAATTACCAACAACGCTTGGCGACACTCATGTAAACATTGTGTATAAAATTTATTAAGCTAAGGCTATTGCCAGGGCTACAGAGCTGTGGCCAAAGCGAATGCCAGATCCACAGCCACATCCACATCCACATCCAGTTGCAGAACTCGAGTCAAAGCCGAAGGCAGACGTCGCCGGCTGGCTGTCAATGGCTTTTGTCGCCGCAACACCCGTAGAATTTTGTGTAATTTGACCCAAAGCAAATGTAAATAGAACTCCAACAACGTTGCCCAGCTGAAAGGGCGTTAAATTGTATAACTTAATGAAACGTTGGCGTTGGCGTTGGCGTTAACGTCTGCAGCAACAGCAAAAGCAGCAGCAGCAGCAGCCGGCCGAGCAACCAGTCAAAGCAAACCGAACCAATACCACCCGGTAACCAGTACCCAGTAGCCAGTACTCAAAGCCCCAAAAGCCCAAACCCAAGCCAAGTGCGAGTAGACTAGACCTAACCAGAAAACCAACAGCAACCAAACCAACGATAAAGTCAAAGAGTAAGGGCGGGGAAACAGAGTCGGCAAGAGTGCACAGGGGGTTAGAGATTTAGGGAGACATTTTGACTGCTTTGTCTCTGTGTGCTTTTGCCTTTTGTGGCCGGGCCATGTGCGGATTACGTTTGACTTAATGCAACGAGTGAGAGAAAGGGAGAGAGGGAGAGAATCAGAGTGAAGTGAAACTGTTGCATGCAATTCTGCCACGCCCACATTAAATTTAAATTAAAATGCTAAAATTTTTGCTCTCAAGCTGTGGCAGGGCACACAGAGAATAGAGAAAGAGAGACAATGAGATGGGACAAGAGAGAAGGACAGAGAAATGAAGCGTGTTTGAGCTGGGCTACGCCCAACGCCACAGGCCCTAAAAATGCAAGCAAAATAGTTTTTAATTAAAAGGTCTTGACAATCATGGTCACACTGTCTACACTGCCGGCATTCAAATTCAGCACAGTGCCTGCAATTGTTGTACGTTTGTCGATTGATGCACAAAGGTGTTAAATAAATGAAAGCAGTTTTTAGGTAGAGTAGAAATAATATGATCTCAAGCATTAAGTTGTACATTCTCTTAATTTTATATCAATTAAAGACCTGCATACTATTTAAATTCATTCAGGTAGTTATTCCCTGTCTCAGAAAATATAATGTTAATAATTTTTCAATTTCGCGCGCTTCAAGTCACAATTATCGTCATTTCCATCAATAGATCTCGCTCTTCTGAAGCGCTTTTCCTGAGAATGTGTGTCCTGTGAGAGTGCGTGTGAGTGTAAAGTGAACGCTTTTACGTTTGACTTGGTTTGAATACAAAACGGCATATAGTACAGCGACCCAACGGGCTTTCAATGCGCTTCTCATTCACTCATTCATTCGCTTATTTTTTGTGTGCTGGTTCAATGGCAGCTTTTACTAGCTATTTTTTTTTGCCCCGTGGAGTGGCGAGGCCCTGGCGCAGGTCTCGGTTTGATTGAGTGCCTTTTTCATTGGCAGGCAACAAACTTAATCAATTTCTGCGCCTGTGTCCAAACAAAGGCCGCACCTAAAGGCTGGAAAATTGCAGTGTGACAGCAGCAGGAAAAAGTCAAGTGCGCTGCATAGTTTTAGGCGCCGCAGACAGACCGTAGACTGACTGACAGCACAGACTGTACCCCGTGTCAAGTGACTCATCAAGTTGCCTTTTGACTATGACTCCACAGCTCTGACTGACTTTGTCCAACGCAAACGCCATAAAATAATTTTGTTTTCCACACAAGCACACGCGCGCACACACACAGACGATCAGACAGAGACATATTTGCGCTGAACAAATACACAGATGTATATATATATATTTAATTTGAGCAAATAACTATTTTTGGGCGCAGGCAGACAAACACTTAGACAAATAGACAGACAGATAGGCAGACGTGGAGCAGCCAGAACAAGTGTTTGCTTAGCTGGTTGCTTTTAACGCCGCCGCATGGAAAATATTTGAAATAATTAGTGTAAAATATTTGCATAGAAATTATTTGTTGACTTGCGGCAGGCGAATAGCAAAAATCACAAGCAGCCATGTTAATTGAGCGCCCTTTTTGTCTGGGCGCTCAATATAGCCAACATTTTTGTGCCATTAGTGTAAATAGATTGCCAACAAAGATTCCAAATCTAATTAATAATTGCATACTATAGCTGAGCAAAGACTTGACGGTTACTTATAATCAAGTCTACCTTTACCTTTAAGGCAACTTTAAATAGAATAGCGACCGCTTTCTGTAAGCCGCAACGCGCAGCACAAAGGCAATTCAATTTCTACTCCCCCTCTCTCTCCCTCTTGCTCTCACTCAACTGATGGAAGAGGGGCCACAAAATGACTTTCAGGCAAATTATAGCGAATTTTCACTTTGGCATTTAGTCGTGGCAGCATTTAAAAAGCAGTCCACGGGGCAAACAAAATAAGCAGCGAAACACACACAAGTTCTGAGGAATGGGCAGGCAAAAAAAAAGCGCGGCAAATCACTTTTTAAATTTAATTTGACACTTCTTTTTTTTTTTTTTTTGCAGTGTACCTCAAAGACGCGACTACAAAGTCTTAACTTTGGCAAGCAAAGAAAAAAGCGATATAAGAAGACTTTTCAAATTTCAAATTCATGTTCAGTGCCCGGCGGCAGCAGCAGCAACCCCTCAAGGGCTGCCCAATTGGGAGTTGGCATTTAAATTTGGTTGCCGTTGCCCGAAACTTAAATGTTTTGTAGTTTTCATTTAAGCGCAAAGTTTTTCAGCGCTGCATAAACTTTGCGTTATTTCACACGCAGGTATTATATTGCTTAAGCAGCACAAAAGCGAATGCAATAAATGCAGTGCGCCAAGGGAAGTAAAATGGGCGAGGGTAGAACAAGGACAAAGGACAGCCGGCAAAATTGTATGTGCGCTCTCATATTAAATGGCAAACAGGAAGAGCACTCGCTGCGTCTACTACAACTTTGTGTCCTCTGGCCAAAGTTTGCGTTGCTTATTATATTCAATAAAATATTTTTCAGTGGCACTTCGGGGCAGCAACTCTCAAACTTGGCCATCTCGCAAAATACATATATATGTAAGACAAAAAAAAAGTAGGAGAAAAAAAATACGGAAAATTGATAAGATTTTTCTTGCCCGTCTTAGCAATTTGGTAGCCCTTTGTCAGATTGCAAACTTATATTGTAAATTCTTGCAGCCAAACGATTTTGTTTACCCGCCGCTGGGCCAAAAGCATATTTTGCCAGCCAAAGTTTATGGCACGTTTATTACGCATACGCAGCGTTCGCCCGGCCAGAAGAATTTGTCAATTTGCTTTACAGCATATTTGGTTCGCCCTTACTGCAAGTTGTATATAATTTTCATAAAATAACCCAATCAATATAAATAATGACACACATAATAAACTAAGTAAATTGGTGTCATCTAAAAATACAAGATAATAACATTAAAACTTTCATTGTTTCAACTTTGCTGCGTTAAAAATTCTATAAGAACTCAAAACATTGTTGCAATTTTTATTTTAACACACTCTACATGTTGCTACTTGGCTAAAAGCAAGTCAAATAAAATTTGTACAAGCAAGCGTGTCTGGAATAATGTAGCTGGAACTAAACTTTTAATAGAACGCATGGAATCAAGAAAAATATAGAATTTATAAATTATTTTCTATATGCAGAGCTTTAGCTCATGAAATTAATAATAACTTAATATGTGACTACGACCATTTAACTTATCTTTCAGATATTTAACTTATTGCTCATATATATTTTACTTTAGCCACACATTTAATGGCACAATCCACAAAAATATGAGCTGTTCAGCTTATCTGGCGCAAAACACTCATTTAGATGGCCAGAAAGCAGCTACTGCGCCCGCCCCCCTTGGCCAATGATGAGCCTTGAGCCTGTCATTGACCAGCAGGTGTGTGTTTGGCTTTAACCCGGCCCGGCCCCATTGCCCAACTCTGGACTGGCTGGTTACTGTGGCAGACACAGCTTAGCCTTATCAACCCCACCTCCAACGAGCTGCAGACCGTCCGCAGCTGGACGCTCTCGTCTGGCCTGTCATGATTGACGGTCATTTGTCATTTTCTACCATTTGGCCATTTATTTGGCCACAACTTTTTTAACCGCTGGCCACAAAAATGAAACCAAAACCGAAAGCCGCACGCAAAAGTTTCAAAGCTGCTGCTGCTGCTGCTGATTGTTGTTGCTGTTGTTGTTGTTGCTGCTGCTGCTTATGGCACATTTGTCAGACGTTGACGTTATGCAAAAGCTCAAAAAACAAATGGCAACAAAAACAATGGGAACAAAGAATTTGTAGGTGTTGCTCGACATGACGCCTTTAAGCGCGTATAAATTACAAAAAGCCAAAAGTCAGTTGGTAACAACAACAAAAAAATATAAAAAGGGGTTTTTATAAATGAAGTTGCATGCTCTGTAGGAGTCGACTCACTGCCGCAAGTCGCAGCCAAACGCTGACATGTCACGCCGCCAACTTTTAAACTGGTTACAGTTACAGTAGCAGGAGCAGTAGCAGTAACAGTCGCTGTCGCTGTCGCATTCGCAGTCGCTGTCGCTGGCACGACGTGTTATCGTTTTGACCCACGCCTTCTTATGGGCGTGGCAGACCCGTTTGCTGTCAGTGGCATTCATTAAAAAGCGGAAATTTGTGATTTTTGGTTTGCCTGTTTGTGGCCGGCTTAAGGTTCTGTCACTCGTTTTGGGCCAGCACAAGAAAAATGGCTTTAAATCAGAGCATTAACTGCAGGTAGGCCCTGATTTTAGGTTTAACGAAATTGTAGGCAAATATTGTAAGCACGTATAAAAATTAACAACGAAATATCTATAAAGAAAGCACAGGTTTAAGTATAAAACTTGAGTAAAACATTCTGTGGAATTCAGAGCATTATTTTTGATACAAGTATGGAATTTTCTGCTTAGCAAATGATCTAGTTGCCCCTTTAAATTCAAAGTGATTGAATGGCATTTTGAGTTGTTTATAAAAGTCCATTATTTACTTAAGTTTGCTGCCTTTTTACAAATTACTTGAGGCGCTCGAAAGTATGCCAAAATTTAATGCTTAATGCCATTTGATGGAAAAGTTTTAATTTCTTGTATGCGTGTTTTTTTTTTCTTGTTGTTTTTGTTGCTGTATTTTAACTTGAATGCGTAGAAAGTTTAAATGCAGCTGCGTTAACTTGGGCACAACTTTGGTCCAGCGTACACACTATAAAACACACGCACACACATGCAAGAACACCAGCACATATGCAAATTTGCGCACACAAGCACCCAAAATCAGCAGCAGCAGGAACTCGTAAACTTTGCAGCTAAGCAACAAACAAGACAGCCAGCTCCTGTGGAAACCCACTTGTACCAGGCACTCGACTGGCAGGCAGGCAGCCAAAGCAATCCATCAAAATTGCACCTTCTTGCAGAAACTCCTCCCTCCCCGCACACCCTCTCCACCCACAACATCCCCTGCATCCAAGTAGTGCTGCTGCTGCTGCTGCTGCTGTTGACTAAATTGAATTTAATTTGTTTTGCGCGTCGCAGTCGCACACACATGGAGGCAGCATTGAAATTACGTCCCTCAGCGGGCCAAGTTAAACACTCCCCAGAGAGAGACGAGACGAGGACATAACAACAGCAGCAGCAGCGGCAGCGGCAGCGGCAGTAGAAGCTATTGTTTAACCCCTTCTTGCCGTTAACGTTGCGCTGTGCTTTTGTTAATTATTTGATGAATTTTTAATTGATTTTTCGCGCACAGCGTGGCGGTTGCCGGGCAACGGGGCGTCCAAAAAAAAAAAAAAAAAAAAAAAACGAAAGCAAAAACAAAAAAATATAAAATACAATTAAACAAAAAATATAATAAAAAATTAAAATACAAAAGCAACTCTACCACCATAAAATGGGCTGCGTGTATGTGTGAGTGCAAAAATTGTTGCATACTTTTAGCTGCTTTGTTATTTAAACAAAGGGGCAGGCAGCAGACATCGCCAGCAACCAGCCGCATGCATTGTTGCAACATTTAAATTAAGATAAATCACCGCAAAATTTATGGTTTTAATATGTGTGTGCCCCATGTAGGCAGCAGGCGAAAGGGGAGTGGCACTCAGGGGTAGTTGCTTGTTGCCGCCGTTGTTATACAACATGGAAAACAATTTACTAAATTGCAATTAAGTGACATTTTATACCAGCACCAGAGCTGGCGAGTGAGTATGAGAGTGAGTGTGAAGAGAGGGGAGGGGGAGGGAGCACACACGCACACATGCAAAAGGTAATGGCCGTTGAATGGACGCTCTGCTGGCTGGTTGCCTGCTGCACTCTGTGCAAAGGGGTGGCTGTTGCACTGGGTAATAAATTTGAAATTGCGGTTTGGCAGTTTTAAATATTCAATTAGTTGTGAAATTTTTCGCCAGCACACAGTGCACTGAGCTGCGACAAACGAGTTGACTGCAGAGCAACTGCCTGGATTGGGGGCTAACTCTCGATTTTTGCACATTTGAAGGACACTGCCCACAAGTTTTAGCGCCGAGAAAATGGTAATGAAAAAATGTGCAAGCTTTTGTGGCTTTAACAGAGCTTGAGCTGCTTTACAGTTAGCATATACTTAGACTCTAACAGAGGTTTCTATTATTGGAAGATTATCAGCATGCATATGTGATAATAAACAAAAGCCATGGCTCTCGCATTATGTTAATAAACGATAACAGATGAGCAAAGTGTCGTATGAAATTTTTGTCAAATACTACCATAGCCCATCTGAGCCACAACCCAGCGAACTGCCAGCGCTGTAATCCTGTCAGTTTCAGTTCAGTTCAGTTCAGTTCCAGGCTCAACTCTGCCCCACTTTGCTAGATGCTCGTATTGTCAGCAGCCCCCACAAAGTTTATGCAACAAAACTGTCAATTGCCCCGTCTCTTAGCCAGCTGGCCACTGTCACACATGAACGAACAGCAGCAGCCGCAGCAGCTCAGCCAACCAGCCAAGTTAACAAACCCCTCACTTCTCTGCTCTACACTATGTGTACTTCATATTTATGTAACGTTCGAGCGAGTGACCAGAGGCGACACATTCCCGACAGTGACATAAATATGCAAGTAAGCGCCTTAAAGGCGCATTCCCCCAAAAAGAGTCCGGGACAGAGTGAAAACTTGTTAAAATAATAATACGCAGCATACGCACGGGTGGAGGCGAATGCCGTCGAGGACGGAGCGCATCCTTAAGCTGCCGCCTGCATAAGGAATAAACCGAAGTGAACCGAAATGAACATAAATTTTGCATGAGCTGCGTCTGCCCAGGCGTTTTAATAATTGTATTTTAAAAGAATTATGCACGTGCAATTAAATAAGGCGACGGGTGGCCGCTCGGGCCTGGATATAAATAAATATGAGAGTGCAATGCAAAGATAATGCAATAATAAAATAAAATATATACAACAATAAACGTTGCCAGTCGACAGTTATTGTTGTGTATTTAACTGTGCGGCGCCTTAAACTATACAGCATGCAAATTAACTTTCAATTTCCTGTGCTCGGAAGGAGACGCCAAGAGAGAGAGAGAGAGAGAGACGTAGAGAGAGACAATCAAAACTAATTTGCATAAATGTTGCCAAAGCACAACAAAAACCAACAACGAACCAAAAGCTGCTGTCAGATTTTGCTATTGCTGTAATTGTTGTTGTTGTTGCATAGTTGGGCAACGACCCAGACGCAAATTTGCGAACAAAAAGTCTAAATTAATAAGTTTTGCCCGGTCGCAGCAGCAGCAGCAGCAGCAGCAGCAGCAACAGCAATAAAGAAAACGTTGCCGGAGCGCCCAAATAAATTACAACTGGAGCCGCAGAAAACAGAGAAGAGAACCTGAGCCCCATCTGCCCGATCCCACACCACCTCGCACCATCATAACTGCCGCCGTGAGTGACGCGCCAGGAGACAGCAGAGGAGCAGACAAAACGTTCAACTGACTTCAATGGAAAAGTGCCTCGGACTGCGGGCAGTTGCGGCGGACACTGCACGCTGTCTGTTGCTGCTGCTGCTGCTGCTTCTTCTTCTCTGTTTGCCAACTGTTTTGCGTGCGTGTCCTGGATGCACAGCGTCCTGTCCAGTCCAGGGCCAAAGTGCGGCGTCAAAAGACATCAATAAAATGGCGGCCAGCCGCTCGCAGAAAACAAAAAACACAAGGCTTTAAACGATATTTAAATTGCAGCTGCAACTGCTTTACGAAAATGAACTTTTCAGGCTCTTGAAGAATTTCATTAATGCAGTTGAGTATGTTGTAAAATATTTTTAAAAATATATAACATGTTTATAGATAATACCAAAAAAAAAATTAATAAGAAAATACGCAATTGGGTAATTAACCTGAGAGCTTTAAAAGAAATATTTTTTAAATATTAATATTTGGTAACTAGGTTCAGGGTTCATATAAAATAATTTTGTTCAATAAATATAAGCAAAATACATTTCGGCAGCTTAACAAAGCGAATATTATTCGCCAACATTATTATTTTCAAATAAATCTAAAAATATAAATGAATAAACATAAAATGCACAATATAATAGGTTTTTCTGCAACATATGCTCGTGCCTAGGCACAATCCTTCAAAGTGTTCTCTCCAATTTGGGACACTATCTCATGCTCACGTTAAGGCATTTATTACATAAATTGCATCAATGATAAAGGACTCGCACCTTGGCCCACCTGGCAGCCGCTTGCCCATTTCCCCAGCACCCGGGCTCTCGTTGCCTAGCGCTAAAGTTACATGATAAATGCTTTTAGTTCAGATCATATGTACCTTGTTCTTTGCTCTGCGTTGCACAACTTAGCCCATAACTTGCAATTTGTGCTGTGCAATTATGAGTTTTCTTCAGACAGTTTTTGCTTGCTGCCATGCTTTGACTGGGCTGCTCGTATTATGTTGCCAAAGACCAAACGCTTTGGCATTAAAAACAATGACAATCATCGTCGTCCGCAGCGAGCTCCACTTTGGGAGCAAACGTAATGTATATATATATATATATATAAAGAAAGAAGAAAAAAACATGGCAAAAGCGCAATGGCAGGCATTAAAGGAAATGCTCACTTGCAAGTTGTTTGTGTTGTCGACAAGTCTGTCTGGTAAGTGAGTCCCGTCTGGGTTTGGGTCTGGTCTACGTTATATCTGTTGTTTGCCTCAAGTTGCACATTTTCTTCTGTTGCACTGTTTGACGTAATTATAATTGAAGTGAAGTCATGAGCGAGTTTCAGTTTCCTTTCTGTTTTTGCCTTTGCCTAGTAATGAGCATGTTAACAGGCAGACAATAGCACTTAATGCGAGTCCTTATACCGCCCCACCGCACCACGCCCACCGCCTACACTCTACAGCCGTCGCCTGCTGCTCATAAGCCATATCATAATTTTATAACCATGTGCTGCACTTGTTCTGCTGCTGATTTTTTACTTGCTGGGCTCCACATTTGAATGTCATTTGAAAGTCACACAGCAAAGTTTTCAATTAAACTATGTGTTCGAGACAGCTTTAAGCGCCCTGACAGCCCTGGCAGGCAACCACACCCACCCCCAAGCGACGCGAATTTAATAACCTTTAGCGACGCCCTTAAGCAGCACATAAAATTTCATTTTTATCGCGCTTTCAGCATTGAAAATTGTGTAGCATACTTTTATGGGCAGCGCTCCGTTCAGCTCAACTCAGCTGTCGTCCTGTTCCTGGACCGGCTGCTCCTGCTGCTTTAGTTATTAATTACCAGCCAGGACTCGTATTTACGTTTCGAAATTTATATGAAACGCATCACATGACGGAGCTATCGTTTCATCTTTTTTGTCACTTTTCATTAGATCTCTCTGTTCTCTCTCTCTCTCTCTCTCTCTCTCTCTCTCTCTCTCTTTCTCTGTCTCACTCTCTGTGTTGTGAAATTTTTAATTATGGTAGTAAATTTTTTACTATCCGACAATGTGACGTCGTCTCCTCTACTCAAAGCGGGTAATTAAACACATGCGTGCATTTTGATAGAGTTTTAAAGACAACAGGCGACAGTTGTTGTAGTCGTGTTGTTGTCTGGATCGGACAATTTTCATTAGGCTGATGAGTTGATATTATTACCAAATTGTCTGCATACCAGTGTGCAGCAGTTGTGTTTTATACCCAAAATTCTTTGAGCTAACAATAATGAGTATTTAGTATGTTAATGCCCCTTCAAGAAGCATTTACCATATATTCTTTAACATAAAAGAAAGATTAGACGTATGTCAGATATCAGGCAAAAATTCAATTGAACTTTTAGTTGTTTAAAGTAAGTATAGAGGAATATTTGCTTAGTGAACTCAAGTTATGTGATCTCAAGCAAAATCTCTCGAAATGTGAAGATTTAGGGGCATCTTCTTCTGCTTCTGACATGTGCTGTACTTTTTGCTTACAGTATAGTTTTGGCCAAACACCTATAAAAACAAGTCAACAATTTTTTGGCAACAGCTTTAGGCAATGCTCGCCACAGCAGTCAAGTGTAAAATGCATTTACAGCTGCTGCATAGACCAAGAGCCGAAAGGACGACGAGAGTGGGAGGAGAACTATTCGAACATAGTCTATATGGACTACGGGATAGGCTCTTTTGTTGTTTTTGTCTGGCGTTGATTTTGTGTGTGCGAGTGTGTGTGTGTGTGTGTGTGTGAGTGTTTGTTTGCTTAGCACAGGCACAGGACGAATAACCGAAGCGCCTTTCAACCAACTAACTGACTGAATGACTGAGTGGCTGTCGGGCGCTTAAGCCTTCAATAGCAGGCAGAACAGCAAGCCAACATTTTTAGCCTTTTTGTTATGGCCTGGATCAGAGAGCAAAACAGCAAAAAAATAAAAATTAGAAAAAAAATAACAAGCCAGAGAATTTATATGATAAGCGTGCGACAAGCCAGGGGCCAGGGCAGGGGAGTCGGGACCGGGTGCGGGTGCGGGGTCGTCAACGTGAGCTCAGCTCGGGAATTCAGCTGCAGAGCTCAGCGGGTCGCTGTGGGAAACTTTGGGCCAGCACAATGGCGTGTCATGTAGGCAGCGTGAGAGCACGAAATATGACAGCCGGGGCCAGCACAGAGCGAGAGAGAGAGAGAGAGAGAGAGAGAGGGTAGAGGAAGCGAGCAGCGGGAGGCCTTTTGTAGTAGCCGGCAAAAGGTTGCAGCTGAAGCCTGAGCTATAGCTGCTGTTGCTCTCTCACTCTGCCCGTTGTATACAAACAACATCAAAAATAACAACAAGCAACTAACAACAACAACAACTGTAAGTCCAATATGTACGCTTTAAGCATAGCATATTAGTTTGTTTAGTCTTCGGTGTGGGCGTTGGGGCTGGACAGGCGGCGGGGCCGATGGAGGGGGAAAAGTGAAAAAGAGGATTCAAAATAGACAGAGCTCGATGGGAGTCCTGAGTTTGATGTAGTTGTTGTGTGAAGGCAACAACAACAAATATTGTTTGTAAAGCCAAATGCATGCAAGCTGGACAGACAGTGGAGAGATCGAGAGTGGGAGAGGGAGAAAAAAGAGTGGCGGAGAACTGGAGATAGATAGTTGAACAGAGACTGCTTTGGGGGCAGACAAAGGCAGCGTGCGGGTCAGCGAGCTGCGCTGCATGACTTGCTGCATTGCATAGATGGATGGATGGATGGATGGATGGATAGTTGGTTGACTCGCTATATAGATAGATATATGGCTATGGGCAGGGCTTGTTTTGTTGCAGGCACGTTTGTCCCAAGCAAACACACACACCACAACAACAACAAAGTCACAGCAGAATCTGAGTCCCCGTGTAGAGTGCATGAAGTAATGCATTCACAGAGCTTTAAGTGCGTTTTAAATAACAACAAGAATCTTAGGCCAGAGGTCATTCATGCTCCACAAGCCAGAGAATTATAACGAAAACAACTATTGTTAAAGCTGTGAAGCGTTGGATGGGTCTACAAACATAGCATCCTCTCTGGCAGCTGGCATATATATTTTTCCACATCCCCTACGCTGTCAAAAAGTTGCTCAAATAGAACTCAAAATTAACTCAATTGAAATATAATAACTATAAATTTGTTAACATATATTTATATTCTAATATTTGTTGCGTAGCATGATTCTACATAATCAGATATATTTTGTCCGCATACATCCCAGGCATGTTAACCATCTTTCCATCTCTTGATCTGCGTCTTTCCATAACAATGCTTTGGGGGTTGGCCACTCAGCTTTTCATCCGGCAAGCCAAGCCCAAAACCCAATTTCTTTGCTAGCCCCCGCCGGTCCGCTTGCTGGCGCCCAGTCGTGTGATTTACCCAACTCTGCGCACATTCGACTGTTCAACTATTGTGCCATTTTCTTGAAGAGAAAAATACAAGACCAAGAAAACAAAACAAGCAGCAACTACTTTAAATGCAGTTAACAGCACAGCACTGGCTCCGAGAGACGTGCACATGACTTTGAGGCGACTTTCAAAAAAATAAAATGTGTCTGTGAGTGTGTGTGGATGGCAGGATACGTGGCAACAATGCATTAATCTTGTCTACGCCTGCGTCTTGGCAGCAGATACTTTTCACAATTTGTTGTCGATTGTTGTTGCCTGCCTAATGAGCTGTGAGCTGGCCAAGCATTAAAAATTATGAATGGAAGGCATAACAAAAAGGCAAAAAATTATATATATACAGATCTACGAACTTTATATACATACATATATATATATATATAAATGCATTTAAAATGCAATAATAAAAATGATAATGGCATTATAATACCACACACAGTGTGTGGGCGAGCGAGAGGGAAGGCAGAGAGTGTGCGAGCGACAGAGCAGCATATTTCACAACAATGGCCGAGTCGGAGGCAGCGGAGCGCATTTTATGCCCATTCGCTGGTCCAAAACGCCAGAAAGTATGCTCCATTACTTGCAGCTCGTTAATTTTTATAGTTTTTGTCGCTGCTGGTGACTCAACTTAACATAAATTCAGGTTGTTCTGTTGTCGCCACCTACGTAACATTCATTTAAGCGGAGCGCTCGACACTTGCGAGGGATTCTATTGATTTCGCCTAAATTAACACACACTCTCCGAGACAGAGAGAGAAAGAGTAAAAGAGAGAGAGAGAGTGACTTAACACATATGAAGAATATAAAACCCAAAGCTTGTGCTCCCCAGCATTTCGCTTTGTTTTTGCTTTTGTTCTTGTTGCAGTCGCCCGCTGTTATTTTTATGACTTTTCATATTATTTTAGCTTTTTGGCTTACGCTTTGGGTCTTTAATGTGCCAGAATTCTTTTAGCTCGCCCGCTGGCCAAAACATGTCTTTGCTTTTTACTTCCTCCCCTCCACGCACCCCCCCTCTGCGATCGCACAGTTCGTCTTACTTGCTATTAAGCTATCAAGATTTGTAAAGTATATGAGCCAAGCAAACGCCAGAGCTCCGCTTTGTGCCCGGCTGCTCAAGTGTGCTGCCAAAGGGGGCGTTGCGGGGCGCTCATAAAATGCTATCTATCTCTTTTACACGTCAAGGACGGTTAACATGTATGTGTATGCATGTGTGTGTGTGTGTGGCAGATATGGCTAGATGGCGTGTTGGCAAGTCACAAAACAGCAGCAACAACAACTGGGAACTCCGAACTCTTAGACGATATCTGTGGGAAACCAGAGTTTACGAGTTCTTTTATATATATATTGTATATATTGTATGCTATATTCTAGAAAATTACCAACTGTATTAAATGATTTAGTCAGACATTGACCTAACTGACTCAGAAAAACATGAGTTAAATTTTGAATTAATTGAAAGAAAAATAAAAGAAATATGCAGGACTAGTTTAAGGTTAAAAAAACATGCTTGAATGCAACAGAAACATATGGAATATAATGGGTATCATTTATATAATAAAAGGAAAGACATTGACATGAGCAAATAGTTTTGATGACACTGCATTAGCAAATATTATTAGCCCACTTACGCGCACCTTTTATTTGTAGTGGCCGGCAATATCAATTTTTCTAATTGCCAGCTGCACCTGGTGTGGACTCTGCAAATGTCAGTGCATTACGTTTGGAGTAGTATATTTTCGAGGGCTTTGGCAAATGGAGCAGACATTGTTGCAGCCACAACAAAATGCCTCACACGTACATACACATTCATGTGGTGACTATTACCATAACATTTATGATTATTAACCTACAATGCAAGGCACTCTAAATGCAATTAAGATTACAATCTTTTATGGCTGAGCTGTTTGCTTGTAAAAATACAAAAACAGAAACAGAAACACTAAATAGTACTACACAGCAGCTGGATGGCAGCTCCGGCACGACAAACAATTAAAACATTGCGCCGCTTGCAATAAAATGCTGTTCCAGATGCTTATCATGTGGCTGGACCCCGCGCCCGCCGCGGCATATGCTCCCTCCACCTGAGGGCTATATTGCATAAGAAATAATTACTTTTTATATTACACATACGCCCCGCTAGCCGTCGCGCTGTTGACACTATTGATTGCCGGCAGCGACTGTACTGCCCCCAACCCTAGACTCTCGCCCTTGCGTGTCGCTTATCGTAAGCTGTCTCCCTGCCGCCCCGCCCCCAGCCCAACATTTGAAATGAAGACACCGCAAACAAACAAAAGCAGAGGCAAAAGCGTCAGACAATTGCCGCGTTGATAAGATCAGCAGGGTTTTTTGTTTTTTGTTTTTTTGGTGGTGTTTGTGTGTCCAGCGGGTCAGGTGGGAGGCCAGCAGAGCCGAGGTAAATCACGGCTGAACCCTCGCGACACTTTTCAATCAAAGAGCCAAAAATGTCACGACAATAAATTGATCAGGCAGCCAAATTTATGCCCTGCATAAAACATTTTAACTAAAATTTTAAGTCGAAATGAGCCTTAAAAGGTTTTTCAATTTCATGCATGGTGTTTTTATACCAGAAACTTTCGAAACTCTTGCCAATCCAAGTCTGGCCATATGTGCCATATAAATATATGACTTGGGCTTTTCTTTTTTTATTCAATCCTCTATAATCTGCGCTTAGCAGCTGCTTTTCGGGCTACCAGCTGCAGGGTATTTGGGCTTCTTTGGCTTTATTTTACAAAAGCAAACATCAAAGAATGTCAGCCATCAATGTCAACAGCTTGACTTGAATTTTATGCAAATGCTTCAAGTGTCACGGACTAAAATGGCAATTGAAACGCTAATGATGACATTTGGCAGGCCTAAACACAGCGAGTGCCCCGCCCCCAAACAGAAGAAAAGAAAACAATAACAAACTAAAAGCAGCACACACACAGACAGAACACGCACATACAGGCAGGCGGTGTCTGTATTTGTGTGCTTTTCCGTTTCCGGCGCGGCCAAGAAAACATTACAAATCGTTTTTGGCTGCCACTTGGCTCTGCGCTGTGCCTCCGTCTAGGCCTCTGGCATTTTTAGGAGGCATTCAGCCAATTGACAGGCTTCAGTCGCTCGTAAAAAAATCAAGCAACAACGTAAGAAAAATGATGCGCAGACAAACTACGCAAAGAACACAGCACAACAAAACAAAAAATCCTGTCTAAAAGTGTTCTTAAATATTTAAGATGCTGCGCGGCGGCGTTGTCAGACTCAAAGTTGTTTTCTTTTTTTCTCTGGCGTTGGAAAAACATTAAAACGCATTTAGCAGGCTCTTTTCCACTATGTATACAAAAAACCGAAATAAACGCAAAATGTGTTGCCTACATTTTTGGGCATATAAATACTTATTATCGCTTATTTGAACTTGCAAACGCGACGGCTGCTGCTGTTTCTGCTGCTGCTGAGGCTTGTGATTTAGTTTTATTTGGGCAAAAGTGTTTCCTCAACATTTTCGCTCTTCCGCTGTGCGTGGGCTGCTGTGTATGTGTGTGAAAATCGATTTTTTGTTGTCAGAAAAAATGGAACAAAACGAAAAGGTCAAAAACAATAAAAGCCTAAATACACATACGCGCCTTTGAACTGGCTTTGATAAAAGCAGCAGCAACCAGCAAGCAGCACCCAAAGCAAAGAAAAATTGGGGACCACACCAGAGAAATATAAAGATTTTCAGGAATTGTGTGGGTGGAGTAAGGCCGTGTAAGCCTCCAATCAATGGCTATACGTCGCTTTTGGTACGTGTGAATTTAAGCTGATTAAAGAATTTGCGATTGAGCGGGGGCTGGAAGTGAGCAGATGTACAGCAAGAAAGAATGAAGCAGCAACAAAAACAGAAATTGATGTCTGCTTTTAGGCGCTGCCTTTAGCCTCTTTGGCCCTTATTTATGCCTTTTGTCTGTGTGCGGCTTTGTTATTGGGCTTAGTGGTGAATTTTTTAATTTGCGCCGCCCGCTTTTAGCTCGCCTGCCGAAGCCAATCATCTTGCGCCAGACAAGTTCCAATCTACTCGCTGAGCACATACCACATATAGCACAATATAAATTCAATTGAATTTGTCGCGTGCTTCCTCTTTTTATTGCGTACATTCGCCATACTTGAAACATACTCACAGACATTCCGCTGTGTTGCACGCTAATAAGCCAAGTTTTTCGTTGGCCATAAATGCCGGCGAGCAGTGCCAGGTAAAGTGTCGATAATGAAATTGGCCAATGTCAGCCTCGCCGAAAAGTAGGCAACACAAATTGGCGCCAATACAATTCAAATGCGTAATCATGCGAACTGGCAACAGCAGCAGCGGCAGCAGCAGCAGTCTTCACAGATATCGACAGATGGAAGGGCGCTTGGCATAGGAAAACTGTGCACAAATGAGAAAAGTTTTTGCAGCCAACGCTGCGTATTATTATTATTAGTTTTTCGCCTCCCACGCTGCCCGAGAAAGTTTTGCGCCTGTCGCTTATTAGGAGAACGTTGTTGTTGTTCTTGTTGTTAGGGTTAGTTTCTCTCTATTCGGGCTTTTTCATAGTTCATTGCTTTTCAATTTGATGAGGCGTTGTCTGTAATAATCAGGCTGCCTGCGCAGCCAGAAAATGAGCCGCTCAAAGTTTTTTGTTTTGTTATCGATAAGAAAATCGAAATGAAAGGCGAATTTTCACATACGTTTTCCGACTGACTGACTGATGGATGGACTGACAAAGCAATTGTATATTTAATTTTCTCTCTCTTGCTCTCTATGCATCTCAATCTCTCTAGCAATCTCTCTCTCTCTCTCTCTCTCTCTCTCTCTTTGTCCGATTTTGTTAATTTACTCTGTAATTTATCAAGGCAGTGTGTGTTTGTATGTGTACGCATATTTTTATGGAGTTGATTTTTAATCTTTTGCAATCATTTTTGGGCACAGCGCGGCAAAGGAAATGAATATTTATAAGTATGATGAATGAGCCAAGACGGAAAGCAGGCAGCAGTCAGCTGATTTACTGACGTATGACACACGAAACGCACACAAATATGCACACACACGAGCACACACACATACAGGCAGAAGCAGCTCAGGATAAAGGTAAGGAAATTAATGCGCATTTAGAAACATAAATCTGTGTTGCGCTCAAGGAAATGGCACGGATTTCACAATTTATTTATGTACGAGAGAGAGGGAGGAAGAGAGAGAACTTGTTAAAGAGAAAGAATGAGATATAGAGACAGCTTGTGTCAGTTCTTTGCCACACACACACACATTGCTTGAGGTACGCTGCGTATGAGTAATATTAATTTGACTTTAAGTCGCTCGCTCGCCCGTTCACTCGCTTTGCTCAATTTGCCCAAGCTGTGTGTGTGTGTGTGTGTGTGTGGGGCGTGCAGTTTAAAAATACGCAACGCAACGTAACGTCAACGTATGCAATTTACGTGACATCATTACGTGTTAGACAAGTACAAATTACGCGTAAAAGCGAGAGACGTAAACGAAGACGCAGATGAAGACGAAGACGAAGCTGGCGACAATATGAGTTTGATAATGATGAAACATGAACGTGTATGTGTGTGTGGATGTGTGGGAGAAGGAGAATATCAAGATAAATAACTAAACGTGTGCATTCGTATGTGTGTGTGTATCTGTGTGTGCCAGGGCAAATGAAATGAAAGTCATCAGACTTTAGATATGGCACACAGAAAATTGCGTATGCGACACAGACAAAAGGCAAAGGAAAATGTGCAACAATTTAAGTCTTTTTCAAAAGAGAAAGGACGGGAAACGGTCAGCGTTTGTTTGAGTTAAAATTGATAAAATTGCAGAGGTAGGGCAACAACGAGAAAGTCTTTTGAGCTGGCCAAATTCAGGGCACAATACCAACTAGTCTGATCCCACGCAAAATTAAGCGTGTACATGTTTTCTGCTTGATTTGACTTTAAATAAATGCAAGTGGCTTAAATGGAAAACTACAACAACAACAAAATGCAAATGTCAGCGCTAAAGTTGCTGCCGACTTTAGCTGAGCTCTCAACCAAGCAATTAAACTTGTCCTTGTATAATTGCATTTGGCCTAGGCTTTTGGGCCTGAACAAAAGCCAAAGTCAAAAGTCGGAAATGCTGTTGAGTTGCCAAGTGCGTTGCTGATAGCGGCCAGAAAGTTGAGCGCTTTAATTTCTTGGAAATTTGTTGGCCAAAAAGTAGCAGCAGTAGCAGCAGCAGCAGCAGCAGCGGCAGCAGTCGCAGTAGCAGAGACGAAATACAAACAAAGCAACAAACAAAAATGTCGACTTGATTGCGATGCTGATGGGCCGGGTCGAGACCTGCCCCCAGCGCCAGACCTGCTGCTCCTAGCTAGCAGTGACAGTAAAGACCAAGAGCAGCAGCAGCAGCAGCATTATCCGGAGCCACACAATTGTGCGGACAGATTGCCGCCGCGTTGCCAGCGCTGCAACTTGAAGTTTGAATCCCCAGCGGATTAGAAAAGTTTAAATTGTTGCCGCCAAGCGCTCCAAGAGCTCAACGGAGCAGAGCCGAGCCGAGCGAGCTGATGGAGAAATCGAAGCAACTGGCAAATGAACGTTGAATGAATGAAGGGAGCAACGTAACGATTAGTGCTTTCATGTCCTTTGGCAAAGTTTAAAGGTCATCCGTTTGTATAGCTGATGGCATCCTTCGTTTCCAGTCCTGCTGCTTGCTCAACTCGCCTTCTGCTGATTTGACACATCAACTTTGTCAAGTTTTTGCCACAGCGACGGACGACCGTCCACCGACCGTCAACGTTGACTCTTATGAGCAATGGCTCTGCATTCCCTCTTTCTCTCCATATCTCCTATTACATTTCTCTTTCACTCTGTGTGTGTGTGTTTGTATGTGTGTGTGCACAAGCAATTTGTGCAATGGACATTTTGGGCGCTGTGCTGCTTTGATAAGCGTTGCCAGCTTGAAAATGTCTTAAAAGATTGCGCGGAGTGCACTGACTTTTGTGGCTGCCACCTGCCCCTCGGGCAGTTCAATTTCGTGAGCATACTCTTTGCCCAACCAATTTCGAAACGTATGTGCGCTGTTTTTTCGCTTACGTAATTGCTTACGTTCCGTAGGCATAACGCATTATCAAGCTGCAGCTGCGCATGAAAGCATGCATCCATCTACTACAATACTGTGACGATATATCTTCTAACGTTTTCACTTACGTGACGTAAGCCATTACGTGAAATAAGCATTAGAGCATTTAGATGGCAAGTTTTATTAAATAGAACACAATTATTGGCACTGTATTTTTTACTTTAATGTTTTTTTTACGTGGCTTTGCAGCTCCCTTAAGCGCATTTTTCTGTTTATAATATTAAATTTACATTCTTCCAATACGTTAGGAAAAAAATTTAAAAACAAACCCACCATTTTGCTGCCTCATGCATAATGAGCTTGTCAATAAGTTTATCAATGCAAGAACTACTCGAGAAATGACCCAAAAAGAAAAATCAAGTGCTGTGTAAATTATGCAAATCTTTGCCCACTTTTTGTACGTATTCCAAAAGGTTTCGAGGGCTTCGGCATGGGGGCTGTGCTGTCAGGAACAAGCGTGAAACATGACAACAGCGGGGCAGCCCAGTAAAAACAATATGGCGCCCTGACCAGGGCAGAGCAGAGCAGAGCTCCCTCGTCCGGCAACCATTGCCTGTCATTGACAGTTCCACGTTGTTTTGCTATAACTTTTTTTCACCCTCCATTTTCTAAACCAGTGCTGTGTTCTTTATTTCTTTTTTTTTCATGATTTTTTCTTTTCGATTTTTTTTAAATGTCAAATTTTTGCAGACAGTTTTGACAGTTTATCGAAGCACACCCGTAATTTCAGCTGACGTGTGTTGTAGGTGTTGAAAGCAGGGGAGAGGACTCAAGGCTCAAGTTTGGGTTCGTGTTCGAATTCAGCACATACTTAGACAAGGTGTGAATAGAAAGTTTCGTTGACGCTGCACTTTTGCCCAGGAACCAAACCCAACAAAACTTCCATAAAGACGATGGGTCAAGTTTTTGACGGTTAAATGTGTTTGGCAGTCAAGTAATTATATTTCTGGGCACCTATGGCGACTTGATTGGTGAGCGGCAAATTGAATTGCCAAATGGAAAAGTGAAATAAAATTATATAGTATTTGTCGGTCATAACTTGGGATTTGATTACTTACCGCTGCGACTTTCATTTTCAGCTGGCTTCAGCTGTAAAGCACGGTTCATCTGCAAAATAGAGAACAGAGAATTGTCATGAAAAGTTTGTTAACGAGTTTGTTGCTCAATTTAATTTATAAACAAGTCACTTTGACACTTAATTATTCGATTTTTCTATTAAATGATAATCAACTTGAGTTTCTGTTCAAAAAACACGTCAATTACTCAGCTCTTGAGCACTAAAAATCCCATTATCAAATTCATTTTGGCAATTCTACCATCAACTTTCGATGATGTAGCACTCTACATAAACACCTTCAAGCCTGGGCCACAGCACAGAGCAGTTTCAAGCATTTAAATGCCACTCAATATGCAAGCCCATCTTTTGGCTGCTCTGTCTCTCACTTTCCCTCTCTCTCTCTCTCTCTCTCTCTCTCTCTCTATGGTAGTCTCTGCACATTTGCGCTCATTGCCTTTTACCCACGACTGGGCAGCCACATCCTGTGCCGCTTCATGCATCATTAAAGCTTAAATCTCACCCAAGCGACCCATGTCGACTGGCGGGCAACACTTAACGCCCATCCACATCCACATCCACCTCCATATGAACCGTGAGCAACCCCAACGGATGGCAGTGACTGTAGCCGGGCTACGTGTTGTGGTCACCTTTTGGTTTATGGCAAATGAGTAATATGGGAGCCATACGAAAAATGCCATTAAAAGACGTTGAAATGAAATACATTAAAATAAAACTTAATTGAAGGCTTTATGCTGTGGCCGTTACCGCAAAACCGAGCAAATCAATAACCAAGACCAAGACCGAGAGAGACACCCATTTGATGATTGCCTTTTTATATAAACCAGGTGTCATTTTGGTCGCTCGGCCTTAGATTGGCCCATCACAGTCATTAGTTCGGCAATGCTCGTCGGAGGAGTACGTCGTCGACGACGACGACCAGGTTGATTGCCCGATTCCCCGGCCGTCTGGTTGTCCGGCTGTCTGTTTGCCTGTCGCATGCATATTTTATAATCAGCCATTAGTTTGCGGCAATTGAAAATGATTGTAGCTTTTAACTGCAAAATTCAATTGCTTTATGTGGCACAAGCTCGACGGCGTGTCGTAAAATATTTAATGTTCTAGGCGGCTGCAAATAGAGTTTTCCTAGTTAGTATATTGGGCTAGTAACTCTTTTTAGTTGATAATTCGGCTACCGTAACACACAATCCATTAGTCGAGCAAGTAATTAAAATTGCGATTTATGCATGCGCATGAACAAGACCCCAATTTGGGCGCCCGCTTGTTTGTAATTCAATTATGTTAATGATTGGACAACATTTACCGTATTTACATTAATGCATAATGAATGAACAGAAGGTCTGCACGAGGACTCTCTGCTCTCCCTTTACAGCTGCTGCTCTACTCTGCTCAGCTCCGCTCTGTTCCTGACTGGACTCTGCCATGTGCGCCTAAATGCATGCTGCGTTTTATTTTGGCTGGCTGATTTTTTAATTGTAATGCCAACGCTGGAGTGGCTCTGGGAGGGGGAGCTGAGGCTGGAGCTGTCGCGCTAAACAGTCAACGAATGGGCGGCTGTGATGGCAATTAAGTGCATTTCTCTGTCTGACCAAAGGCATGCCGGCCACGCCTCATTGCCCACATCCACGCCACAATTGGCGTCGAGCATAAATTCGCTTTTGCCTTTACTCAAAGCTCAGATGGATAAATTAAGTGGTCGATGAACTGAAGCCTTGTTGATTTTGTATACAGCGACGCCAATGCCGCCATGTTGTTGACAGTGACAGGATGCAGGAGGATTCTTGTTGTTTTTGTTGTTGTTGATACTAGGACTGGGACTGGGACTGGAACTGGGACTAGCGCTGGCACGGGCACTGGCGATGACGCCGCAAAATTTAAACCAATGTTTAACCAAAAATGTTCATTTAGTCGCACGTTCGTTGGGTTCGTTTCTGTGGTCTGAATTGGTCGGGATTGCCAACGTTTGGTTACGTTGGGGGGAGGCGGTACAGGCTAGGAGTCGGCGTCTGTGGCTGGTAAATGATTGATGTGGCCGGGGTAATAAATTGGAAAACGTTTCCCAGCTCAAGCTCATGCCCACACACAAGACCATCTTGGCCAGAGCTTGCAGCTAAACTCAACTCTGCTCAGCTCTGCTCTGCTCAGAGGGCTGCCATTGTATGCAATGCTTTTTGCAGCATGTTGCCGCCTGCTCCTGCTGCTGCCTGCTGACTGCTGCTTTTGAATGCTTTATCAACGCCGACACCCGCAGCTGCTGCTGCTGTTATTGCTGCTGCACACAGCATGCAAAAACCAACACTGAAATGCTCACATATTGAGCTATGCACATGAGTCTGAAGTCCGAACAGTTTGAGGCAGCATAATTGTCTGGCTTCTGTGTGCAGTTTTTCATGCCCTGATATTGTGCATTTTTGATTGCAGTCGTTGGTTAATGAACTCAATGTACGATCTGAGGTCTATTTGACCTCAATTTGTTGGAGTTATATAAACTGTGAGGTTTAACCAAGGAATTTATTTAATAGCTTAAACTCTTTAAACAATTTATCACAAATTTAAACAAATATTAAACAAATATAATAACAGACGACTGCTGTTGCATTTGAACCAGCGACTTCTCTTATAGGTCTTATATTTTTTGTAAGGCCTGGCCATTTACTTTTTTTATATCACTTCTACAGCGACTACTCGCTTATCACGCTTACATGCTCTTGACGTCACAAGACATCACACCAAGCAGTCAGCAGTCAATCTTAATATATCTATAGTTATAAATAAATACATATAAATTGTTATTGCAGTATTCTTAACACTGCAAAATCAATTAATGTATTCGTGAATTAGCGAAGAGGCTTACGAAGTAGTGAATACCCTGCCAATAGAGCAACTTAACTGAAATAACATTGCTAAGGCATCTCAGAAGCCACAGACTCTGCTGTTACTTCAGCTGCGGCTGCTCGTTCTGTTTGCCGGCTGCAGGCTTTGTGCTCGCTTGGCACAAAGGCCTTGCTAATTATGGGTAGCAAAAATGTTTCCCTCTGTATGTGTGACTGTATGTGTGTGTGTGTGTGTGTGGGAGTTGGGAGTGAGGTTGCGTAATTAGCGAACATAATTTGAAATTTAAATGTAGCCAAAAATGCGTAGCAACCCACATCTTTGGGAAGCCTTTCAGAGTCAAAATGTTAATTAAATCTTTTGCTGGCGAATACGAAAAAAAAACCAAATGAAAATAAAGACCAACAAAAATGTTTTGCCTTGGCCCTAAAGATGCCTCAGCACACAATTAGCCTTATGACAAAGTGTTGAGCCGTTGACAAAGAGCAATAGCAGTGAGGGCCAGTGGGGCTGCATGGAGTCTGGGCTAGTCGGGGTGGTCAGGGGTGGCCAGGGGTATTCGGCGCCAGTGGCAACGTAAAACCGCAAATTTTAGCGCCTCGACAAGTCGTGCATGACATGGCGGACTAGTCCAAGCGACGCCGCCTACGCGTATGCAATGCCAAAAGTGCCAAGTGCCAAGTGCCAAACTGCCAAGCACTATGCGACTGTCTATGTCTGTGTAAGTGTTTGTGCGCCTGTGTGCGTCTCTGTGTGTGTGTGTGTGTGTGTGTGTAGTGAGTGCATGAACCCCACATAAACTGCTTTAGTTTATGATGCCCAAGCGCGCTAAGTGAGCAAAGAGGAGAAGCCAGTCAAGCCGTAAGTGCCTACATCTGCATCCCTCCGAGCCCGCACTCGCTGCAATTAGAATGCGGCGCCGTCTATTGAACCAAGCCAAGTCAGAGCTGCCCAACCACGCCCACTGCTTTGAGCCTTGCTCTCGCAGTCTCTCTCTCTCTCTCTCTCTCGCTTACTGTCTCTCTGTCTCTGTCGCTCTGGTCAGTTGCGCTTTGTTGTTTTTATGCATTCGCCAACTCAACTACATAAAATGGAACAACGAAAATGCAATTAAAACTACGTTTTATGGCTTTGTTATGGCAGCAGCAGCAGCGGCGGCTAACAGAGAGAAATCCGCCACATGAAAAGCGATTTTTATTATGCTTTCGACAACGAGAACTGCCATCGTGATGATGATGATGATGTTCGCGATGATCATTCTCGTACGTAGTTTGGAAAATGGTTTCGAATTGAGTGCGCTGCAAGTTTCTGTTGATAGAATCGTAATACTCATAGCTTGTGCTCTAAGCAATGTTTGCTTATTGAAAACGCAACTCGCCCCTAGTTTATTATATACGATACGGGGTTTTTTTTGTTGTTTTCTTTCGAAATTTATCAAAAATCATCAAAAGTTTACGCAAAAGTTTTTTGTGTGCAGCTGCTGATAGAGAGTTGAGAGTTGCGCTCGACAATTTTTGTCACTGGCAAAGGCATCAGGCATCAGGCAGCTGGAGGCGTGTGGGCGTGTGTGCGAGGGGAGGTACCTAAAAGCAAAGACAATGTTGCGCCTCAAGCGTGCAACGGCAAAACAAACTAACGAGCTAGCAAGCAAAACAATAGCATGTAGCATGCTTTTAGGGGCAGACTTTCCCTCTCACTCTCTACTACCTCGCTCTGCCTCGTACTCATTGCCTGTTTTACTCCCGCACTGTCTGTCTTTTCGTAACAACCTGCCATAACTGTAGCTTAATCAAAAGTTTTTGCACTGCTGTTAGGGCGCTAGCTGCAGGGCAACGGCGACTATCAACCGCAACTAACACTGGCGCAGGCACAACTACACACTATATCATCCACATCCATATCCACATCCTCATCCACATCCACATCCACATCCTTGGCATCCTTTTGATACTAATCAGTGGTGCTTCTCATGCGAGGCTGCTTTTTATGTTCGTTCTCACCCATGTTGCACGTTTGTTGTGGCTGCAGCGCTCGCTTCGCTCAATGGCCAACTACTTTTTTCACTCTTCCTCTATCCCTCTCTCTCTCTCTCTATGACTCTTTTATATATCTTTGATATATGAAATATAGCAGCTGTATATAATGGTCGCCATGCTCGTGTTTGCAATTAGCAAGTGGCAATTAAAGTTGGTCTGGCAGGCCAAGATACATTGAGCCATTGGCATTGAGCAGCAGCAGCCAAAGGCATAACTGCAATCTTTATTAATGCCATATTGTGGCGGCAGACAATTGCTTGACCATTATATAGACACGTATATACGGCTGGTCGAGACAAAAGAAGTCCTAATAGATACTTTGTCTTTGAAATAATATTTTTTATATATTTCTTGCTATTTTTCCAGTTTTGTTTTTAAAGTTAACTGTGGGAAAGCTTAGAGGTGCGACTAGGGCTTAAAATAGTTTAAACATTTAAAAGAGACTTCACGCATTAATTAATTAATGAGAATGTAAGATGTAAATTCTGAAGAAAGCATTCATAAATAATATTCGCTCATTTTGAATAGCTCCCAAAATTGCGCTATAAAATATTGAGCAGTGTTTTTTAGCACACCAACCTATACACATACACACAAACCCACTTATACACACTCACACACACATAGATATACAAACACGCAGATTACGCAAGCGAAATCAATATTATTTTATGTCGTCCTGAAATGACAGCCCACATGTGCCCAAATCTCGTCATAAAGTACGTACGTCTCGTCCAGGGCTGTGTATCTTAAGCTTGTTTTGCTAATTCCCAATTCGGCTGCCTATATTTATATTTTGTTTAATATACATATTTATATACATACATGTCTAGCTAATAAATTAGGCGAACTAATGTTTTGTCAGACGCCGTCGTGTCGAATGGCCTCTAATTAATGGCAAACCTTTCAAAGGGCTACACCTTGGTTTTATGCCTTGGCCTGGCGCAAGTATTTCTCATATATTTGCGGACAGGACTCCGTGTCCTGGTTGGGTGGGTCATTAGCATGCGTTAAAATGCCGTTAAATGTGTAACGGAAACTCGACGCAAGGACATGCCATATAAATTTTGTTTTTCTTTCACTTTTATTATGTTTGTTGCTTCGTCGCCTCGCATAATAAAAATGTCATAAATATTTCGGTCGTCCTTCTGCTGCTTTTGCTGCTGCTGCTGCTGTTAATTTTTTCTAATTGTCTAAAATTTAGATAATTACATGCCATTAATTATTTACATAATAACGATTTTTTTTCGGCTTTTTGTCGTCTTTTTTTTCTTTTTGCTTTACAATTTTGTGGTCGACTTGGCCGGCCCATACATACGTATATATCCAATATATTGCTGGTATATGCGGGGCGTAAAATTAAATTTACATAATTTATGACTTACTCAGCTCAAAATGTGTGTGTGTGTGTGAGTGGGTGTGTGGGTGAGTGTGTTGGTATGTGTGTTTGCGGCATGTGCCGTGTTGCATAATTTTAGGCATTTTTGTTTATTGTGGCGTAAAATTTGAATTATGAATAGGAATACACTCACACTCACACACACACACACACACACAGATACAGCAAGCACGTAAACTGTTTGCTGCTGTGGATATATGTATTTTTTCCCGTGTTAGGGTTACATTCTGGGGTTATTAGTAATTTATTTGCATATTTTGAGGAGCGGGCGAGCTGTGGGCGCAGCAGGCAGCTGATGGACACGCAGGGAGCGCTGCCTCTGGCATTTGAGTTGCCTCTGTCTTTTGTGTCAACTTGGCCGGGCACAAAAGTCAGTCAAGTGTCGTTTTCGGAAGACATAAATTTTGAGCCGGGTGGTCGGAGGGAGCAGTGTGAATGGGCGCACGTATGTGTGTGTGTGTGTGTGTGTGAGCTCTGCACCAGGACAGGTGTCCTGGATGAAGGCAAATATAATTGAATAGCGGAAAAGGTTTCACATGGATTTAAAATGGCGTGTGTCTGCGGCACAATGGAGCCAAGGGAACTGAAGCAAATGAAACGCGCTTAGTTGGTTTTATTGCTGAATGGAATTGGTAGCACAAAAAGCTATATAAAAGGAGGCTTAAGAAGTACAAGGAAAGCTTCAAGCACGCCCATAATTATGAATTGCAGGATCGACAAAAAGAAATTAATAAAAAAAAAAAATAAAATTATGTAAGTAAAAAAGTTCTGCTTGAAATAATAATTGACGCATACTTTAAGCTCTTTTTGATAACAGCTTATCGATTATCGATGCCTCGAATATTATTTAGATTTTAGATTTATTTAAAGCCCGCATGTGTAATTTGGCTTGCCAAGCTAGAAAAAAATCTTAAGCATGCCACGCAGTTGGCTAGAGGGAAACTCATCGATTGGTTGCCTAGTCAAAGCAACATTTAAAGCATACCTTTTTGAGCTGAAGCCCACTCAAAGCGGCTTATATAATGGCCAATACAACATTTTTGTTGCATACCAGCCGGCGCACGCAAGAAATGCTTATAAATTACATAAGGCTGAACTGGGGAGAGGGAGAAAGAGAGCGAGAGAGAGTGAGAGTGGCTGCTGTGCCTTCTCCAACAAAGCACTCAACTGTGAAAATGTCTGTTAAGGCCAACACACACAGACACACACACACACAAGCACGCACACACGCACGTGAACAGTCTCCACTCATGTGTGTCCTATATAGGGCTACCTTGCTGTCAACAGGATGACAGTTCATATAGTATATGGAGATACATGGATATATATATATATATATATAGAAATATCTATATATATATAGCATGCTCGAGGAGCTATAGCCATGCCTTTAACTGTCAATTGAGTTGGCATGTTGGCAGTCTCTTGACTTATGTTCAATATGAAATGCGCATAAGCACACACAGATACCAGCACACAGAAACACACAAGCACATACACTCAGACATAAGCATAGGCCCAACATATTGCCAAGTCAGCCGAGTTGTAGGCGCCTTTCTAATGCCTGGCACGTATTTTAATTGATTTGTGCGCGCAGCAAAAGCAGCTCATTACATGACCAAAGCTGCGCCCGGGCTACAAATTGAAAAACGCCACGCAAAAATATATATAAAAAAAAAAAAAACAGAAACGTATCTATAAAAAAATAAATCACTTTCAACAGCGTTTCAGGCAATGCAAACAAACAAATAAACAAACAAACAGGAGTCAGGGCAGCTGGAGGCTGGAGCAGAAGGATACTCGTGTAGTCGTGTATTTGCTCAACGAGTTTGATGTCTGATGATGATGCTCCATTTATTATTAACTTGAAATGATTTCGGGCTGGCCGCGTGGAGGTGACGACGCAGCGATTGAATGCACGACTGCATCAAATGGCAACTTCTCCCTCTCTCTCTCTCTATCTCTCGCTCTCTCTCCAACTCTCTCTCTCTCCCTCTATCTCGCTCTTTGTATCCGTATCCGTATCTGTAGCTGTGCCTGTGTATTTCAATCTGCGTGTGTACACACGTGTGAGTTCAATTGGAAAATCGTGTGCTGCATACGTTGCATGTTGTTTTTGTAAACAGCAGCGCGCACATATCTCAGCTCAATGCGAGCCCTGCCAGTGTGTACACACTTTAAGATACAGCTGCGTCGCAAATTTACATATATATCTGCGTTAAATATTTAATATTAAATTTTGTTGTGCATTAAAGAAAAACTTCAGATTTCTTTTAGAAGCATGCTAATGCAATTTATCATAATTGACATTAATTATTTTGTTGCAAGTATTTTCTTTGCCTGCCAAACGATTTGCCACTATATCGTATCGGTATTTATTTGGCTTATAAAATTGAACAGGCTCGGCTACACCACATGTTCCCTTGTGCGGCATGTACATAAATTTTGAGAGTGTGCACCCGTTGCAAAAAAAAAGAAAAACTCTTTAGCTACGGCCGTTTGTCAGCTTTTGCCACTTGACAGTCGCCCCGAGGCTTTGAGGCTCTTTTGCTCCTCCCTCGGGCCTTGCAAATTTATGCACACAACTCCCCCCCTAACGCCCAGCCATCCGTAAAGTCCTTAGCTCTTTGCCATTTAGCCAACCCCAAGTGCAATCTTCTGGGTGCCGCATTCGTGCTCCTTTGGTCGCTTTCTGCGTCTCGCTCATATATCAAAGTTGCGCCAAATGAAAAGCGACAGTCGACAGTTCAGAGTTGAGACTCAAGAATCGTTGCCGCTTGCCTTGCAATTTATAAATTGCAAACAAAAAAAAGAACAAAAAAAGTGAAGGAGAGTAAAATGAAACAAAGGGACAACATTTGCTTATATTTTATGCAATATGCCAACCGCGTTTTATTAAGCAAATTACGAGAAATGCGCAAACGGGCAACGAGAAACGCTCGAGTCGACCAAATCTCAACACAGGATGCCCTCAAGTCCTACTTATGACCTTGGCAAACAGCCTAACGCGCATTCTCTTAAGCAATTTGGCAAACAGACTCCACTCGAGAGGAGCCGAGTCGAGTCGAGGCGAGGCGGGGCGAGGCGAGTCGCGTCGACTGAGACTCACAGCTCTTAACGCACATTTTCATATATAAATTATTAATTTTGTATGCCCAACCACACACACAGATTCACACACACCCACAAGGAGCAAAGCGTGGGGGCGTGTAGGCGGCGGCAATGGCGAGTAAAATGCATTTTGTGCTCCATTAAATAATAAAAGCAAACGTGGCAGATAGCAGCCTCCAGATAGCGGCCATATACGACGAGTATACACAATAAAAATCTTACACGAAGCGCATAAAAATAAACCAGAGAAAGCCCCCCTGACTCACAAAGGAAAAGGAACGAATCTCAGGTCTCAGACTTGGCTGCTTATCTAAGCCCAAAGCCGAAAAAAGACCCCATTGTGATTTTTAAGTTGTGTGCATGTGTGTGTGTGTGCTTTTAGGCGAGAGTGCATAAATAAGTAAAGAAATGCCTGTCGCTTAAGATTACAGGGCAAATAAGCAGCGCTCAGGACATTTGAATGCTGCCACCGACACGCACTTACTTATTCATAGTCAGGTCTGTGTGTGCGTGTGCGTGTGTGTGTGTGTGTGTGTGTGTGAGAGAGTGTGTGTGGGAAGCGTATAAAAATCAGCATAAACAGCAATTGTTATGGGCTGTGAATGGAACACGTTACAATTTAAATATTCGTTACTCGTTACTCGTGACTCGTTACCCGTTACTCGTGAGGCACAAATCAATGACATAGAAAGCTGCCAGAGCTGCCAGTCAACAGTCAAGAGTCGAGAGTCAAGAGTCGAGACAGATAAACTCGGAGCAACACTTTAATTTAGTTATGAGTTACCAAAACTTGACTCGATACTCGAGCAGCACTTAACAGGCAACCAATTCGGGGTGGTGGGGCGGTGCCTATGGAAATACGCACGTGTCCTTGCCAATGACAAGGGAAATTTAACAACTTTCAAGTTTAATTTGCCAAAAGTAGCAATCAAGCAGGAGCCAGGCAGAAATAACAACAAGGTTAAGGGTTGATTCTTTTTTTTAGATCTGTGTCTCTGTGTGTGTGTGTGAATGTGTGTGTGTGTGTGTGTGTGTGAGGCAACCCTTTCGACCTAATTGCATGGAAGTTGTTACGCTGCCAGTTAAATGTAAAAATTAAAATGTATAAAATGTATATAATTTATATTAAACTGAGGAACAGAGCAGGGCGGCATCGGGAGACAGAAAGACAGAAATGTCAGTCATTCAGTCAGTCAGTCATTCAGTCGGAACGCAGCCTGTTTTATGAGGTGTTAAGTGGGCTTAAATTAAAAGTCGTGTCGAGCTGGGGTGTGTTGGGGGTAGGGGATGGCCTGGTGCTGCTGTGGGGCTGGTGCACTTAAATGTGTTGAAATGTTTGCGTATTTGTTCAAGTTATGGCAAAATACCGAGGAAGCAGAAGCAAAACACTTGAGCCCAGGCAGTGCGACCCCTCTGTGAACCCTAACTGACAAAACGACCTCTCGAAGCCCGAAGCCCGACCCCCAACCCGAAGCCGCCTCCTTGTTGTTTCATTAGCGCGCAAAGGGCAAAAGAGAAACTTGATTTTTGTTTGTTTTGCGTCTTCACATGTGAGCTTTATAAATTTGTATTTAATAAACTTTGGAGAGTGACGTTTTGAGTGGCCCTCCTGGTCGGATTATGCGACTGCAGCAGGCTGGGGCCATGTTATAATATTCAAGCATTTATAAGGCGCGGCTGGGTAAGTTCGCAGCATTCGCTTGATTCATCATGAACATTTTGTTATGTCATCATTTGTTAATAAGCTAGCGGAGCTCTATAATAACACCATTACTACAAGAGCTCTTCACCATGTATCTCCCTCTATTTAAGGGAGTGTTTGCATCCAAATAATCTGTTTATCACGCCCGGCCACTTTTTGCTGACCACTTTCATTCATTTGCTGTCGCACAGCTCGTTCGGCAGCATGATAAGATATCTTTGTAATAGATAAGCAACTATTTGGATAGACACACCGTTCCAGCTTTCCAAAGGGCAGCACACGGCGCGTTTCTCACAGGCCCCGATGGGCGAAACAATTATAGATCCATAAAATCCAGTTCCTTGACAAGTTCTGTTCTTACTTGTTGTTGCGACACGTGTTAGCATTTTGAGCGAACGACAGCCAATCGCTTATTAAAATAATAATATGGCCCAGAATTAAACATCAGATTGCAACCCTCGGGGGAGGCTTGAACTAACCCCCAAACATTTACATACGCGAACAGAGACTGAGACTGAGCCTGGGACTGAGACTGGGACAATTACGATTAGAAATCCACCCTGCATATGTGGAAACTCTCAGCTGATAATGAAAACATTTGCACAACTTTCCAAGGCATTTAATGAGCAGCCCAAAAGGACACAAAGGGATACAAGAACTTCGAGAATGAAAATCTGGGGACTAGTCAAATTTTACGAGCACATAAAAGCGACGCGTCTTAAAGTTTAAAAACAAAAAGAACGAACAGCAGTAAGTCGGGGATGCCCGACTGAGACATACCCAGCTTTCTGCTAAAATTCTAATTTTTGAAATACTTTTGTGGGATATCTAGATAGATGCACATGGCCAGATCGACTTATATATACTCTTTGGGTTCAATTAGGCCTTTTTCTGGCCAACATTCATTTGCACTAGAATACCCTTTGTAACCATATTCAATGGGCTGAGGGTATTGAAACAAAAACAAGGCAAGCAGAAGGCGATACACAGACGCACACACACACGCAGATAGGCGAATGCCTTTGATCATGAAATCATGTTGCCGTATAAAATGCAAGTTTTTTGCTGGGACTTGAACTATCGACCCAAGAGGACAACGCCTAACCAAATGAAAACCAAATTAATACAATCTTTGGGTCTACAGTTCGCATTTATTGACAGCCGAAGTTTGTCGGAGATCAAAAGATGTGCGACGACTTTTGCCGGCAAGGAATTTCGCCAGCGATAGGCGTGGGGTGGAGGAGGGCTGGTGTTTGTCACTAGGCAAATGGACATGTACCAATTTTCTATATATTCATGTATGTGTGTGTGTGCATGAGTGGGAGTGTGTGTGTGTGTGTTGCTCAGAGCAAGCAATAAAATAAATGGCAATGAATGACTGAGCAAATGAATAAATGAGAGAACATTTTTGCTTTGAAATTCAAATTTCAAAAGTTGTCATGACATTGTGTTTATGACAGAGTCGCACACACTGCGAGTGGGCGGAGGGGTAGAGAGAGCGAGAGGGGGAATACGGCCAGTCTCGTCTTCTCTCACTCTCTCTCTCTCTTTATATATATATATATATCTATGTCGCTCTCTTTTGTTTTATTCTTTTTTTGGCTGCATATTTAAAATTGAATATTTGCACGCCTTGAGCATTTGAGATTACAAAGATCTACTTCACTTATGCGCACACAAACAGCCATTTGTGTGTGTGCGTGTGTGTGCGTGTGTGTGCTTGTGTGTCTGTGCCTTGTTGTCATTTGCATGCGTTAGATGCGTTTCTGCTATTTGCACTGCTCAAAGCCATTTTAAGCGGTTTATTTTTGCGTACGCTCTCTGCACACAAATTTCTCGTTTTATTGAATTTAAGTAGCTGCTGGGCAAAGCCCGCTCTTAAAGCCACGCAAACAGCATTTGAAAATTTTGAAAAATTGTCATTTTCCACGCATTAAAAGCTAGGCTTTAACAGCTTTAACTGAACGCATGAGGATGTTTAAGAAGTTGGTGTTATGGAAAGCACATTGAGACCTAAGGAAATGTGTGGTCCCTGAGGCGCACAGAGAACGGGTAAAATCAATCTCTTGCACAAGAGCTTCGATAACCATGCTTGAGGCCTTAGCATACCTGTGTAGTATATCTTTATATATGTAGACTATTCCACTAATGTAAGTTCGACCCTTTCTGACGCCTGGCTATTTCCATTATTTGGACGAATCTCTCGTAATCTATTAGCGAAGTACCAGCACTTCTCAAATGACGTTTGCAGCACTCTGCGGCTATGCTAAACAGTTCCCTTTGCACGTTTTATTTACTTTCATTTTTGGTTTTTTTGGTTTTTTAATTTTGGCCGCCGTCGAAAGTCAATTGAAGTTAAAATGAGAATTGAAATGGCTAGCAATTAAAGATGATGACGCCTCCTGCAATTTGAGCTGACGCCGGATGTATTCCGCTTTCTGCTCTCGCTTGCCGCAGGCTCAAACACTTTGCATAACATTAAGCTGCCTCGATTTTTGTTGTTGTTTTTTATCATTCTGCTTCTTTTTTTTTTTTTTTTGTGGGTTTTGGTTCTCTGTGGTCGACCGCAGCGCCATAAAATATGCACCCGGCGCTCGGCAAATTTCACAACAAAGTAAAAGCCGACGAGGCCGAGGCGAATGTTGGAGTATGCAAAATGAGTAGAGGCACAGAGCAAAGCGCCTAAAAGCATATTTCAATTAAGCTATCACCTTGAATTATTCTCACGAGCCCCGCCCAACCACCCACTCACAAACACACGCTCGCATTGCCTAAAAGCAGGCCACAGTATTTTGTCTTTTTTTTTTTTTAATTTTAATGTTTTCATTCAAGAGCAAAAGAAGCAGAATGCGATGAAGAACGGTAAAACCGCTCGTCAAAATTTGCATTTAAATGAGGCGCAGAGGCGACTGACGGACGCGCCCCGTGTTCGTTCATACCATACACATGCATACACACACACACACATATATCTGAACATTTTTTTCGGGTGTCTTGCGAGTGGGGTGAAATTTTTATGATTGCGGTGACTGCCAAATTGTCAGTGGTTGTGCGTGGGCGGATGGGCGAGTGTGTTTGCGCTTGACTGCATAAAATGTAAATATTCATTAATATATGTAAGCGTATCTGTTTGCCTGTGTGTGTGTGTACGGGTCAACGCACACACACACACGCAGACACACAATCAGTTGCGCGCTGCGAAGCTAAAAGCAAAAACAAGCTTTGGAATTTACCAAACAGTTGAGAATTTACCAACCATATTACAAAAAAAAAATGCTTAAATGACTTCGCTTTAAATTGAATTAGTTGTTTTTAAGCGAAATTTTGGAGTTTCGGTTGTATGAAATTCAATCACAATAGACTAAAGACAGATTTTTACACTGATTTCGTGAAAGGCTTTGATCGTAGTCTAACTAATTACAGCTAGAGCTTAGCTATTTCTGGTGTCAGCAATTTTCATATAAGCCTAGTGTGCATAAATCACAACCTCTTATAATTATATAATAGCCATTAATAGATATTTTTATATGATAATTATGTCAACATTTTTTCATTGACTGTCTAAAATTTTAATTAACAAAATATGGCGGGACTTGCAAGGCAGGCAGAGGCATTGCAAGCTCCTAGGCATGCAAAAAATTACAATTAAAATGCAAGAGCAGCCTGTAGACAAGCAAGCGACAGGCTGCAAGTCTCTTCTCAGTGCATGTGTGTGTGTGTGTGTGTGCTGTGTATGCAAAAATGCTCACATACTGGCTGGAACACACTAGGGGCACACACAGGCATGCTCTCTCGCCCCAGCAACCATTATTCGCCTCATTCATCGTCATCCTTCATCCGGCTTGTGCCTCTGCTCCGCTTGGTTTGGCCAAAAATTTTTGGCATAAATGCCATAAACAGTTTATTTAGCAACGGAAAATGAACTGCAAAATGTAGCAACAACAAACAACAACCAGCAACAACCAACAACAACCAACAACAACAACAAAGCTGAAGCAGTCTGACGACTGATGATGCTACCCAAGGCAGCCATTGCCACAGCCCCAAAAAAAAAAAATGGAAGTGGAGCTCAACTCGACGCTTTATGACGTTTTACTTCATGTGCAGCTTCATAATTAAGTGGCTCCTGAGTGGGTGTGGTGGGCGATAGGGGGCCAGGGGCCAGGGGGCTGCCTGACTAGCCCAAGTAGTTGTTGTTGTTGTCGTTGCCGTTGTCTCATGCACTCGAGGGAGCTTTTAGTTTTGAGCCACGTGAGAAGCATCAACGCTTTGGGTTTGGCTATTTGCCATAAAAACGAGCCCCAAACGAGGTCAACGGAGGCCACTAAAATACAGTGGATACACGAATATAATCGACCCTCCAGATAGGTGTAGAATTTTTATATATATGTACATACATATCGCTGGGCCCATGTTGCCCGATACATATGTGTGTGTGTATACATTTAAAGAGGCACATAAAAGTGTTAGCAGCTCGTTTTCTGTACTTACTAATTTGATGGCTGGTGGTATTAATGGATGATGGCAACTTACCTGAAAGAAACAAGCAAGAGAGAGAGAGAGAGAGGACAGGTATTAATATTAAATGTGCAGCTGAGCAGATATTCAAGTAATTGGTTTATGTTATTAGCCAGGCCATTGGGGAATGCCCAATGGTGGCTAAATAAATTCAAGTGGAATTATAACTTTAATTGGAATTAAGATTATTATACATTTATCTAGCTGCAAAAGTTGTCGAAGGCGCCTTCATTAAGTCTTCTTAAATCATGAATTGTTTAATTTACTTTAAAACGGATTAAATTCAAGTATATTTGAAAGGTTCTTCTACTGCCCCAACCAGCAGTTGCTTAAATCTTAAACCCTTTTCTTAAAGACACGCTTTAAAAAAATTGATTAACAGCCCTTAAAGCAGCCAGAAAAACTTTGTTGAGGCAGATAGAAAATGCCAAAAAGAGCTAGATAATGTGTGTGAGAGTGAGAGAGAGAGGGAGAGGCAGCAAAAATAAATGTCATAAAAATTCTATTTTCGTATAAAATTTCGAAAGTAATCTAATAAATATTGATTTTCATTCGTCATCGACAACGTCAACGTTGGCGACAACAGCAGCAACAACATCATCAAAAGCAGCAACAGCACCAGAAGCAGCAGCAGCAGCGGCAGCGGCAGAAGCAGCGACAGCGGCCAAGCAGGGCGCGTTGTGTAACCCTACACGTGCACACACAGAGTTATAAAGACCCTGGACACGACACGACGACCAGGGCAGGACAGCGGCAGAGACTGGCGTAGTCAATAGTCGTTATTTGATATAGTCGAAACCAACAAGCAGCCCATGATGAAACGTGCCTGGGCGGCTGACCAGTGCGACCACATACACGCAAGGGGCAGGGGAACGTGGGACGACGGGACCTGGGACAAGGGACGAGGCCGAGCGATCCCAGCGCTGCAAGGGATGAAATCATGCGCGCAACTCGTTTTTGGAACTGCCCAGCCGTAGGGCGGCGAGTGGACGCCGGACATACTACACACACACACACACAGAGAGAGCACACACACACACACACATACACATACAGTTCATTCAATCATTCAAATGTCCTTTGAACTATAAAAATACATGACACTAATAAAGAAAACGAACAAATGACACGACACTCGCTACGTTCCCGGACTCCGGACTGCGGCCAGGCCCGGACCTGGACCCGGACCCGGTCACGATAAGCAAGCCAAAGACGTTGCGGGACGCCAGCGACGCTCTTCAACCTAAAAAAAAAATTGCTATTTAGAGCAATTTATAAGCATACTTTGAGGCGCCCTTTCCCCACACCCCAGCTCGACATTTGACATTTACGAGTGCGCCGCAGCGGAGACAGCGACAGCGGCAACAGAGGGAGCGGCAAGGCGGAGCGGGGCGTGGCGGGGGCAGATATGGAGGAGTTTCGAGTAGAGATCCTTAACCACATAAATTTCTGGTGCGCTTCCAAACGGTTTTCTGTAGCTATTTATTGCATTTTTATGTAAAATGCGCCGTGCGGTATGCTATACTTTTTCTCTTCCCCATATCTTTCCTTTTTTGGAATACTTACGAGGGCGACATTCCTGCAAAGTTGTTTACGAGGCAAAGAGCGTAATACGTAATACGTAAATCGAAAATGCCGCCCACGCAATGACCAAATTTACGCAATTAAAGACATTTTGGGGATATATTTTATGGCATACTTTACGGCCCAGTGTCTGTCTGTGTGTGAGTGTGTGAGTGCAGGTAGATTCGATATAAAAACAATAAAGAGAAATACGACTTAGATAATGTTACGAGGATTTAGTCGTTGTTGTCTCTGAAGTCGGCGAACTTTGTACAAGTAAGAGTGATTTAGTCGGGAGTGTCCGACTAGGGGATACCCTAAACATCATCGTATATTTAGCTTGTCTAGGTTCTGAGCTGGATGGATGGACAGACCAATGTTAATGGCTAAGAAAATATACCTGCCCGTATACACTTCCGGGTATAAAAAGGCTACAGTAGGCTCTCAGCAAAAACTGATAATATAACAATAAGACATGTTTAAGTCAATTTATTCGACTGCTTCACTTATATTTTTACCTGAGGAGTATAAGCAGCTAATTTTTCCCTGCAAAAACTACAAAAGTTGGAGGCATGGGGTTTATCTCCGTTCTCTAAGCCCAACCCCTTTTCCTTGTTATCAAAATTCAGAAGTTGGGAGTGCATTGTTATCGCCGCTAAAGCTCTGGCCATTTCTACAAGTATTTTTATGCATTCGCATTCATTTTCACATATATACAAATATATTTCGTATTGCATAGTTTCTCGGCTTAATATGATTTATCAGCGCATCTGCCGAGCTGTGCACATTTTTATGACCATATGCTGGACTCCACACACACGCACACACACGAACACTTCGGCATCGACAAAACCACAACAACTGCAATACACAAAGAGCAACACGAACAACAAATCAAAACGTGGCACAGCGCCTAAAAAGCTGCTAAGGCCAAACAGCACGGGGCAATAAACTAGATGAAAGACTGGGCCGGGCCCGGGTCCGGGCCCTGGCTCTGGCTCTAGCTGTGGCCCATGTAATCTCTGTTGACCATAAAGATTTATAGACTATTGTAGTATGTCGTACTCAACGCTGGCATCGGCTGCGGCTTCTGCATCGCCATCGACGTCGTCGTCGTCGCGGTGGCCGCAGCAATGAAAAGGAAACTTTTTGCAACTTAGCGCCAAACTTTATGCAATAATTTATATATATTGGGCGCAGCAAAAAAAATGAAATACCAAAAAATAATAAAAAAAAAAAAAAAAAAAACAATAGCCAGCTACACAAAAGGCAAGACACATAAAAGACGTGACAGCAACAAAAGCAAACGTAACGCAGCTAGAAAATAAGCAAGGAGTAAAAAAATGTGGATGGAAAAGGGGAATGTCCTTTCAATAAATAGAAAATATTACAATATATATAAATTATGGGGATTATGTTCGTCAAAATTTCTAATTACTCCTTTTTGAATAACTTTTAATATTGAATAAAATTCAGCCAAATGTTGTGTATTTTTGTCAAGCAATTGAATGTAGATACCTTTAGCTCCCTTTAACAAATGGTCCTTGCCATCTGAACTTCGAACAGCTTACAAAAATTAATTGCAATTACGAAATCAATCGAGTAGTCGAAACTCCCGCTACAAACAAATGAAGGGAGCCAAAAATAAAAGAAAAAAAACTACGGCGTTGCCGGCGCAATAAAAAATTAAAAACTTGCTCCTGCGATACACCTAAGCGTTGAGCATAGACTAGGTTGAGAGAGGCAGTGTGAGAAAAGGAGAGAGAGACAAATAGGTAGCGAGAGCGCAACATTAAACGAGAGCGGGACCTGCACGCGAACGCGCCAAGTGTAAAAGAAAAACTTTTCAATGAGTTTTTCCTGTCGGCGGCGGCGGCGGCGTCGACGTCGGTTATGAGCCTCCAACACGCCCGCAAGCCCCTTGTGTTATTGTTGTTTGCGTTTTAAATAGACTCAAGTGTTGTTGTTGATGTTGTTGCTAAAGTTGTTGTTGTTGTTGTTGCTGTTGCTGCCGCTTGCAGGCATTGTCTGAAGTGCGTTTCGGTTAGCTACTTTTGCCTTATTGTTGCCTGTTGGATGCTGGGCGGTTCCGTGTTGCAAAATCAATCGATAGTTAATGGAAAATCGTTATTAATGAAAAGTTTTCCACCCGCAGCGCCCACTCCGCCGCCAGCCAATCGAACCTGCACTGAGCCATAGCAAAATGCTTGATAAAGTGCAGGGCGTAAAAAAAAGAAAGAGGGGGAAAAACAAAAAATGAAAGGAAAAAATTGAAAGCGTAACATTTAAGTAGCAAACTTCCGAAACGAAATTTTTTTTATATTTTTTTCTTGTTGTGCGTAATTTCATTTGAGTGCGAAAAGTTGCACGCGAATAAAGCAGGGGGACAAAGCGAGAGGCAGACATTTTTTGTTGCATATTTCGCGGCGCATAAATATTTTATGCATGCAGGCAACAAAAGCGTCATCAAAACACACAATGGCCAAAAGAAGACTTTGCCAGCAGTTTTGTCTGCCTCGCAGTTTGTTTGCATTCGTGTGCGTTTTGTGTGTTTGTGCTGCCTGCTTTCGGGCGCATTTGCACCTCTACAATAAGCAAAAGTTTTGGGCCAATTTATAATGCCAGCTCCGCTTTGGCATTGTCGCCTCGCAGCGCGTCCGCCTGATTGAGCGGGCTTTTAAAAGTTTTGGTTCAATAGTCACAACAAAAGTTTAATGACAGTTTAAGTTGTTTGCTAGCAACCGTCGCCTCAAGTAATGCAGAATTTTAAATGGTAAACAGGCTGCGAAGAGCCTGCTTAATATTACTTTCTGCAGCCACGTTCCGGCAAACGCAATCGCAAAACAAATAATTCTATATAATTTGTATATATAAACAGCTCTGCAGGTCGATATAAATATATTATACATAAATAAATTACTCAGCAAATAGAATTCAATTCGGAAGAAACAAATATTTATATATAAAAAGCAACATATTGCTTTGAGAATGTCTAAAATGTATTTAAAAATACGCAGAGTTCCGTTTGGATTGTTTAGAAATGTATTATAGAGAAAATGGCAAAACAATTCTGAACAAATTTTTGATATAAAAACAGGTAGATATCGCTTAAAGAATATCTATCGAGAAAGTAGGCATATTTTCGGTACGCTGAAGATTTTATTTAATTTAATTTAATTTGCAGACACTTCCATATTGGGAAAATGTGAGAATGGTGAAGATCATTTACGAGTTGAATTTGATAAAAATATCTTGCAAAACAGAACATTTTACCTAACTACTTTTCAACTGATCTTTATCAAAGCTATATATATGGTATAGTGATACAGGTCCGACAGACATATGCAAAGTTGCAAAACGACAGCTTTAAAGCTGAGAGACTAGTTAGTACAGCAACAGACAGATGGACTGATAGACGATTTTTTTAGTTTTTTTTTAATTTTTTAATTTTATTATTAAGTGTAGAACCTGTACAATCATAATTCAGTACCTTAACAACACATGGATAGAAATGTTATTTAGAGCCGAACCCCATAACGTAGTACGAGGATTTTAATGCGGGTGGTCTAACTGGCGCCCAATCGTCTTGGCAAAACCTTGCCGTTTGAGTCGCCTTAGAGGTTGGGCAGGGAGTAGTCCTCTGGCGAGCAGGCTGCGGTGTCTCAGCAATCTGTCGCTGTATCTGCTTGTGTGCCTTCCAATCTGTTCTTCGACTGTATGCACTTTGAGGTCTTTATGGAGTGTAGAACCGCGTACGTACCAGGGACAGTTGGTTATCTGTCGTAGTACCCGATTCTGATAGACGATTGGAAACAAGTATTTAGAAAATGGGTTGCAAATTCAAATAAACGTATGTCTATATCTAAAGAGGAACTCGCTTCAGAAATGCACATTAGGTAAGCAAATAAAACCAAAATACATCCTGTCTTAGCAACTTTCTCAAGTTTTCATTGGCTTTAAAAAGCTTGGCAATCAATTTAGCTACAAAATTCTAAACAGCGCATTTTGAAGTGCGCCCGTGATAAATGCATTATTTGCTCGTAAAAGCAGGGCCAATGCAATTTTAGTTTAGATTCGGTAACCAAAATGTTTATAGTTGGGTCACGCGGCGTTTTATGATCATTGCGAATGCCATAAATAAATACACACGCACATACTGGGGCGCCCAATGTAAAACTTTTAACGTTTTTGTAATCACATCAGACCGAGAGAAGCGGGCGAAATGCGTTGCATACTTTCCGGCTGATGCTGATGCTGATTTATTGCAACAACAAAGTTTATCATGCATATTTTATGCGTGTAAATGTTGCCGTCATAAAATGTCTTAAAGACTGAGCCGCACACTCAGCACATACCCACACACCCACACACACACGCACACATATGAGGGGCATATATATGCCCTCTATTTGGCCGTCGACTGACGCATGTGCGTGGTCGAAAGCCTGGCCGGCTTTTTATGCGTACGAGTTGTAATGGCGGCCAATAAAGCAGCCATTCAATGCAGCAAATTGGCATTTTATTAGCGCCCCAGGAAGCGCCACACGCTCCGCACTCCTTTCCCACTGTCCCCCACCCAAGCCCTTTTCCCACCCTGCCCCACCACGCGCACTAATTTGCGCGCCCTACGCGTATGTCATAATGAAAAGCGAGCGTTGAAAACTTTTAACAAACGACAAAATTCGAGTCAAAGGCACCCACATAACCAATACGACTCGACACGACACAACACGACGCGACACTCCGCTTCGATCGATATATATTTAGCCAAAAGGATGTCGTTCCAAAGTTGTATTCGTCCCGGCTGGGTTTGGGCAACGTTTTGAGGTCGTCGCGTCCGCGTTCGCGTTTGCGTTTGCGTTTGCTTCGCATCTAAGGCATAACTCAAAGTTTACTCAAGTTACTTGCGCCCAACGACAAGACACAAAACTTTGTACTTTACATCATTAAAAAGTTTCATTCTTTCTTTGCGTTTTCTCAACGGTTTCTGCTTTGCTTTTTCGCTTTTCTTTATTTTTTTCCCCCCTTGTGCAGTCTCAGCTCCTTTCTCTAGCTGGCAACTTTCAATCTAAGTACATCTATAGACTGGGTTAAGCACTGACTGCGACTTTGCCTGGCAGCAGCTTAGCAATTGACAGTTCGCCATCAATCCGGATCCACGACGACTCCTGGGCTCAAGAATTGCTTAATTTGTGCATTTTGTAGCAATTAGAAGCAAAGTCTGCCAGAGATAACTCCCTAAACTTTTTCACAATAGATTCAACGGCTTATATAATTAATGTGAAAACAGAAAGTTCATCAAGTCTCAGGTGGGGGCGAGCTTCCGACTCTTTGATCAATTTCCAAACATTTCAGTGTAAGGAATTCTAATAAATTCTGTTGCACCTAATAAAGTTCAAAAATCCTTGCTCTTATTTAGAGTGGAATGCTTAAAGAAATTACAATATTTTTGTGGAGTTTCTGTTTGTAGAGGTGCCTTTTATAACAGTTTTCTGTGTTTATTGTCTTATTTATAATACATATTTGGCTTATTATTATTTCAGAAGAATTTCTCTGATGTTGGTGATGGACAGACAGATGGACAGACGGACGGATATGGCTGGATCGATTCGGGCATTTATGTTGACCAATAATATATATACTTTATGGGGTTGGAGATGCTTCCTTCTGCCTGTTACATACATTGCAATGCAATGCATGATTTTGTCTGCGAAATGCACTGATTACTAATAAATTAATAATAATTAAGAACAACGAGGCATAGACCTCATCAGTAAATCGCAAGTAAGCCCTTGAGGTTGACAGACTCAGTCTAACTAATTCCAGCAAGTATATGTTATTTGATTCAAAAGACTAAAAATAAGTATATGCATGCATAGGAGTTACTTAAGTTCTTGTAAACTCTATTTCTCTTGGGTCGACTTGTCTCTTCTGCGGGGAGAAAAACTAGCTGGCCTCCCTTTCTAGAGCAGGATATATAAGACTTTAGCTAGACCATCTACATGATTGTTTCGTTCATTTAAAATTAATGTTGTTTAATCATTATAATTAGCTGCCACTGTTAATTGGATTCTTCTTTATAACAAAACCAATCCATTCTCAACAAAACAAAAAGGATAAGTTTAGCATACGCAGATAATAGGCTCTGCATAATAAGCTCTCGCACAACTAGTGCCATCAGCTGGTTGCCAGACTTCCTCAAGTTTATTATTGGACTATCTATATATTTGATTTAAAACTAAATATGCCACAAAGTCTAAAATAACTCACAACACAAAACGAGCAATAAAAGCAGTTGTTAAAGTAGCAAAAAGCAAAAGAAAAGGCACACAATATTGTAGCATACTTTTAGGTGGCGCTGTCATCGTGTTAAAATCGTGTAATAAACGTGCGCATAATAGAAAAATCCCAGCAAGCAGGCGGAGGGATGAGGCTGACACACACACACACACACACACACACACACACCACTCACACACACACACAGTCATATATATACAGAGCAACCGGCACAAATAAATAGTAGAAATGCTCCACTTGCTCAGCGCCTCGTTCTGGTTGGTTATCCAGCCGGCGCCGGCTGCTCGTTCTGCTCGTCCTGCTGCCGTCCCACTATCCCGCTGTCCCGCCGCTGCACCCAGCTGGTAGTGGCCCTGGTGGTGGTGGTGCCTGCAGTGCCCATGCGCATGGAAAATAGTTACACAAACTTGCAGCAAAAACGAAGGGAAGGCTTACAACAGCAGAAAAAAAAAGTAAAGTAAAAGAAAAAGAATAAAATGTAGAAACTGCAAGCCGATTGCCGGCCGACGAGGACGACGAGCATAAGTAGGAGTAGGAGGAGCCAGTGAATGAATTGTGCATTGTCCAGCGGCAGCTGTGAGCTGCGATTTGCATGCAACTAGCTACTAGCTGCTTGCCACATGTGACTCGTGTGTTGGTTGCCCCGGCTTGTGGCAGTTATTAAGCGAAATGCATTTTTTTTTTGCTGCCTTTCATTTCTGCCAGCTGAATTATATAGTGCCCCGGTGCTGCGGCACGCAACGCTGGGCACAAGTCGGCGTATTAGTGACGATTTAGCGCTAGTTCTGGATGAGACGAGCACACGGGGTGATTGCAAAGGCGACAGTGCGTGTGCGTGTGCGTGTAGCGTTAAATTAAAGCAGTTGATGCTTTTGCAGCGAGTACAACAATGCACACAGTGGCCGAGGTAAACAATATGAGAATCGCAGAGAAGGCATGCGTTAAGAGCTAGGCATGAGGCGTTGGCAAATTGAATACAAGGGGCGAAAATAAAACTGCAAGAACTGTGTGTGGCAATCAGGGTGGAGAAATTGTTTTAGCCCGAATGAAAAAATGTGCGCAAAGGGAGAAATATTTATGTGCTTTTTTTAGAGCTTGAAATAAATGCTACCTATATAGGTGTTATTTTTACAGTTTGAATTGAATGCTACTTTTTTAAGGTTTTAATTTAAATCAAATATATTTATGTTAACAGCTTAAAAGAGATTATGTATGTGTTCAAGGCGAGTTGTGAAAAATATGGGTGTTGCGATTAGAGCTTCAGGGAAAACCTACAAAAGGGTAGGGTATAACTTGCAGAGGGTATTATAACTATGCCATGATATGTGACATTTCCGACCTTATAAAGTATATTTATTGCAGATCAGCATCAACAGTCTAGTCGATATACTCAGTCTGTCCATCTCTCTACGCAAGCTAGTCTCTCAGTTATAAAGTCATCGTCTTGAAACTCTCAAATAACTATATCATATAGATACGTAGGAACGATAGATACTTGTATGGCAGAATATTTTGTTAGGCAAATGTGTATGAGGGTATTTTTTCTTCGGTGCTCCGAAGATATCCTTACCTTTTTGTTTTACTAGGAATTTAAACAAAATACACTATATACATATCTATATCAGTGTCAATCTCGTCATCCACTTGCAACATCTACAAACACATGGAAGTATCAGATTGCTCTGCTATATTCCCGCAAGCTAATAACTGCACGTAATCGAAATGCTTATATGCAAAAGTCGACCGACAAGTTCCTCTCGATATCTGCCACAAAGTGCATATCTAAACAGGTCCCACGCCAATGAAATCTGAAAAGGAAACCTGAAATAACTCAGTAATATTGCTAAGCTACAGCTACACGCCCCCAAGTTCGCCTGCTCCCGTCCTCGTCGCCCATCCTCCTGCCGCGGCAGTTGCAAGAACTTCAGCTACATTAGACGCCGCCACTTCAATGCGCATTCGAGTATTTGAGTTGCATTTTTTCTATTTTCGGTGCAAAAATACAAAAGCACGAAACGGATTCACCGCCCCCCCAACCCCATGTGCCCCACAGTAGCTGCCTTTCAGCATATGCTTTCTATTTTCAATAGACGTCGTCGTCAGTTGCCAGTCGCTATTGTTGTTGTTGTTGCTGTTATGTTGCTGTTGCTCGCCGACAAACAATAAAAATGATGCGTTGTATTGCGCGCTGCTGCTGTCCACACCACACGGCCCCTCCCACTGTGGGCATGTGCCGTGGCACGGCCAGCAGGCAGTTCGCATATGTTGCAAGTTGCAACATTCGACGTCCCTCTGTGGCATGGTCCGCCGCATGTCGTTGCCCTGGCCGCCCAAATCGCCCATTGATATTGATGAAAACGACGTCCAGTTACAGTTCGTTGGCTTTTGCCGCATTTTTCAAGAGAAAAACTACCAAAGAGCAGCAGCTGCTGAGACTGGGAAATGGAAGCTGAGATGGGTATGGGGATAGAGTTGGGGATGGAGATGGATACTGGAAACTGATGCTGAAATTTGCCAACTGTCGGGCAGGTGGGTGGCGATGGTGCGATATGCAAATGTCATACATTTTGTCAAAGCATAAAGATGATGTCGAAGGAGTATATAAAAAATACATGACGCATGTATCTTGCAGATGCACATGCAGATGCACATGCAGATGCAGATACAGATACGCTTAGACATTGACAGAGAGAAATGCATATGCATCATTTATGGCAGTGGCATGATATACGAAAGATTGCGTGCCCAAAGAATGAAGAAGATTTAGGCAGATTTACATTCACAAGCCGAATTGATGAAATGTTCTCATATCTCATATCTTGAAATTTGCAACGGCATAAGAAATTGACAAAAATTGTTTATTAGAGCAAATGTGCGGAAATAAAAGGATTTCAATAAGAATCGAGGACTAAAAATAGAATTCAAATAGAGTGCCGAAAAATTGCTAAATAAATATAAGAGATGAGAAGTTGAAGTTCATAAGATAATTCAAGCACTTAAAGCTTGCATTTTGTATGTTATCAGAGATTATATGTATGAATATAAATACATTTTAAAGCAGCTTTTTTCTCGCTTTTCACTCGTTTTGGTAACCCCAATCGAATTAACTCCCTGCCTCAAGTTGAATTAATAGAACTTGAAGCACTTCAAAGCCAAAACAAGCTAACGACATTATCAACAAGCCAACTGCCAAGTGGCAAGTGGCAAGTGGCAAGTGGGAAGTGGCAAGTGGAACCATTCGCTCAAATAGTGTTCGAGCAGAACAGAACATTTCAGTACCTAATAAGTCTCAATTAAATGTACATAAAGTATAACACCTTGTAGCATTTGCATGCGACCCAAACAGTTCATGTCAAAAACCGAACGCGAGCCACCCTAATGGAAAATAATGTTCGAGCACTATGCGAGCCTCTTTGCCACAACAACAGCAACAGCAACAACAACAAAACTTTTGACACGCAAGCCTTTAAAAAGGTAATGCCAACAACAACAACAGCAAAAACAACAAGAACAATAACAACAGCACATTTTTCGTTAAGTGTAAGAACAGCAACAACAACAACAATACAAATATTGGCGCCAGCTGCGCTTACTTCGCAGCAGAGCGAGAGAGAGAGAGTAGGAGGAAGTGTTAGAGTGAGACGCATAGCTAACGTCTGTCAGTCTGACATTGTCAATTGGTACTTACCTTCGTTTGTTTGACGCCTTTTTCTTAGTTTTTGCGTATTTCCCTCTCTCCCTCTCTCTCTCTCTCTTCCCACTGCATTTCAATTAAATGCTTTTCGGGTTTTTGCCCTTACCTCAGCCAACCCCGCGACCAGCAACAAATACACACAAGTACACACCGCCCCCTCCCCTCGCACAACCCACTTTTCTTTGGATGCGTGCGTTTCGAGTGCTTTTGCTGTTGCTTTCTGGCTGCTTCCTGTCGTAAATAAAATGAATTTCGCTTTTGGCAACCCCAGCAACAATGTCAACCTCAACATGAGGAACTCCCCACTCCCGCACACCCCCACTCACACACAGACCACACGCACACACACATTACTTTGGCAACCTTAATGAATACGACATTATTTTTTATGAGCTGTCAAACACTATTTTCCATACACTTCGTTGTTGTCGCACTCATCGTGTCCTCGTCTCAGCTCTCGAAGCTGTTCAAGCTTCCTTTTACCATTTTATTTATCGCCCCTGTGCGTGTGTGTGCGTGTGTGTGTGCGAGTGCCTTGGTTATTGTTATTATTTATATTATTTTTGATAAATGTTTTTGGGAAATTTGTATTTTATTGGTTGTTTATCGACAATTAGCGGTTTGTTTGGCTTTTCCCCAACCGAAGGAAGAAAAAAAAATTGGCCCTGCATGTAAATGTAAATATTTTTTTTGTCTGCTTACCAAAGCATAATTTAGTTGATTTATTAGCCAGTTGGCTAAATATACAAATGACCTGGGTAATCAATTATGGAACCAGCAGCTAATATATTGAGTGTGCGATATTTAGTGAAAGGCACTTAGAAACATTTATTGCGGGTTTGAGGAGTTTGTAGAACTATTCCACATTCCATTACGTGCTCGACTTAACGAAAGCGCGCTCTCTACTGATAAACTCAGCTTAACGGTGAATCAACAAATCTGTTGAATTGCTCTCTCAGCTCGACCAATCAGCCTTAAGCTGCTTGCCTGCTAAGCCAAGCCTTAGCTACTCTGCTCTCTCTCGCTTTCTCTCTCACGCTGTCATGTGATCGCAGGTTGTAGAAGTTGCTGTCTGTGTGTGTGCATGTTGTTATTCGTTAAATTAGAGATGCGTGACTCGTCGCGTGTGTATGCAATGCACGAAAATTATCATACAGGCACGAATATTACCGCAAAGACATATTATAAGTGAAATAAGTATGATTAGGTGGATAATTCGAGAGCGTATATTATTTATTTGTCTTTCAATGAAATAATATTTATATCAATCACATTTTATATCTATTTTAATAGAGAAAGGTTGAGTAACGCCTTTGTTAATTAGCTCCAAATACTTTCGTTGACCTGCTTTGGCATCAGACCCAATTGAATTGAACTCTTTCAATTCCTTAACATCAAATGCCATTGAGAATAAAGAGTGCATAGGCCATGTTCGGAATCAGAATAAGCTATTCGAAAATCCGATTTGCAGCTAGCATTTTGCAGTGCCACATAAATAAACGGCAATTTATTGTTCAGCGAACGTGCAGAAATCAGAGAAATAAAAGAAGAAGAAATCTGAAAAGCAAAGCGAATCTCAATACAAACAAAAAAGAAGAAAAAAGCCCACTTAATGCGGTTTTGCACTTTGGCAAAGTCATAAAAATTATGCTAGGCAGAAATAAGTAAGTACATATATAGAAGAAATGTGAGAAAAACGCTGCCAGATGCAGCGAGAAAATATACAGAGAGCTGGCCAAAGAAAAACTGAGCGAGAGAGAGAGAGAGAGGAGAGCGTTTCGCTAGAGCATCTGGAAAATTTGTACACATGACGCACGCAGCTGCTGGTCAGAAAATATTTTGCGCTTTTGTTTACATTTGTGCAGCTATTTTTGAAGCGTTGCGGCAATAAACAAAACCAAACAAAACAATAGAAAGCGAGCGGCACATATATCTGAATATATCCGAAGCTGAAATGCCCAAAAGGTCATTAAAAATATACTAGCTAACAGTTATATGCCTGCCTGCCTGCCTATATACACATATACACATATGCACACATATATATATGTATGCATGCATGTATGTAATGCCTAATGAGCCGTGCAGCTTTTTGAAGTTTCTCATTAGCCAATCAAATTGAGCAGCAGCCGACAAAACAAATCGAAATCGATATCGAAATCGAAATCAATCGATAGCCAAATGGAAGACCCACAATTAAGCCAGGCAGCCATAGATAAGACTAGGCACAACGCAAGGGAGGGGAGGGGCGGGGGGTAGCTAGCGACTGCCAGAGCGAGACGGGCGACACGGTCGAGGGTGTGCGTTAATCACGCAAGTAATTTTAATGCCGCGCTCCTCAGTTCGCCGTTAGTTGGAAAGGGGAAGGGGGCGGGCGGGCGATAAGAAGGCGACAGAGCTGAACAGAGGGTGAGTTTTTTCGGGCTTAGCACAAAGCATAATCAACGCTAAACATGCCCAGCAAAACAAAGGGACGTGTGCCCAGCGCACAGCGCTGCCCAGGCCGTGGGCAGGGGGGGCGGGGGGTGGCTCAGCCCGAACCTGCGCCTGTTAACAAAGCTACAAAAATGTCACCTCCAAACAAAGAGCGAGTCGCGTGGCCAACAATTTAATAATAAAAAAAAAACTGAAATAATTTACCATGCAATATGGGGCAAGGGGAATAATAATATCTAATCATAACGGTAACAATAATAAGTTAACATTTCGTTGAAAGAAGCAGAAATGTAATTTAACTTTGAGTATAATAACTTTCTAGTATAATAACTAATCGAAATTCGTTTATAATACACCCCAGGAATTGAGGAAATTCTCTGCATTTCAATCATCGACAGCCTTTGCCTTGATCCCTCTTCAGCCTAAACTTGTTGGGAATTGCAAGCGTGTGGCAGCAAAAGTACAGTGTGCATAAGAAATATTCGCATGTGGCGACAATTATCATGCATTTCCCTTTTAGCCAAGTTCTGAAGCGCCCAACAATTATGCACACAATTTAGCACAACCTTTCATAATTGCAGCACTCCGAGGGGAGTCGCCCGCCCGACCAAGTCACTTTCCCTAACTGCCTGCCCCTGAAAGCTTTCACTAATCGCCAGCGCTTGGCCTGGCCAGGGCTTGCGGCTTGAGGCTTGAGAGACTTCATTGTCTGCGGTCCTTGGGCATAATTTGCCTGTTGACATACCTGGTTGTCCCACCTGAGGCGCGTCAACAGCTCCTGTCACGGCTGGGACTGCACACACACACACACACACACACACAGACACACAAGCTGGGCACGATTTCCTGTTCCATTGCATGGCAAGTGCAGAGTTGCCACCGTGCTATTAAATTACATGCCTAGCAAATTACTTGAGAAAACAAAACGACAAGCAAAAACGCCTTGGCATATGCAACAATAATAATAACGGGTTTGCGGTCGTTGTTATGCTTTGACTTCTGGTTTTGTAAGCCGCCAAGCATTTACATATTATTAGAGCTCGAACCAGGCACCATGGCCCCAGAGCCCGGGGCATAAATATTGAAAAGCGCCAACGCCTTTTGTTGGCTGGGTAATTGCCTAAGTCGGCAAATTGCCTGGCTAATAAACATAAATATTGTAGCAGGCTACGTTGACTAGCAGAGCAGAAGGCGCTGCTATGGAATTAAAACTTTGTTGCCAGCTGCGATTTATGAGAATGTAATAGAAGAGCGCAAGATAGAAGACAGGCAATTGCCGTGAAATCAGCGGAAATTTGCGAAAGAAAGTGGAATTTTCTTTTTCTTTTGATAATTTATTTATAATTGTGTTGGGAAAACGGTAAAAAAAATTTGAATATATGTATGTGCAGAACTTGAAAACTTTAGAACGGTACGAAACTGGACATCCCCCAAGAACAAAGGGAAAAAATCGAGGAGAATTCTTCGAACAAGTGGGAAATAGTCGGACCATAAAGAACATATGCATAGCATGAAAAAAAGGGTATTTTCGAAAATAAAATACGATTATAAAACCAGAAAAGAAGTAGAAGAAGAAGGATGTGAATCTGAACTTAAAAAAAGTACTTTACAAATTACTTGGGGAGTGCACAAAGGTCTGTGTACTGTCAGCTCTTATGGCCGAGATAAAGGACGTCTTGAGGATTTGCGATGGGAGCAAGTTTTGTGGAAAAGTAAAAAATACACGTTTTTATGTGTTTGCATTGAAACTTTAATGGAGTCGACTTGTTATCAACTGCACAATAAATTTTTGGGTCTTTAGCATTCGAGTGTCCTGCCCTGCATTGTCCTTATGACAGTGCTCAACACAAGCTTAACAATCGCATGCAAGTCAACAAAGAAAAGTTGCTCGTCGTAAACGAAAATAAAACTTTAAAAACAGTTCGCATACTTTCCCCCCTCTCCAGCTGACGCTCCTCTCTCTTTCTGTCTCGCTCTGGCTCGCTCTGTGTGTGAGTCATACAAATGCAATGGGCAAGAGAAAACTGTGTCAACGACTCTGCTCCACTTAAGCATTTAACGAGCAACTTAGCGCGCACGTAATAGCAGCAACAACAACAACAACAACAACAACAACAGATACGACAATGACAGCAGAATGAAAAGGATGCGCAAAATGTAGAAAAATTCAAAACAAGTGGCACAAAAATATTGAACAGCAATGAGAGACGCAAAGAGAGAAGCAGCGGGCAACAGCGGGAGCAGCGACAACAACAACACGAAGGACAACAACATAACCCAATAAGCAAAGCCGAAGTAGAGAACGCATGTGTCATCATTAGAATAAGCAAACGCAATGGAACCATCGAACATCCCCATGGCAGGGATAAAAGTAAAACAGAGGACAGACAGACAGACAGACAGACAGACGGACGGACGATGGACGGATGGACGGACAGACAGTGGGACACAGAGACGAAACGAAGCGCACGCACAAAGCACAACAAAGAACAACTGCGACGCCGGCAGCAAAGTCGACGCACGCACGTCGCACGCATACCTCTCGCCCCCAACCCCTCTAGCCTTCTGCAGCGGCAGCTAAGACCAGAGCCACCCACACACATATACAGACACACACACACAAGCAACCACCATAAAAGTGAAATACACAATGAAATTTACGCAATAGTCGCTGAGACCGACAACTAAAGAGACTGCCGCATCGGCGGTGTAATAAAATCAAGAAGAGGGTGACAAGCAGACAACAATAACAGTAACAACAGCTCACACACACACACACACACACACACGCAGGCAGTCAGCTGAAAGTAAAATAGAGTGAGGCAAGGAGAAAATAGCAAAATAAGAAGGAAAGAAAAAATGTATGTAAATCCGATTAGAATTTAAGTTTCTATATTTTGCATCAACTTTAAGAAAGTCTTAAGAGACCGAGGACCATAAAGACGTGCGAGAGGATCTAAGGATAAAAATGTGCCATATGGCAGAGTTGAATGCGATAAGAAATATAACGGGATGTTACGTAGTGGGATACGTAATTGAGATATTCTAAAAATAAGAAATAAGGAAATGCGAGATATAAATAGGTTAAGTCAATAGGTGTGCACCCCAAATTTAAGAGAAAATATTTAAAGAGTTAACTTTTGCAATAAATACATGTGATATTAAGTATAAAAGAGAGAGAAATAATACTTAAATATTTGAGAATAATGAGCTTTAGGGCAATTTTGTCTATTGATTTAAATAAAATATATGAAATGCTCAAAAAATTTTAAACGAAGCTCCAGTAAAGATTTAAGCAAGAATTTTTAAATATTTTGTCACAATTTTTGGGTAAGTCATAAATGAAAAATTGAGATTGGGAATACTTTAAACACCTAAGCGCTGATTTATTTGAATAATTATGTATGAATACCCTTTAATTTAGTTTCTTATTTTAAGAAAACTGCAATAATTATGAAAAACTTTAGTGTTGGAAAACACAAAAACTAACATTAAGAAAAAGAGAAATGTATAGAATTTATCATTCTATTTACTATTATTATTACAACTTTTTCTTTCATTTCTCGATTTGCTTAATTTCCTTTCTTATATTTATCTATTAATTTGTTTTATGTTTTATTTACGATTTTTATAATTTTTATATATTTTTTATTCTTTTATCTATTTATATCTTTAATTCTGCGATAAAACGGGTCGCCTACTTATGCATAAGTGTATGAAAATGAGAAGCTGAAATGGCGCAAATTAAAGACTTTTCGGGCAGAGCTGTAGCATACTTTTGTGGCAAATTGGTGGACCTTCAGCCGAGAACTTGGCGCTCAAGGACGAAGGAAGTCAATGCACTTGCTGCCAGCGAGGAATACAACGGTAACAAAGCAAGCCGCACAGCTGTTGCCTGCTGCAAAATTGCGTGGCGTTAATGGCCAAGATTCAGTGGGATTTAAACCCACACACACACACGCACACACACACACGGACAAGTCACATTGACCTACACACACAGCGAGACATGGCGCTGATTTTTGGCTGCCCCGCGCCCGCAGTCTTTACAAAGTCCCGAATGATTAATTGTCAAAATATGTTGGGCAAAGCCAAAAAGAGAAGAAGAAAAAAAGAGAGACGACAACCAAACAACATAATAAAAAGTGCGTTTGTGTGCGTCGTTCAGTATGTGTGCAAATGAATATTTTCGTTGTTGTTGTTGTCGTCTGTTTCTTTTTTTGCAGGTTCTGCGCGCACACACACACACACACACACACACACGAACACATGTATTTGTATTAAGTTGTCATTACGTGACTGCAGACAGAAGATTTATTATCATTTGTCGCCCAGTCAGGCTCTCTCCCTTTCTCTCTCTGATTGCGTGTGCGTGTGTGTGTAAAAATTCATTTGCACTCAATTTTTGGAATACACACACACTCACACTCTATATATATATATATGTATGTATGTATGTATATGTATATGTGTACTCACAGTAACTTGTTGAGCAAACTCAACCTTCGGCTGGCCGACCAATTCAATAATATGAACCATATGGAACGATTTGCTCTTGAACGTTGCGCCTTTGCGAGAAATAGCAATTTTTTGTTTGTTATCGTTGTAAATTGTTTTAATTTCTTGTTGTTGTTGTTGTTGTTGCTGTTGTTTTCTTTTTTTCTTTTCGGTTTTCTCTTGCTCTTATGCTTTGCTCAAGTTCTCGCTTATTGTTTTTCTTTTATTTCAATTATTTTATATATTTTTTCTTTTTGCTAATTTTAACACTTTTTTTTTATTTGGATTTTTGCACTTGAGTTGCGCTCAGTTGGATACAGAATTCATTTGTTATTGATTTGCTCTACCAATGTATATATATATATATTTATCTTCTTCTTCTTCTTCTTGTTGTTGTTGTCGTTGTTTGCAATTGTGTGCGTGTATATAATTTATCTTATCTGCGCTTTCCAGTATTTAAGCACACACACACACAGTTTTATTGTATTTTTGTTTGCTTTCTAAAATTGAATATGATTATTGTTATGATTATTATTGTTGTTTTTTTCTATCTCTCATAAGCATGGTTAATTTGGCATTTGAATTTCATATTTTCAATGTACTCGGTGCAGTTTTTTAATGTGCTTTGAAGTATTTATTTTTTCTCAAAAAGATTAAGTGCTTAATTGCCTGGAAATTTGGAATGCCTGGAATGCGGCATTTGAGTACCTCATTTAAGCACATATTCAGTTAAATTATTTGGAAAAATTTTTTTTTTCAAAAAAAACACAGGCTATATTTCAATTTGCGAATATTTGAAAATATTCGAAAGAGCTTTTTTCAATCATAGAAGAGCATCTTTTAAGCTTATCAGAACATTTTTTTATATTTTCTTAAAATTTGTATTCAAATTTTAAATTATTTTAGAATATGTATTAAGAATATTTTGTAGAGCTTACATTAAAATTTAAATTCTTTTTGGAGCTTTTATTAAGAATTTAAATATTGAAAGCTTCATAAGTTGCTTTTCATTTGAGCAGTTTCCAGCGAGCACTTTAAGTAAAATTATTTTTATAAGTACGAGTATTTATGGAATATCTATACTTCAAATATATACAGAATTTATATCCGTACTTCAAAGCACTTGTCAAAAAATTTAAGCAACATTTTGATTTTCTCTCATTTTTGCATATTTTTGGCAAATTTTCATTCAAATTTCGAAAGTAGAAAACATTTAAAGCTAAGAAATATTTAATTTAAATGAATTGTAAAACTTAAGGCAGAATACAATTTTGTTCTTTTCTGCTTTATAAGTAAATTTTATTTTATTCTATTAGATTCTCTTCTGTTAAACAAATATCTAATTTAAATGCTTTCAATATATTGCAATGAAAGGCTGCGGCTCTCTGTAGGAATGTAAATCTTATATCAAATGTCTAAGTTAAAAGCTTTCAAAACATTTAATTGAGAATAAAATTGAGCTAATTTCAAGAATTTGCTTGCATAGAGAAACTCAGCTTAAACTTTGCACAGCTTTAATAAATATTTGAAATAACTTTTCAAGCATTTCACACTCACACAACATTTTCAGAAAATTGTTTGCCTGTGTCCAAACAAATTTACAAAATGTGCCAATCGACAGGCAGCACATCAAAGTGGCCATAAAAACATTGTGCCAAACTGGAAATAATACCAAAAATCAAGAAAAAAAAAAGTGAGAGAAAAAAACGGGGGCAACAGCCCGTGTCAGCGGCAAGAGCTGGAAAAGCCAGAGCTAATGAATTCTTGGCCAAATATCATGAAATTGGCCAATGCGAGCATTCAATTAACGTGCTCAGCTGGCCAGGCCAATAGACTAAATAGGCCAAAAATTGGGAGCACGCACACAAAACACAAAATATTGTGGCCAAAAGCGAAATATTTCAATGAAAGTCGCTGGAAATGGAAAATTCGAAATCGAAATTCTGGCATGCTCAAAAAATATTCGAAAACAAGTAGAAATCACTTGCAGTTCATCTGATTTCGAATCTGTTCAGCACTCAGTTTGATTTGGCCTTTTTGTAAAACATTTAAATTGAAAACATTTACTCGTGTGTGAAACAATTTAGGTGTTTGTTTACCTAGGAAAATTGTACAAAAAGAAAAACAAGAACATTCTAAAACAGAAACTGGAAAAAAAGAAGACAGCGCAGCATCAATCTGAGCGGGTTCTAACTGTGTTTTGTTTACAAATTGTTTCTAATTATTTCGGGGTTTTGTTTATCCTAGCCGCAGTTTATTTTGGGAGCTAGTGAAAGAATTGTGTTAAAACGAGACTAAAATGTTGCACTAAGTGTGGCAAATGCTTGAGAGTCGAGTGAGAAATCTTTTGAAAAACTGAAACACAATTCAAAAATTTGACAAAAATAAATGCAGCATAAGCTGAGGCGCTCGAGGGCGAAGTTTCGTTAAGTTCTGTTTGAGCCATGCTTACAATTTTAACAATAATAAACTTTGGGTATTTTTTTTGTTGATTTTTGTTTTTTGTTTTGATGAACGTATTTGATAAACTCTTTCTATATTTTGTTTGTTTGTTAAAGTTGTTTTGTTTTGGTTGGCTGGCGAATTTGATTATTAAATTGATATAATTTTTAAATATTTAAGCGAATTTTATAATTATATTTATTTTGTTTGTTTTTCTATTATTTCATATATATATCTGTTGAATTTGTTATTTTATTTTGTTGAATATTTATATTGATGTTTGAAGAACAAATGTCACACGACAGTCGACGAGAATTATACGAAATATTCCGACTTAACTACACAAAACTCAATATCATACTGAAAAAGGACGGCGCTTACAATGGCGAGAAGTACCCAAAAGACGAGCCAACAACCAACAAACGGTACACACGAGCGGCCGAACGAATGTCGTGAACGAACTTACAACAAACGAGCCTCAAATCTGACGACCAATTCGAACATTAGCGAACGCAACAGCCGGCAACGAACGAGTAACGGTAAACAAAATACACGTTGTCTCTGTGTGTGGGTGGGTTGGGTTGGTCGCTCGGCTCGCGATGCGAACACTGCGAATACTGCGAACGCTGCGAACCGAACGCAACGCGTTGGCTATTGGTGAGAGCATCGAACATGTGTGTGCGCTTGTGTCTGGTTCGATGTCAAACCAAAACAAGCAAAAACACAAAACTGAAACGAAGGGCACACGAAGTCACGTATGCTCTACGAATCAAAATCTTCTGATAAGAAATATATGAAATATATGTGGAATTACTCCAAATAATGTTCTTTAGGCTTTTTCTATTATATTTTTAATTATATAAAATATCTGTGGTGGCGAATAATTAAATATCGGACAAATCAGTTAAAAATAATACCCTTATTTGCACAATTTCTTGCAAGTTTTTCCATTAATATGTGTAAATATATTAAAGCAAGCGTTCTTATTAGATCTTGCCATATTCCAATATAAATTATAATGAAAAGCGTCCATCAATTAGATATTGCTGACAAGCCAATCGTGGTACACTCGTGCAATCTGTAGAGCATCAACAAAAACACAACCGAAGAGCAGTGAAACGGTAAAACGACGAGACGAATAGCGGCACATTGCACATGGGCTGGCCAAACGAAAAACGGCGGGCGGCTGGAAAATACAACAAGAGGCCTAAAGGGAAAATCTACAACACGACGCGACGAGTGCACGACGAGTGCGGACAGGCCGCAGCCGAAGCACGCGCATCTTACGCTCTGCCGCGCGCTCTCTCCGCTCTCCCAAAAGCCACTGTTGGCCCCAACAGCGGCACAAGTGCGAGCGAGTCGGCCATAGTTTAGTTTCGCCTTAGCTATGTAAGGTGTTTTGTATAGTTGAGCGTAGTGCATCTGAGTGGGAGAGCGCGAGAGCGAACGCGTGGCTGCCATGTGCCGGGCTTACTGGCTGCTGGCTGCTGGCTGGATGGGCTGCCTTGCCTGGCCTGTCCACCAAGAGAGACAGAGCGAGTGAGAGAGACCGAGAGAGAGTGAGGAGCCTGCGGCGGTGGCTGTATCGGGTGGGGGTGTTATTATCAGGCAAGCCTGAAAATTTTGCGCGAGCGAGCGGGTTGCAAGAAAATGGCAAACATGTGCTATGCCTGATTTTGCACTTGGCTTTGTTTTGCTTTTTGCATTTTATGTGTTGTGTTGTGACTGGAAAATGCCTCTGAATTTGCGTCTCATGTTACGGCAGACAAAATATTTATTAAGCACATGACTCAAACTGTGTGATTAACGTAAAAATACACAGCAATACAAGCACACACGCACACACACGAACGAATGCCAGCAGTGTGACTTTTTTTTAACATGACTGGAAGGTTGCGCCAATAAGAGCGCCTAAGAGAGCATTAAGAGAGCGCTTAAAGAGCTGCTGAAGGGGCAAGGCACAATACACTAACAGCTTGTCATCATAATGACGTGCATGTTATCGCTGTTCTTCTTCTTCTTGTTGATGATGATGATGATGACGAAGACAGGAAGAAATTAATATGCGAAACGCAACAATTTTGCCAACTACAAAAACAACAACACGCGACGGCGACGGCGACGGCGACGTCAGCGGCGACACACAAAAAGTGCGTGGAAAACGTCGCTTAAAGCCGGTAAAAAAAAGTGCAAAGCATAAACAAAAAACCGTTACAACAACAACAACATGTGAGCAGCTATTGAATAATCTCTTTTTTTGGGAGCGCGCGGTTAGAGCATAGGGCAGTCGTTAATTTCTTTGGTTGAGCGACTTTTTACAGTTAACACTTTCCCACGCAATTCTCTTTAAGTAACTGTAAATCTCGGTTGCGTGGCTTTTAGGGGACACAGCGTGTTCTAAGTTCTTAGCTGCTTAAATTAAGAAAATTATCAATGGGCTCTTATTTTGGTCGATAAAGTCGCTCGTATTATGTTGCCTGCCAGCTAAATCCTCGCATAATATGCTCAATCCATCAGCTGGGGCCAGACGCTGGGCTCGGTCAGCGCGTTTGGCTCAGTTTAGTCATTCATAGAGGCCGCCGCCCCACTCCCCTCTCCAGCCCTCACGTAGTTGGTAACCTAACAACCTGCCACATCAGCAATCAATGTCTGCTCCCCGACAGCCCGTTTCCCCTTACCATTGCATGATTATTGTTGCCCGTTTTTCTATGTCTCTTCTATTTTGTTGATGCTGTTGTTGTCGCCGCTTGTCTGCGTGTGTGTGTGTGTGTGCGTGTGCGTGTGCGTGTCGCCTTATATGTATTTGTGTGTCACTAGGATACGCAAAAAGCATCACGCGCCACAATCGCATCAGCCCACAATCCAGCAAGCGGCATTCAGTCAGTCCCCAGCTCAGTTTTAGACTTTCTGCTCTGCGCGTATCGAACCTGACCTCGCCCCCGACCCCGCCCCCTCCCACTGGGCCTGCTCTTGTCACCCGCGCGCGTTGCCTTGGAGTTTTTTCAATTTGATATGCTCGACCGATTTTCGCTCATTTAAAGCGCGCGCCATTCCATGGCAAGCGTTGCCAACTGTTTTTCTTTTGTTTCTTTTTTTTTTGTTGTTGTTGCTGTTGATGCTGTTGCTGTTGTTGTTGTTTTTGTTATTGTTTTATTGTGTGTTGTGTTTGCGCGTTGCGCTTGTCGTCGCCAATTTATCGCATTTTTACTTTGATTTTGCGTTAATTTTTCGGACAGCTTGGGGATATATTTTTATGCCACCTCCCCCTGTGACCGCCCCTGTGCCCAGCCCCTGTGCGACCCAGTGCACCCTGTCATCGGTCCCCTGTCCAAGCTTGTTGTGTGTTTAATGCTAAATGCCGTGTTGTATTTGTCGTCTCCATTGTCCTGCTGTCGCAATGGGTATGCCAGAAATATGTCGGGGCAGTCAAGTGTTAAGGCGCCTCCACAGCTCTGCCAAGATGAAGAGGAAGATATGATATCAATTTTACAGATACATTTTGGGATTAGATGGAAAGTTGCTCTCGCAGTTTCATAAAAACGCATTTTGGGATGGGATGAAAAGTTACAGTCGCAGTTTCCCAGAGGAAAACATTATAGACATAGTTTGATGCGGTTATGAATCGGTTATGCAAGCAACATGAAAGAATTTTCAAAATATTTAGAAAGCCTTTCATTTATAAAGACTCGTTTTGAAAAAGTTTCACGGACAGATCTCGAATGTTAACCTGATTTCCAGCATACTTTGAAACGGTTATGAATCATTTAAGTATATTAAGCGTATAAAGCTTAGCATTTTCATGTTTTCTAAACAGTAAAGAATGTTGCGGAAACATACATTTCCAGAATAGTTATTGAATCTTAACCCGTTTTCCAGGATATTTCTAAACTCTGATGAACCGCTTAGGCATTAATCTTAAATATATTTTATAATATATTTATAGATTAAATTGATTAAGAACTGATTTTCATTGTATTTTAATCATAAATGTTTCTTGGACTGTTTTTGAGTATAAGCCTATAAAAAGCAGCTAATATTCAAACCTTGATGAATTTTGATATATTAATCTTAGATATATTCCTCCCACAATAAGCTTTTGAAACGGTTGTGAAATAAGCTTCAACTGTTTCAGAAATGGTTTTGACACATTCCAAACTAAGTAAAGAAACGTTTAGGAAATGTTTCTCCGAAGATTCTGGAATGTTTTTCAGCATACTGTGAAGCGGCCATAAAATGTTTACGTATTAATCGTATATATAATTTATTATTATTTTTACTTAACAATATTATATTATTATGACTCAATAAACAACACGAGAAGCCTTTAAATTCATCGAATCTATAACAATATTTATCATTTGCTTAGCTTTACACAGTTTCACATTATTTGACGAGCGATTTCTTTTTACAACACACACGCACACACACACCTACACCTACATACATTCAAAGCTGAATGTGGCATTCAGGATTTAACATGTAACATATATATATATGGATATATGTACTCATAGAGCTCGTACCTAGAAGTCGTTATGGCACTCAAAGCCATTGCCTTTATGCATCAGCGAGCACACAAAAGTGCGAGTAATAGGCGATGCCTTAATTCGCAATCCTCCCCCCGCCCGCCCCGCCACCTACCGCTGTCTGATATTCTCGATATTTATGCGAGAATCAAGCGATAAATCTAAATTATATCAGAGAGTGTGTGCTAAGGCCCAGGCACAAAGGCAACATTGCCGTTTGGCCTTGACGGTTCTGGGGTCAGGCCCCATTGTTATGATGATTACGCATATCCAGAACTGCCGACGGATGGTCTACTTGAGGGGGGCGGCTAATTAAAATCAAAATGAAAGTCCTTTATAACTTGGCATTTCCAACGAATGTACATATATAGAAATATATTGAGAAGCTGTTGATGCTCTTTGATAATCATATAATTAGCAGCAAAACTTTTGCACTCGGCTACATTTGTCATCATCCATCATTGGGCGGTTGTTTCGCCAAGCTAACGTGCGACAAATCATAGCATACTTTTTGACGCTGTCATAAGTTGCCCGATTTGTCCGGTTGCCCTTTGCCCTACGCACACAAACACACACACACACACAAACACATAGATATTTGCTGGGGTTCAGACTGGTTGTGCCTGCTGGGCTGACTCTCACTCTCTCCCTCATGCCTCGCATGCCTGTCATACATGTCGCAAATTTCATTAGAACTGCTGTGTCGTCAAGTTTTCGTACCGCTGTCAGCCCGAAGGGCCCATCAGCAACATCATCATATCTCTTGTGGTCGAAAATTAATGAAAATTTCATAAACTGACGGCCGAACCGAGCTGGAACTATACCAGAAATGCCAACGCTATATGTTTGTGGGCTGCCATCATAACTTAATTAACAGCCACAAGCCAAGGCGGCATTCAATGCTTTGATAAGCGCGCCCCCAAACACTTCAGAGAGAGAGGGAGAGAGAGAGGCAGAGAGAGAGAGAGAGGGACACACAGGCATACATAATTGTGGGCGAGCATCTTCTCTGATAAAGTTATAAATAGTATTTCATATTTTATATGTCGCCCAAAAACTATGCCAAAATAGAGCATATAGCACATAGCATATGTTAAGCCCGAGACAAACAACCCTTTAAACCTTTTCTGCTGCTGCTGCTGCTGCTGCTTTCGGGTAGTTTCAGCCACGGCTTGACAGGCAGCGGCTGCCCAACAGGCACTCATAATAATATTTCATCAGCAGGGACTCACTCGTCTATCTGGCAACTGTGCCAACTGCTCCCAGAACGCCTCAAATTTGCCCGCTGCTGCTCCGCCCACGCACTTCTCTGTGTGTGTGCGTGTGTGTGTGTGTGTGTGTGTGTTGATAAATTGGCGACAGCATATAAATTAAGAAATTGTACACTAATTGCGTAAAAAACTTGCTGCTGCATACTTTCGGGCGGTTTTTCAATGCCGCTCGAGACGCCGCCGCTGCTGTAGGGGCTGCAAGGGGTGGAGCGGGGCGGGGCGGGTCGGGGCGGTGCGGCCGCTGGCAAAGTGCGTGAAAGTGTTGCCGCATTGTGCAAAGTTTTATTTATCAATTTTGTTCTTGTTGTTGTTGTTGTTATTGTGCGCCGCGACCCGCAGCCCCAGATCCCCTGCCAGAGAGCCTTCAATTCCAATTTGATGTTGTATCACACAGCAATTTTTAAAGCATACATTTTGGCGTTTGGTTTTGGTCGGCTCTGCTTTTGCTGTTGCTGTTGCTTTTGAAGTTTGCACAGCACAAAAACCGCAAAATCTAATTAACGTGGCGCCTGCTCTTGGCTTTGCCGTTTGCCCAGAGGGTTGGGTTTTGGTTCTAGTGCTGGCTAGAGCTGGTAGCACGGCGGGCGGGGGCGTGGCGGGCATGCTTGCAGCGCGGTTGCCGCTCGGCTTCTTCGGTTCCGGTTTCTGTTGCTGGCGTTTTTCGTTCAGTTGAAGCAGGTTATTTTCTTGTTAATTTTTCTATTTGTTGCAGCCGCTAAAAAGCATTTAGGTGCCAAAGCTAAGAAAACTGAAAGTGTTCAAGTGTGCGGGGCGGGGATGGCAGAGTGCGTTTTTCCCTTGCGAAAAAGTGCAGCTGGCGCCTAGCAAACTTACCTGGGCTTACAGTTTTTGGGCCAACGTCTTGAATCTACGGTATTACAGTTTCTTCGTCTTAGTGAGAACCAATTTTAAACTCCTTTTACATTAGCCAGGTTAGAGAATTATTTAGCGCACATCTTCAAATAATTGCCATGGAACGGGCAAATGTGCTTAACAATTTAATAGTTCATTCAAATTTGGAAAATAAATGACAAACCAAGATTCGATTCAAAGTCTTGGTGCATTGTTGTGTAAGGCCAGGCCAGGTCTTTGGCCGAACCGAACTGTCAACGGAAAGATCTGAATTTTTGTTTGGGCTAGCAGCCTTGGATCCTAATAAATTTGTATAACTTTGAAAGTTTCTCGCTTTTTCATTGAAGTTAGTTTAATTTATGCTTCACTGAACTCAGATTTCATTGCATAAAATTCTTTGTTAATTGCGTACTTTTGCCTAATATCAGTTTATAAATGTGCAATGTGTAATATTAATATATATTAATATGTCGATAAATGTGAAACGTCATAATATTATTTGCCTATTTTTATTACCATGATTATTATCATTATTATTATCATTATTTTTATCATTGTGATTATAATTTTCATTATTCATATTATTATCATGATTATAATAATAATTCTTACTATTATCATTAATTCTGTTTCTATTACTTTCATTGTTCTTATTAATATTATTATTTGTATTATTGTTAGTACCCCACGCTAGCTTGGGTTCGAACCCTGATCTTCATTGACTGTGGGTCAGCTGGACACCTCATCTAACGTGGACTGCTTTATGAAGTCTCCTATTTTAGCTACACACTGCATTTATAAATATTTCAACACTCCGACTAACTGATACGCTTTGATTGACGCCACATTTAAAGCAAGTTCTCATCTGTTTTTTTTTTTCTTGTTGCATGTTTTACATATTGCCTGCCCCTGGCCCTGTCCCTGCCCCACTTCAGCTGCAGCCAGCCGCCTTCTGTAGTCAGTTAGTGTCATCATAATCATTTTGTCATTAATATGTCTGACTGGCCACATCATCTGCCGGTCTGCTCGATTTGCCTCTCTGCCCTCTGCCGCATAATCTGCGGTTGCTTTTTGTTGTGTTCATTTTGTTGTTGTTTTGTTGTTGGCTGCTCTCTCGGCCAATCCATTGAATTATATGGATTTTTGCCTGAATAAAATATATATATATATATACATACATGTATGCAATATCTATCTACATATATGCGGATATATATGTATATATTTGTATGTATGTTGTTGCCACCCTAGCCCAACATTTCCGCATTTTTATTTGTCTTTTGCTGTTCTCACTGTGTGTGTGTATGTGTGATTTGTTTTGCTTTTCACACACCCACACACACACATAAAAATTGTTGTTTTCCATTTTTGCGCTCTGCGCTGTGATTGACGTTGCCGTGGCTACATCAGCCAAAGGCTCCATAAGGCTCCATAAGGCTCCCCTTAAGACTCCCGTTTCTGCTGTTATTTGTTGTTGTTGTTGTTGTATTTGTTGCTGCACGGGGTTTGTTGGGGCACCTACACTGGCACAAATCATCTGGGCGGCACCCAAGAACAGCATCAGCAGCCCAAACATCCAAACATTTCACATTTCATTTTGCCTCTTCTGCCGTCTGCTTTATGTGCGCCACAAATACTAAGTAAATCTGTGTGTCTGTATGAGTGTGTGTGAACACATACATACATACGTACCCTATAGCCCATACATACTATATATAATATATATACATATATATATGTATGCATGTAAGTACTCTAGGCCCTTTTATATAAGTACGTGCCCTCGTCTCTCAATCTCACTGCGTATATATATGTGTGTGTGTGTGTGTGTGTGTGTGTGTGTGTGTGTGTTACTGCTGCTATCTCTCCATGCATTTTGACATACTTATGTCGTTTCATGTTTTCGCTGATTTTGCACAAAAAGTTTGCGCCACGTTTTTCCTTTTTCGGCTCGCATTGAAAATATTTCTCTTTTAGGCTGCCCGCTCCCTCGCTGCCTCGCTGACCCCCCCGCCAATCTAACCGACACAACAACAATAATAACAACAACAACAAAGCAGCATTCAGGGACTTCTGAGGCGCCGCTCTTAATGCGCCTGGAACTATAGCCAGACAATCGGCGTAGCCTGCCTGCCTGGAAAGTGCGCATGTGTTGTCATCAAGCTGAGCCCAATTCGCCGTTTATTGCGGCGAATTCGCTGGCGGGGTTGGGCACAAATAATAAAATAATAATGTATAGGGGAATTTATGAACTACGGCATGTTTGAAATAATAAATTAAAAAATAATTTAAATATTAATTAAAATATTCTCAATTAATTGGAGAACAATTATTATGTTAAAACATCCATCTATAAATAAAAAGTTATATATGAAATAAATTCTTCATCAGATTAATTTTATTTTATTTTTTTTGCAAAATATATCATTTCAATTTGAATATATTTAAGCTAAATTGTTCCTTTCCATTCACTTAATTTAATTGTAAATATTTTATTTAAATTATTTTCCCAATTGCTCAATAGTTAGCTTGGGCTATTGCCGAATTTCCCTTTCTGTTTCCCCGCTTTACTTGACTATCTTGTGAGTTGTGCCTTTTCCCCTGCGCACGTCTATTGCCACCTTTTTCGTTTATTTCCAACAGTTTCCCCAGTTATGTTCGTATGTTGTGACACGCGAACGGCCCTCCGGTTACCCCTATTGGAAAGCAATCATCGCACTCCTCTGCAAGGGGCTTCCTTCTCGTTGGCAGAAAAGCGTTTAACATTTGGCCCACAAACAAAATGATAAAAGTAAAGAAAAGCGCGCATATTGTTGCTTCTAGATTTGAAATGGGCCTGTGGCAGCAACAGCAACAGCCACAGCATCATTCATAAACATCTCGAGACGCACAATTGCACGCACCGACGCGCCACGAGCTGTGGAGACGGGGGAAGGGGCGGCTGGTTGCCGGTGCGGCGTCTATTAATAGGCGTGTTGTTTACAGCAAACGCTGCCTAATGATTGGCATTGAATGCGGCGTCCGGTGTGTCGGAAACGGGAGCTGGGAACGTGCCACAGTCTGTGGCAGCAAAAGCAGTCAACAGTCAGCGGCACAGCAGCTAATTATTCTAATCAGCAGGCAGGCAGGCAGCAATTGAACTGCTGCTTGAATCCAGCTGTGGCAGCAACAGCAACAGCAGCACATGTGCGACTGCTGCTGCAGTAAAAATGTATCTGCCAGATACTTGTGCACATTATTGTTGCCGTCGCCGTTGTTGTTGTTGTTGTTGTTGTTGTTGCTGCTGTTGCCAGCCCGCAAATCAGAAACTACTAAAACTCAAACAGCGTCAAACAAATTGGCCGCTATTTTGTATTTTGTATAACAAAGTTGCGGCTGTCGTTCGTTTTTGAAGTTGAATACTGCTCACTTTCTCTCTCTCACTCTCTCTCCCCCTCTCTCTGTCTCTCTCAGGTAGCCCAGCAGCGATGCGTGAAATTTGACTGGACAAAGCATGCAATGAGGCATGTTGTGTGTTGTGGTTTACTCTGTGAGCTGTTTGTTTTTTGTCAGTGCGTGTTGTGTGGTATTTAGTAAAAAAGAGAGAAAAAAATTATCTAAATCGAAATATGTCTATAATTAAGTAGTTCGCTTTAATTTTGTGGGCCAGCGGTATTTAATGTTCTATTTATACACTTCGATTGCTTGAATATGATTCACAATTGGTTATTTAGGCGCTTGGTTAAACGCATTTTAGATTCAATGGGGTAATGGAATGTTCTTTGGGTCACAAATACACAAGCACGTCTAAACTGTTTATAGCCGTGAATTTTCCACACTGGACCGTGGAACTTCAAAAATCCTTTAAATACAAATTGATAAAGATTTATAGACCAAACTTTGAGCAATGTCCTGAGGTCTGTGAACCCCATTTTCTGCCCAGAACGTGTGCAATTTTCGAAAAGTCTGAAAAGCGTGTCAAATGAATTATTATTAAGATCGCAAATGAGTTTAAATCACATTTTCCAGACTTTGAGCAGATTTATGGTATATTTCCATACTTAGCTCTGGTTTCATATAAAAATGATGCACTCGTCCGAAATTGATCGGATTTTTCTCGTATATGAGAATCGCAAAGAAGGGCGATTCGAATGAAAAAACGACAAGTGAAAGCTTCAAAGGCATTCAGTTATATACAGACTGTCAAAAGCGACATTAAAAGACGATTCAGAACCTTATAGTAAAGCGGATTTCAGTTGTGTATAGGCTGTCAAGAGCGAATATTAAAAGACAATCAAAATGCGACAAGTATACATATCAAATATGTCAACAAAATGAAACAAATTTAACCGAGGTTAAATCCAATAACAAAACCGCTTTATTGTTTACTGAATTTCGTTTGGTTAAATCAAATTAATATTTATGTGCAATCACAATAAAAATTATTATAATCAAATGCTGATGGGCAAACAAAAAATAAAAGAAGAAGCAAAACGAACGATGCACAGCCAATTTGTAGTGTACAAATTAACTGCAACCGAAATTGCAGCTCAATATTTGATTATAGAAAACGATATGCGATACCTGCGCGTGGGCAAACCCGAAATGAATACGAGCAAAAACCTCAGTGAAAAATCAACGCAAATACCAAATGACCAAAGTGAGAGGCACACACACACGCACACACAGAGGTAAACACCCACAAACAAGTGAGGCCTACGTGTAGTTGGGTAGCTGCCAGCCATGTCCAGATGCAGCAGCAGCAGCAGCAGTAGCAGTTACTGCAGCAGCAGCGGCAGCAGCAGCGGCAACAAATCACCAGTCGAAGCGTCAGTCACGTCAATAACACAGTTGAAAAATTGTTAAAATTGAATTACAGTTGCAAAACGCGACGGCGATTGCAGCTGCGACGTCGCCGTTGGCAGAGCAAACAGCCACACCCATAACTGAGTGTCCACACAAACACACACACACACACATATGCTTGTCAGTCAGTCAGAGGAGGAAAAAAATCATGTCGATGCATATGAAAAACGACAGGCGCAGTGGGCGTAACAGGGGAGGGGCCAAAGGAAAGGGTATTCGAGGCGCAGGCAAATCTGCATATCCTTCAGCAAATAGACAACAAATTGCAATGTGATATACAGTTGAGTTGAGCAGGCGTAAGGGGCCAGGGGGGAGGGGCCAGGCCTTGTTGGACAGCGGTGAAAATTGATAAAATGATATTGATGAATTGCACATGGCAACGAAATGGAAAACCAGCTACCCACACCCACCCACACCCTCACATCGTCACACATGTATGCAACTAGCGGCAGTATTATCTGGCAGGCCGCAGGAGCTATGCGAGCGCCAGTGCCAGCATCCGATCCTGTGCAACATCGTCAACATGGCCATTGTCGCCGCTCCGACGCTGATGATGAAAAATTAGCGTGCGTGGACCAGCAGCCATGCGTGGTGCGAGTACTGTTGACGAGCACTGTAGTGCGTACCGGGGCTGGCGACGAGCGGCCGAGCATGTTGAGCAAGATTAATGAAATTGCCCGGCAGGCCTCACCAGCAGGTGTGTGGGCACATGACTTCGAGTGGAGTCAAGTGTGTTTCAAGGTGCATTTGCAAAAGAGTAGCGCCAAGAATTGGCAAGTGGCTTGCAAGTGAAAAAAGAATCAGGCCAATTGGATAGCAGTAATACACATATATAACTGATCAATCAGGGCAACAGCATTTAGGTTTTTGTATACTTTTGTGGGCGGTATTTTAATTCTTACACGAAATGTGGAACGGTTGAAAGAAGACGTCAGCGAAGCTGTAAAGTATATCTACTCCCGATCAGTATCAGCAAGGACGAGCCGTGTTTGTAGTCTTTGGTATCAGTCTGTTTTTATGCAAAATAGTCACTGGGTTTTAAACCGAAGCTTGACACACCTTAGCTGTAGAAAGAATTGGATGAGAAATGTGTTCTTGCATAAACGCATGTTCTGTTTTAGGGTTTGACTTCACGAAGTTGTATTAGTGTTTATTATTGTTACCCAAACAGAACTGCAGAAGCGTCTCAAACAGGTGAACTTTATTATATAGCTCCCTTGGGAAGTTTGACTTTGATCATTGTTTCTAGGAGGAAATCTAGAAGTAACAAATCGTGAATCGACATGAAATCTAAAACAAATGTAGATCTTAGACTTGATTAGATCTCAAAAGACGTGCTTTAACAAAGCAATTGTGCTGTTTGTGGTATGTTTAGCTTGAAATTCAGAGCTTTTGAGTATTAATGCAGCTTAGGCATGCAAATTGTATCTGCGATGTGTTGTCTGTAAACAGCGTCGCGAATTGAATTGCACGCCAAATTGCATCTTAGCCAATACCACACGAGACTGTATAAACATGCAAACAGTTGCCTGAATGCGATACCCGAATATAACCCACAGCATGGCGCCAAGGGGCAGTTGCCGACTAAGCCCCAAGCATTTGGGTTGTATTTATACGCGCGTGTTTAGCTGCTATGCAACGTGTTTTGGCTTAATAAAGTCAAAATAAGCAGCGCTAAGTAGATAGAGGCCAACATAAATAGAGAGAGAGAGCGAGAGAGAGAGAGAGAGAGAGAGTGAGACACACACAGTTATAAATTCTAGCACTGTTGATGTGATTTAGTTGCACACCTCGCATCGCCTGTAAGATGGCAACAAATATTACAACAGTCTGTCGTATGTGTATGTGAGTGTGTGTGCGTGTGTCTGTCTGTGTGTAAATGACTTTATCTACGTCTGTGGCGGGGACTCCAGTGGGCGCTGGGGCTTCCTTGGGTTCGGCTGTGCGTGCAACATGTGCGCAGAATGTTGACGTTAATATTAAGAAAAATAAATAACCAAGCTGTTTGTTATCTAAGTTTATATAAAGTGCGCCACACACACACACTCGCACACACACACATACGCACACACACGTCCGTTGGAGGTGTGTGCTGCTTGTTTTATTTATAGCAACTACAACAATTGCGTTGGGTCTGGTATTAAATAACAACAGCAACAAAACTGACGCAAGGCGCTTATAAATTTTTGGCCACAGTGCGAAATGGTTAAAGGCTTTCCTTGCGGTTGCAGCATTGCTCACTGGGCTCCACCTGTAGTTTCTTGCCCCGCCTCCGCCCAGCTAAAGATACAGTCCAGCAATGTGATGAAGTGCCAAGTTCTGAGGCTGCACGCATATGTACCCACTAGCACAGCATAAAGTGCGACCAAATGGCAAATGGAAATGGTCATAAATTCAAATAAAAATACACTTTGTATATAAAATAGTCCACAGCTAACATAAACAGCCCATAAAATGTTAAGAATCTACAAAATATGACCAAGACTTTGCCTCAAATAAGAATTCCCAACTGTTTAGATTTCTTAAAGAGTTCAATTGTGGATTTCCGATTAGTTTAGATTAAGAATCTTCAAACCATATTTTGTATGGGTATATGGGTATAAATATACAAAAGAGTTATCAGCTCTGTTTATTTTTTAAGAAGTTTGTAACTAGATATCATGTTTGGATTAAAAGGAAGATAAGCCATATTTTACATTAAACTGTAACTGTTAGATGTTAAGGTTGTTATTACAAATATTAAGAATAAATATCTATATCTGTATCGATACACATGTGTATTCATATTTATCATCTTTTACATGTTGAAGAGCTGTGCAGTCGCAGGTAAAAGTGCTTAGTAAATAGTCTGCACTAGCTGCATAAATCAACAAATGTCCAGCTACGTGGAACAGAAAGGTAAACACAACTGATTTTAAGATTTAAAGCCAACTGCCAAATTGTCAGGCAAGTGAATTTATTTTCACACCAAATATGGCCAAGAAACAAAACAGAATTGAGCTTTAGGTTTTCTGCAAGCTTGCAAATTGCCCAACAAATAGCGCAAAGTTGCGTGTGAAAACAGGAAGATAAATACGAATGACTCAGGAAAATTCATCCCACCCATGCCCCACCCCACCAAGCAGCCGGTTCAACGACTTTGATAAACGTGGCCACATTTGCAGCAGCTTTTTGACTGACTGACTGACTGACTGACTGACTGGTTGACTGGTTGACTGGTTGACTGCTTGACTGACTGTCAACAATATTTGATTAGCATCAAAGGTGTGGAAATGCATTTGGAGTTAGAAAAATGACGTTGTCAACACATCAAATTGCACAATTTTTGACAAAATAAAGAGAAAAAGAACAAACGAGCTGCATATGTAGCCATTTGACAAGTACTAATCAATCAAACGAGCGCACAAGTCCCGCACATGAATGTATGACAGCGCCGCACCAAAACCTTTTTAATAATATTTACCCGCCCCCGGAGCCTAGGCACTGTCCAACCTCGACCCTTATTCCACTCACTTACAAATGCCTTGTCAGAGAAAAGCTAAAAAAGGAACTCATGTTGAGAATAACAGAGACTAAAACTAGAATCGTAAAGCACCGAACTCTAGATGCTCTAGAAATATTTGAGCATACATTTAGAAAATGTGAAATGCAATTTTAGTTTAAATTGAAAGCTGCTTCAACAATTATTTTAGTTTTTACTTATATTCTTATTGTTTTGATTTGCTATTATGATGATGCCAACACTGTCATAAAATAAGCATAGCCAGCTGGTGGGCTTTGCTCCAAGCAAAGGACGTACAACGAAAAAATGGACAGAAGCATTAGGCACGCACTCGCCAGGGATTTGAGTGCGGCAGTGGGAGAGGCTGGGATCTCTGGACAGCCCAAACCTAAGCTTATAGGCAGGTCTAAGAAATTGCCAAATTTAATAAACTTAAAAGGGTGTGCGTGTGTGCGTGTGCGTTCGAGTGTGTGTGTGTGCTATCTGTCAGATACACACAACACACTCATGTAATCAAGAACAACTTGAGTTGTCAATAAAATTGTGATTTCTAAAGGCAGCAAGATTATTACATACATTGTTTGGGGGTGGCCCATAAAAGTTGTTGTTGTCCCTGTTGTTGTTGTTGTTGTTATTGTTGGAGCTGCTTTAAAGCAGCCTTTTGCACCTGTAGCCAGGTAGCATGCCCCCAACTGCTGTAAAATGTTTTAAAAATTTATAGTAATGCGCGCCTATGGGCTAGGCAACACATTTTTGTGTGCGACTGCAGCAGCTGGCAGCTGTAACACGTAGCACACACCCACACACACACACAGCTAAAATGCTTATAATAAAGGAAATTGTTGGCAATTTTGGTGGCTTTGCAGTTGTCTAATAAAACTAAGTGGGCACAGGAACAGGCGCACAGATAAACGAAATTGATATTTAATGCGAGACCCGCTCACGCCCCCATTCCCTCTCCATCTCACCCTCTCTTATGGCCCGACAGCCTCCACACGCCCTTTTTCATTTTGCGCCCCACTGAATATCCTGCGGGCATACTCCTTTTAACTGCCGCCTGTCCAATGGCATTTCATGTCAATGTGAATGTCGCGTTAGTCGCGCGTGGCAGAGCATGTAAATCAATCAGTTCGGGCTGCCCGACTGCGCCTTCTTAGAAAACGAGTTTACAAAACGCCAGCCTAAATGTATGGAACACATATATACATATAGCCCCACACTACCCACAGCAATGATGTATTGATGTACGTCATGCATCATTGATGTAGAAAATGTTTTAATGTTATTATTGGCAGCACGGAGCAGGTCCAGGACATCGGCTGATGCCTGCTGCCTGCTGCCGGCTGTTGGTGCTGCCGCTGCTGGTGACAGTTCAGTTTTATTGAATTTTATTTATAAGCCTCAGCATGGGGTGTGTGTGCTGTGTGTGAAAGAGTTACGCAACAGGCTAAAGGACTGCTGCCTGAATCGCAACAGTGCGTGCAGAAAGCATGCAAGCTGCTGGCAACATCTCTTTAAGCCATTCAAAGTGGTTTATTGAGTCTTTGCCTGAAGGGGCTTGCAATGAAAAAGTGACACAATACCTGGAGAAGATTAATGCAGACGACATTCAAATATGCCACCCGAGGGCTTTTATGAAATAATTGAACAAGTCTTGCAACTGTTTGTGATGTATGTACTTTAAAGGTTTAAATTTAGGTAAACATTTTGTATAACAAGCTCGCCAACGTTTATAAACAAATATCAATCAGGCGTATATTCTTTTTTTTTTTGTTAGTTTAAAGCTTTGATTTTGTTGCTCATCATCAATTTTGATCTAGAGATCAAACAGGCTTATATTCAAATTAACTTTGGCATCGACCCTAAATTCGTGGCCCGGTTGGAGCAACTCTTTAGCCCCCAAACAGTTCCAGGGCACAAAGCCTTCTCGAACAGCAGCGGCTTAAAGTGGGCGCTTTTTAGGCTGCAGCCCACGAGGGGTGCTTAGCCCAGCTACTTTTTAGAGTGCGTACAAAACTTTGTGCATGAGTGTGTGTGTGTGTGAGTGTGCGTAAAAAAGTTTTTGGGCTCAAAACAGGTTACAATACGAAATATTGATACTAAATATAAAACGCCCCTATATCAACATTTGGATTTGGGCTGGGGTACACTTTGGCTGACGTAAGGTAGACAAAGTACAAATATGAAAGTCTAGAAAGAAATTGGCACACATACACACACGCACATTTATACAAACCAACAGGCAGGCAGACACTTTGATACACAAATTTACAACTTTGTTGCCACTTTTGGGGAGTTGTCCCTTTGCCCACTTGGCACTGGCCTCCGTTTGTCGACTAAAAGTATTGATGAACAGTTGTTTGTTGTTCGCTTGTTGTCGATGGGAATGGTGGCAACTTATTAGAAAGTCCCCCCAAAACACACCCACACACTTACACACACAGACAACAGGCCAGAGCATATGCAATGTGTGGCCAAAGTCAATAAAATAAACGTTGTATGTTTGCGGGTTGTGAAACTGACAGAAGCATTGGACTGGCAGCCGTTGGGGAGGTTTATTTCAAGTGCACAAGAGCTGAGTGAAGGTGGCTGGTAAAAGTAAAAGAAAAATCGAAGCATCGAAAGAGAGAAAATACGTAGCAGCCGAGAGCTGCTTTGAATGGCTTGGCACAGAGCGTTTTGTAGCGCCAGCCGAAAAGTAGGCAACACATTATGCATACATATCAAAGTTTTTGTGGTATGCATTTCAATAGAGTAGCATTTGAGTTAGAACAATTTGTAAAGCTGATTGTTACACGACAAATACAAAAATAAGTTGTAAGATATAAAATATCCCAAACATTTTAAATTTATATTAACAAAATATTTATGCATGCATATTATGCATGTGCTCTTTCTGCGAAATGTGAGATTCCAAAAACTAGTGCAATTTGGTGGCAAAAATTGATGGCAATGTTCTAGATAATTGCAATTTTAAGATGCGATTGCAAAAGTCAAAATTAATTGAAATTATAACCAAAAACGTGAATTCATCAAAATTATTTGAAAAATATTCGGGGAATTTTAGTGTAGACAAATAATTTGTTTTCAACGTTTTTATATATTTTGCGTGCACTTTTCATGGGAAATCTATAAAGTTGATATTAGGGTTTTGCAAAGCTAAAAATGACTTTAACAATTTCCAAAAAATTAGAATTATTAACAATTGTGCGCAAATTTGATTTATTTAAAATTTGCTAAATTTTTGTGGTGCTTTTCATGCGAAATGGATGGAGAAACCATTTAAAATGCATGTAAATTAATATATAAAAAGTAGGTAAGAGAAAATTGCATATATTGCATTTATATTAATGGCTTTAATGGCTATAAATGATCATGTTTTATATAATCTACGCGCATATAGTTTTTTGAACATATATGCTGCTTTATGAGTGTCTTGTAGAGCATTGAAATGCTTAGCTTGGGCTTCTGTTTCAGTTCAAGCAGCTCCACTTATTTTTATGAAAGCTGTGTCCTGTGTGCGTAAGTCTGTTGTTGTTGTTGTTGTTGCTGTTGTAGCTTTTTGTTGTTATTGGTGTGCTGGCAACTTTTGTGCAGTAAATGGTATTTATGTTGGCTTAGTAAAGTTTGACGATAACGTCGCCGGCCCCGGGTAATATCGAAAGGGGCTGCAATGAACGAACGAGCCAACGATGGAGCAAACGAACGTTGCGTTGACGACCTCAACAACATCATGTAGAATTACGAGTATTTGAAAAGTTTTACAAGTAATTTATTTAGGCGCAAGTTTTTTGTAACGCGGTCAGAGCATGGAGGAACAACAAAAAAAAAAGGAGGCGTCAACATCGAGCATCGCCGTCATCCGGTTCAGAGTGGAGATAGCTGTGCATGTGTTGCGGTTATGTGCAAACAAATATAAAAGTATCCCACCGAAATAGCTTACAAGTACATCAAATTTTCATAAATTAGGCATGCATAAATAAAGCAAAGCCCCTGCCGAAACGCAAAACTTTTCTTTTTTTTGACGGCCAGCCCAACACATGGATCGCCGCGCCACACAAAGGATAACCCCCAATGGAGCTCGTCTCCGGGCTCGTCTGCGGCGCCTCAGAGTGTCATGAGCTGGTGAGAATTATGTAGCGCATAATAATTTATCAAAATAATAAAAAACAAGAAGAAGAAAAAGAAGCAGAAAGAGGAGGAGCAAACTGAGCGCAATGTGTTGTGTATGTGCAAATTGCAACAAATTTTCTGGCTGGAGCAAAAATTAAATCAAGTGAAATATTGTTGATGATGTTCGAGACTTTCTTTCTGGCACAAACTCTTCGCACCACTTGCCCGCTCTTGGGCTGTCTATTGCATGTAGCATGTAGCACAATAATGGGTCAAATGGACTGTGTGCAGCTGCCAGTGATTATGAAGAGCTCTATGAAATATTCAAGGATGCCTTTCTACAGAATTCCTCCAAGTTGTTGGGCAAAGCATTAGTCCGAATGCCAGAAGCATGAATAGAGATGAGAACACATATGCTTCTGCGAAATACAGCAGGAACTTAAAAGTGCAATGCTTTGTATAATGGAATTTGTTAACTATAACTTTGTACGGGTTCCATAGAACATGCCCGCAGTATGTTTGCTTTTTAAACCCTTTGGAGCTTTCTATACTCGCAGATTTGGTATGTATTTGCGCTGCTTGTTAGTATTTTTCATTAACTGCAATTAGTCGAACATTTCTGTAAGCTTATGTCTTCCATAAATAGTTATGAAAAGGGTGTACTTCGTCCTAGCTAGCTTTTACCCCGTGCGCTTCTCTTTCTTCACGTATTGCAGATCTAACATATTGTCCATGACAGCTTTTATTTTGTTTTTCTCAACTGACTGAAACTTAATAAAACGAAACCGAAACCCTTTTGCGTTCCGTAAGTAAATAAACAGCTTTGGCCATCAATTCAAGAAGCACTAACACACACACACACACACACCCACACAGTACAGGCGATTTTATATGTGTTTATATATAGTTTGTATGTGTGGCAACGTATCCCGGACACATCGGCACTCTGTGCTTGGGTCCCCCATATTAATTACAGTCTTGGCAGGCAGTTTTCGCCGCAGGCGTTACGGACATGGACATCAACACAGACACGATGGCAGCTCAACGGAGCTCAGCTGACAACTCGGCGTAATTAAAATTAAATCTCAAACTAATTATTATTGAACTAGCATGAGCGCCACGAGTGCTGGCTAAAGTGTGTCTGTGTCTGTGTGTGTGTGTGTGTTGTTTATATTGGCCGGCGGTTGTTTTTGGCCAATACGTTAATGAGTTTTGCCAAGGTTGAACAAAGTTTAAAGCAAGGAAGCTTAAAACTGCAGCTCGCTGGCATTGTAAATCATATTTACAATGTCTGTGCCCAATTGCCATGTAAATATGAGAGCGCGACATATGTAATTACACCCAATAAACCAACAATACCAACAACAGCAACAACAACAAAAACAACAACAACAACAATTTGTATATGTATAGATTTATGTGTGAGGCGGCACAAAATGGCGTCGTCGTTGTCGACGGCAGTCAACGAATCATTAGGCGACATTTGTTTGCGCTTCACTAATTACAACAATAACAACAACAACAACAATTACAAAGTCCAAAACAACAACAACAACAACAACAGCTGGCTGGCGAGCAACAGCAGCAGCAGCAGCAGGCAACAAACAATGGCAACTGCAATCGCACCAAAACAATAAAATCTAATTGGGAACACACGCACACACACAAGCACATGCACAGCGTACAACATGGCCCAGTCAAGTGTGCCCCAATAGACCAAAATGAAAGGGCAATAGAGCGAAAGAGATAGAAATAGCGCCAACATCTAAGGGACAAAAGTCGTTGCCACTTGTGTGCTTTCTGCATATGCTGCAGCGATCGAAAACACTTTTATAATAACCATCACCATTCATATATAAAATAAGAATATATAATTTAATAATAATTTTCCTTATCAAATGTATCAACACAAAAAGTTAAAAAAATTGTTATGTTAAAACTGCAGCAAGAGATTTTAATATATATCCTTTTACAAATACTTTAATACTTTTCTTTGAATAGGCAAAAATTATTGCCAATTACGCACATTCTATGAATATCCAGCAATTTTTGTATATCATAAGAGACAGTAAAAAGGAGCTTAAAATAATTATAATAATAATATAACTAATATAATAATAAAATTTAAATAATATTTACACATGATATAAAAATATACAAAAAAAAGTAACTTATCATATCAGACCAAATGTGGAAATTGGCAGCGAATTTTATTTGTGGAATGGCCTTTTCATATGCTAATGTAATTGTCAATAATGAAGTAAGGTTCCATGCAAAACAAACATTCCATGATAATTGATGTTGTTGTTATTGTTTTTGTTGTTGTTGTTGTTGTCTTTTGCTGTTTACAACAGTTGTTTTTATTATTATTCGCATATTTTTGTTGTCAAGTGGAGAATTGCACATAATTTTCTAGGTATGTGTTGTGTGTTTGTTTTTAGCCCCTTTTTTTTGTACCCTTGGAATATTTGTTAATTCTCTTGCAGCATATTTGAGTTTTGTGTAGCGCACAAAATGTTTATTTATTAAGCACACATATAAGCACACACACGCACACACGCACACATAAATTTGTATTATGAGCGCTGACTAAATCAACAAAACATTTTTTGGTAATTGAGCGAATGTTGCACAGGATATGGAAAAAGTTTGGACAGTGGCAATAACCGAAGCCGCCGACCCTCTCCCCAACGTCGCTGCTCACTGGGCTGTGGTAATTAGTTATTTAGTGGGCGTGGCCAATGTTAATAGAGTAGTTTTATGTGGCTTGTGTAAATATTAATAGGCGACCAGGTAATTGGACTACTTTTATAGACTATGCTCACAAATACGCGCACATCAAATACATTAGTTTTCTAATGCATATAAATAACCTGTGTCCCAGAATTGAGAATTGATGAAGCTCGCTTTTACGGAAATGCTCCGGTTTGACTTTTGTATACTCTATACCCTTTATGTCTGTAAAAATAAAAGATCTATTTAATTCTAGATAATACGAGGACACCAAATAGATGGGGCATCTAATACAAAGAACTAACATTTACTTAGAATGTGTAGGAATTTCCTAATATATACTCTAAACTCTTTCCGTTTGTAAAAAGTATATATCTAATAAATTCTGCTTAATAAGCTAGTTTACAATACGCGCACATCAAATATATAGGAGAAGGTATACAGAGAAATAAGATTTACCTAGAATTCATGGTGCTGAGGAAATTCTACAAAAATGCTCAAAGTGTAGGAACTAACTGACGGCTTATGTATACCCTACACTCGATCAGCTTGTAAAAATGTTATACATATTAATTTCCAGGCAATTGAACTACTTTCCTTTCGCTAATAAGTACGCGAAAATCAAATACATTAGTTTTCTAATGCATATAAATAAACCTGTGTACCAGCATTAAGAACTTATAAAGCCAGGTTTTCTAGAAATGCTGTCAATTCGGCTTATGTATACTCTGTACTCTTTCAGTTTGAAAAAATATATTTTTCTATGAATTTGCAGTTAATTTAACTACTTTTCTAGTGTATATGCGCCCATCAAATAGAGGAGGCAGAGGAATAACATTTACCCAACATTGATTGAATTTCAAGTATTTCATAAATATGTTTTATGTAAAGGAACTGTCTGACGGATGAAGCATACTCTATATTGCTTCTGTATACTCTCTCTATATATACATTCAGTTATTAAAAGTTATATACCTATTAATTTTTGGTAATTGAAGGACTTTTCTTTAGCTTACATATGATGTATACACTTTAAGTTTGTTAAAATGACATATCTATGAATTTCTCAAACGTATTTTCCAGACCTTAAGCACACATCAAATAGCTAAAGTGTCTAATACAGAGAAATAAAACTCCTTAGGAATTGATGAAATTTAAGGAATTTTTAAAAAATGTTTCAATTTCGGTTTATGCACACCCTGTGCTCTTTCAGCTGGTAAAAATTAAATATCCATTAATTTCTTGTTCGGCGAATTCTTTGAAGCACTTAGCTAACCACCTCAATGTCCTGTTACCAGTTTATCAACCCATTCCAAACGAAGCATTTGCCCAATAATTTGCCTCGCAGCCTTGTTTAATTAAGCCAGCGATGCTTCAATTGGATTTTAGGATCCTGGTCCTGGGCTCAGGGGTTGTTGCTGTCTCTGAAGCTGTGCCGGAACTTTCGTCAAACTTCAGTTTCGATACGCGGTCACATTTATTGTGCTGACAGTTCGGGGCGTCCTGGCTGTCCGGTTTTGTAGCCATCGGCAAGTTTTTGATCCTCTCCGGGCGCAGCGTCCCAGTCTCTAATTTGACATATTAACGCCGCAACGCGTTTGGCATTTTAAAAAAGGATTTCAATGCACGCCCACCTAGCTAGGCCGCGCCCACTCCTGTTTTCCAATTCGTTTGGCAGTCGGGCTCAGGAAGTGGGAAGCAGGCGTAAAAATCAGTTGAAAGCTTTGCATTTTTTGTTGTTGTTTTTTTTTTGCTTTTTTGTTTTTCACCATCAGGAGCATTAATTGGATTTCAATCTGCATGGTCTGCGGGGGCTGTGCGGGCTGTGCGGGCCAGAGGCTCGCTGCCAGGGTTGTCGCCGCGCATAATGAGTTAAGGAAATTTCAACGACTCGGCAAATGTTTCAATTTCATCGCACGTTGCTTTATGCTGTTCCTTTTTCCTATTTTTCTTTACCCGTTACCCGGCATTTGGCACATACGCTGACGTTTTTGTTGTTTTCTTTTATGTTTCGACAGTTTCGCTTCGTTTGCGCATTAATTTCGCTAATTTTGACAGGTTTTTAAGTGCGGGGGGCCGGAGGTGAAGCTGCCTTCGATTTGTCGCGCGGATTTTCTTGTAATTTATTTTTAATTTTGTCTTAAGATGCCCGACTTTCAGAATTGAGCGGCGTAATTATGCGTCTAATGAGACAACAAAGCAGGGTTAACCCACAGTCAGAAGAAAAAGGTTTGTGTGCGTAGCCCAAAAATTAAAATGGAAATGGGCAACAATAAGCTGCGCGACTAAGAGATACCCTGGCAAAATATGTGCACAGCAAAAGTAGAATATGCTAAAACTATAATTCCAATAAAATGTGCTAGATATATGCACAGAAATTCCCAGAGAAGTCCTGGGCTATACTAGAATCTGATCGGTCTGATGAAAAACGATTCTTGCTGTCTGTTGAATATGCAAGCAATAGTATGTGCATGCGCCTTTGTTTTTATGACTGTTCGGGTTAAAGGGTAGCCAATTTGCATAATTGCACTGATTTTCCATTTTTCTTTATTTTCCTCTATATTCAACGCCTCGAAATTGTTGATTAATTGCTTGAACCGCAAGCCAAGCGCAATTAACCGAGAAGAAAGACCAGGCAAACTTTTGGGGCGGGATTCATTATCGAGCAAAACTATGAAACGAGTTCAAGCAATTCGGTTTTTTGTGTATCGCTTTTAATAGCTGACATTTATTGCGTACATTTGACCGACAGCTCAAAGCCAGAGCCAGAGAATAACAATAACAGGCAAGCCGCAGGCAGGCACAACTACATTCGCATAGACAGTTTTTGACCAATTTCCTTAATGGCCATAATATTTGTTTAGTCAAAGCAAACAACAACAACACCAACAAAGGCACAGTAGCCCCAGCGTAATGACTCTTGGCCCATAAAAAAAACCCACACACACACAACACACAAACAACAAACGACGACCATAAAAATAATGCATAAATAAAGGCAAATAAATGGCAGCATGTATATATATAAAAAAAAAGTGAATATAATGCATAGAACGTAGAGAATATAAAGTTTGACGGCGCTGTCCAATGAATGTGAAATTTGTGTGCCTTATTAATTGTCCTCGGCATTTCGAATTTCGTATACTTTATATGCCCCAGCACTAATTAAGACGAAATGTTTTGGGCGGCACTTCGTGTTGTTCAAACTAACGAGCCGCACAAAACCCATGAAAACTAATTAGCGCCAATGACACACCACGAACAATTATATAGAGCATTATGCTCGGGTGCGGGGGAATTTGAGAAACGATTTGTCTACGAAAAATACGATTATTGTATCGGAAATTATGGTGTCGCATTTATTTAAGTACAGTTAATGAAAATGTTTCCTACATTTTAGATATTTTTTCTAAATTTCAAACAAAATTTTCTTGATTTTAAAGAACATTTTCTCTTATTTAAAATATAAACTCAACCTCTTAGGACATATTTATGGACCTCAGCTTTTCATGGCGATATGCTTAAAATTAGGATACAACATTTTTCAATTGTGGTATTGATTATTTGTGACATTTTAGGCACATGTTCAATGCTTATGTTTCCATTTTCTGGCAGCATTAATCAAAGCCCAAACCCTCTACAAAATCACATACTTTTGCATGTCAGTCGCACAATTCCGCTGCCTGTTAATACAACCAATACATTTGGCCCAACAATATAAATCGTGAATGCAGACGGGAAGCAGCTTTACGGATCGTGTTGGCAGTCTAATCACTGTCAATGGTCTGTGGGTCTGTAATTACGCCTTATTTAAATTACAAATTTGGCAACAGCAGAGCACAACAACAAGGATGCGAGAATGTTAGGCTGCAAGTAGTATGTTGCTGCCGTGGCACGCATAAGTGCTTGCCACATGCCACAGGCAGGAAAATTTAAACTCTAAACAGGCGCAACAAACGGACAGCGCACCACAAAAATCGGGTCATCTCGAATGACAAATGTGGAACGCGGCGAATGTGAATTTGAATGTGCGCATGGGATGATGGGCAAATTGTGCAGAATGCAGCCAACAGTCATTCTCCATATGTTTAGATGCTGTATCCGGTTGCCGTTCGGGTTGACTTTCAAAATGTCAAATACATTAAACGTTCATTTGCGTGGTGGGGCTGCAAGCTGCAAGTTGCCAGTTGCGAGTTGCGATTTGGTGGCCAACCAGCCACAAAGAGATACAGCAGCTGATAGAGAGATGGCTGGCGCTGGGCTTGGCTATGGGTTAAAATGGGGGTCGGTGGGTGTCCAAAACGAGCAAAGAGTCGTTTAGTGTGCGACAGTTGAAATTTACCTTTTGGCCATAATGACATCACGTACACAAAAGGTGTGCGCTTGTGTCCTTTACGGTTACACTAATACATATGCCATTTGTTGCACACTCATGTGTGCGTGCATGTGTGTGTGTGTGTGTGCTGTGTGTATTGCTGTGGTTGTGGTTGCTGCTACGCGCTCAGCTAATGTGTATCCAAAATGAAGCCAATGGACAATCACATAAAACAAATTACACGAAAACTTCAACCAAAGCCCAGAAAAGTATGCTACAAAATGCAAGTGCAGGCTGCATGCAACCATTTGGCTAGAATTTTTAACGCCTGCAGAATTCTAAATACCCTGAACGTCAAATTTACGAAATTTAAGCAATACATATACATATGTATCAAGACCTTGTTTTAGGCAAAAAGCATATATAACCAATATTCGCCTATTAACTATTTTCAAACTCTGATTGTCTACGTTCCTTCTGGACAAGAATGTTTGAATTCCCAACATGTGTCATTCAGTTCATTAAGTATAAAATATAAATTCAATTCCTCTAAATGATAATAACATTGTACATTCCTCTGAGAGAACGTATATAGATGAAATATATCATAAATTATGATTCATTTATGATAATTTTCACATGGAATTAACATAATTTCTTTACACATAGCATAATCAACTTGTATAGATTAACCAAATGGAATCTCGAAAGGAGCTTGAGAGCGGAAATACCCTGCCAGGGAATAATAAAAAGTGCAAGTGTAGCTTGCACAATGACAAGGTAAGTCGCAAGCGTTTGGGATTTTTTATATTGGAAGCGCCGCAAATCTTTACAATCAACGCTTTTGAGAGTGTCGAGCGGCGAGTGGAAAGGGGGGCGTGGCCGATGTGCGCCCCGTTACCAAACTGACTGTGAGATAATCAAATGAAAAAACGTAAATGTCTCGTTAAATTGCACAGAAATTAGATTTTTTTCGTTTTTTTATTCTTATTTTTTGTTCAGCTGCCCGTCCCCCATTTGGACCAAGTGCGAGTGCCATGAAAATCAGAGCATGACCACTGGCTGTATGTGTGTGTGTGTGCGTGGTTGGGCTTGGCCTGGTATGTTATGGGGGCTGGCTGTGTGAAAAATCAAATTAAGTATACGTAAAACGCGAACAGCAGCCAAGACCAGGAAGAGGACGAGGAGGAGGAGAAGAACCAGGCCAGAAGCACAACGTAGCTCTAGCCACGCAGTTTGCGCTGATGCTGAAAATCAAGGCGAGCTGTCGATTGGTAAAAGCTTTTAAGGTGACCAGCTGATGGCAATGTGGATGTGAGACTCGGGGAAGCTGAACAATATGGGAACAGCCGGACTAGCCACCGCACGCTAAAAGCCAACTATACTGCTACCTTTAATTGGATTACAAGTGTGTGTGTCTCTGTGCGTGTATGTGTGTGTTTGTGTGTGTGTAGAGTGGACATCATGCACGAACTGTGTGCGGCCAGTGCCAAAAGTTGTGAAAGCATAAGTTTGCATTTTTATGAAGCGCCAAGCGAATGCCATATGGCAACCAAGCACATTAGAGAAAAGGAAACAAAAACTAGAAGGACAAAGAGCAAGAGGGGCAGAAGGAACATTACGCAAATATAGTTTGGGGCAAGTTGAGATTGAGATTGGAGAACAACGGCAAAGGTGGTTTGCCAAGTATCCTGCTGAAGGGTAGCTGAAGGTTGGAGGTGTGCCAGTGAATGCACCCAAAATCAAGCTGAAGGTGATGCCGAACTCGAAGCTAACTGCAAGCTGGGGCTTCCATTTAGGGAGAGATGATAAAGAGCTGCTAGGTAAAACGATAAGATTTTTTAAATAAATAGCTGAGCAGCTTAATAAAGGAAATATTATTCGAAAATAAAGACTAAATTATTATAAAAAAAAAACCTGAGCAGTCAGAGAGATTTTTGAGCACAACATTTGCTCACATCTGATCAAATTTTATATGAAATAATTATAAATAATTCGGAGAGATATTTGCAGTCAATTAGTACTGATCCTCATATGTAATAATTTACTCATAAATGTTATTCAGAGCATTAAAAGTCAACAAAGAGGCCGTAAACTGCCGCGGCACATCGTAAATTGATGAGTATGTCAGCTGCAACGGACAATCCACACATATCAGCTGGAATATCTGATCAATTACGTGCAGACTGTTTAACTTAATTATCGTGAAATGCGCAGCAGCCTATAAAAGTCGCTTTTGAGTTGCCTTTGCTCAAATATTCATAAATATTTCAATAAGTGGAATGCAGAACCTTTTGGCCTACAAAGCGAATTGGTTATTAAGTTTTTGGGTGCACAGGTTGCCAGTTGCCTGTTGCCAGTTGCCCGTTGCACGCTGTCGTATGTCGCTTGTCGTTTGTGGATGTTGTATTTGGCTGTGCATTTTAATTTAATTAAAAGTTATGGCAAATGTAGCAAAAGGGTTGAACTGGGCTGTGGCCTCGGCCGTGGCTGGTTTTGGGGCTGGGATAGTTGGGTTGTTTGGGAACCAACGCTGCCAATAATAAACCAAATTATTGCATGTATAAATGAATTTGTGAGCGTTGCGTTTGCGTTGCCTGCAATTAGGCGCAGCTGGCGCTTGTTTCATGTTGGGCGCCTAAAGACGAACAAGCTGGGTGCCCGACCTGGGCGCCGAGAGACCTGCGTGCTGGTTGTTTTGCTGTGGCTTTTGAGCTTTTTGCGCCAAACATTTACCCTGGCATAATTGAGTTAGGCATTTAACAGAGTGTACACACACGCTCACGCACACACACAGACACACACATACACACAAACAAACAAGCGATTGTGTGAGTGTGCTTTAGCATACTTTTGTGCGCTTGAAAGGCATGCCAGTAGGTATGGTTTATGCAGCCGCCAGTTGGAAAAGTTGAGTCTTTTGTTTATGGCTTAACATGACATTTAATCTTGTGTCATATTTCGCATAATTTAGGTGCTGCCAGTATTATCTTATAATTGGCTTTGTGTTGCATAATTTGTCAAGTCGTTCGCTATAGTCTTGCCAATTTAATTGCATTATTCAGGCGCTGCATTGTCTACTATTGCGGCAGCCAATCCTAATTAGTTCATACTATTAATCTATTGCATAGCCCCAAATAATATATAAAGCTGTGCTTCAATTGTTTTCAGCTGCCGCAAGCGGCTTTTCCAGCTTGGCATTAAAACTTTATTAATAATCGCATTTCCAGCTGCATTTTGGGTATTGCAATAAGCTGAATAGCACACGCTTTCAGGCATTGTAAAGATGTGTATAAGGAATATGCTGATATCCAATGGCACTTGTACGTGTTCATTGTGTACCTTCTGGCTGGCTTAATTAATTCTGGCATGTGCCTCTACTAATTAAGCTATTGAAAGGCAGTCAGACAATAGAAGACAATGCCTGGCAAGTGCCACAACGTAACTGAGATGAATCAAAGGCTTACAGCATAATTTCCTTTCACAAAACGGCCTTTCGTTGCCGTTTTGAAATCTTTACCCTGTAACCATTGAAAGGGCACAGGAAAATAGGGTGTGCTAATGCTTTTCAAATGTATGCAACTGGCAGAAGGAAGTATATTTCCTATAATGAAGTATATATAGTATATAGATTGGAGATTTTTAAAATTATCTGAACAAATAACACAGCTGATTTTAAACTCTTCTTAAAAGTGTAGAGCCCAGTCGAGAAGCTCAGCGCTGTTTGCAGCTTGTTTGAACTTATATTCTTGTTAATCTCAAAATATTGCAGCATAATAGAGGATATCTTCTAGTCCGACCCTGTAGACTGCAGCGCTTTTACTTAGAAATTGGCAATGCAATTTTATTGCGCATGGAATTCCATTTGGATCTATCAACTTTGTCATTTAATTGAAGCTTATTGGAATGACAAAATTAATTACCTTTCAAAAACTGACAATTGTCAAAGATAATAGAATTTATTGTAAGCAGAACCTACATGCAATACATTCTATACACAATAAAATGCATAAAATATTTAAAGAAATATTTCTAAATCTCACAACTTAAACAAAATGCATTGTGGGAGAGAGTAGTACATGCATTATATATTATGCATTTAAGAGCTGCTTACTGTCCAGATAGAGTTCTCAACTGTCATTTCCGCAGTTCATTAGGCCGGCAACGTCGTATGTGGACTGTTCACATTCATAAACTGAACTTAATTAGATTATTATTGAAAACATGCACACACATACAGACACATGCACACAAAAGTAACAAACAAACCTGAGCTAGACACAATGGATACACCAAAAGCCAAACAGTTATCCCGGAGCTGGGTCACCGCAGCAGCAGGAGCTGCAATTTTGGACCACAACAAAATGTGTCTGATGCAAACACACAATGCCTGAAAATGTCTCAGACCACAGCCATGTCCAGAGGGCTTGGGGTGGTGGTAGGCCAACAACAACAACAACAACAACAACAACTGTCTGCATAAGTTGAAGATAAACGTAAACCGCATGCACGGCACAATAAACAGACATCCGTGTGCATTTCCCTGACTATTTGTCAAAAACATTGCAATAACAACGAAGGCCAGCGACGGGCAACCAAAAACCAACAACAGATAAACCAACCAGCCAAGGGACGACGCAGGGACATTCCAGGATGCAGGATGCTCGATGCCCGGGATGGCCAGGCTCGTGTTTGCATTGGCAATGCCAGCGATGATAATAAACCAACAACAACACCGGCACCAGCAGCAGCAGCAACAACAGCAACGACTACCCACGCGAAATGAGAAATGCAGCATAATATTAACCACAAACTGAGATTGCATGTGGGCGTGGCAGGAAGGCATCCACCGCACAGCATCAGCAGCAGCAGCAGCAGCAGCAGCAGCAGCGTTGCATTCCACACAAACGAGCGCCCATGCATGCAGATGCACCGACTGCCTGGTAACAACACACCTCTGCTTTCTCCACGACTCCTACAGCGGCTCCTATTGCTGTGCTTGGCATGGCCTTCACACGGCTACGGTGACTTTGTGTGCGGGTTTTTTGATTTTGAGGGCGGGCATGCGGAAATGAGCTGCTGCAGCCGGCCACGCCCCTACCCCTGCCCATGCAGCGTACATACATCGTAATAACAAACCAAACACTGCATAAATTCAAAATCGAGCATTGGCGCTCTGCATTTCGGTCTAAGCCCACTTGGTATTTGGTTAGAGCTCAGTTCCCAAAACTGTCCAGCCATCCAGCTGTCCAACTGTTCAACGGGCCCAACTGTCTGTTTGCTTTGCTCTGCTCATGTTTCCATTGCCCATTGCCCATTGCCAGTTGGCCCATTGTTGGCGTACGGCTTTTGTGCTGTTAATTTTGCTGTGGACCAGTCCGCTGCTAAGCTTGGCTGGGATTGCGCTTTGCATGCAACCAAATGTGCTACGCTGTCGTTAGCGAGCCCATAATAAAGCTACTTTCGAGCTATCGAAAAATTGACCAGAGATGGATGATGCATATTTCCGCTCCAAGGCGAGCCGAAGAAACGAAAAAATGTAAAGCTGTGAATGGTTGAGGCAGATACCCTATATGCTTATTGGAAGCTGTGCTATGTGTGTACACGAGGGTGGATTCCTAGTTTTGGCTGTTCTCATGTTGGGTTGTGCTATAGACTAGAAAAAAACCTTACGATACCTTCATAATTACTGCCAATCAAATTGATATCATTTATTAGATTTAACACACATTTCCAAATCCTCTTAGCCTAATAAAAACATCCTCAGGACAAAAGCAAAGGAAATAATAAAATCGCCCAAAGGTGCAATAATCAATAGCTTTCGATTAGATTAAAAAAAGTTTCTTTAACCTTGGACCTGCCGAGTTTAATGGAGAATAATTGTTTTTTGGTTTAATTATCATTGCTTTTAAACTTTTCTGGCAACAACTTAAACTAAGTAAATATGAAATATTTTTTATGCGTTTTCATTGCTTTCAACTCTTCCCAAACGGCTGAAACTGCCACAAAATGCAGTTTGTAATTGAGCAATTGATGCATTTGGCATTGGGGAAATGTAGAGCCGAGAGCTCTAAGCACAATCCCTGGCACTCAACTGGACTGGGAGCCTTTGGGGCATACTTAAACCAATTTTAATTACATGCATGACGATTGCTTTGAATGCATTCAAATCTCAAATGGAAACGAGAAACTGGCAACTGGTAACTGGTAACTAGTAACTGGCAACTGGAGTTCGTTGAAGGGATTTATCGACACAGCATTTGTCGCAAAAAGAATGTAAAGCTAATTGAATATGAGCGAGAGGGGCAGGAATGTAATGGAACTAGGCAACGTAAAGCCAGCTCTGTATAAGCCTTCTGAAGCCGCAGCGACAACGAGAACTCTCTGAATATGCTGAAGAAGATGATGATGATGATGATGAGCAGTGGTTCTCACAATGCGGATGAGGCACTAATGGAAAAAGCATCAATGGCTTATGAATGAAAAGAGAGTGGGAACAACAATTTATGGATTTTACACAGCGTGCCAGCACCTGTCCCATTGCGTATTTGTAGATTTCTTAGTGCAAGCAGAAACTTGGCAAACAAATGGCTAAGACCAATTCGAGTATTGCCTATAAAGGTAACACGGTACGTCTGCTGCTGCTGCGCCGTTTTAAAATGGCGCCCATGACGCAAACAATAACCTTATAAACTGTAAGGCCGACTTGCCGCCACTTTTCATTCCCTCTCTCCTTCGCTCATCTGACCCGCTGTGTATGTGTGGATGTCTATGGGTGTGCGTGTGTATGTGTATGTGTGTGCGCTGTATACACAAATAAACATTCAAGTGGAATTATTGCAACGAAATTCAAAGGATTACGACAAAAGCACGTTCGCAGGATTCACCAGCAGCAGTAGCAGCAGCAACTGCTGCACTGCAAGGCACGGCCATGGATCGAGCAAGGCCCAGGTCCGGGTCCGGGTCCGGGTTCGAGTCCGTGTTGCCAATGACAACAATGCGGGCGGGAATGCCAGCCTCACGATGATGAAGTTCCTGGGCGGCAAGTTCAATGAAGGAAAATTATGAAGCCTTATTTATTGTTTATGCGTGAGCATAGCTCATTGAACGAATGAAGCGGTTCGCTTCCCGCTCGTTGCCCCTGTGCCCGCTACTCTTGATCCGCTGCTGTTGTGTCATTTTTATAGGAAAGTACCATCATTTTATTGTGAAGCATGCACTTCACTCATGTGGCAACCAACAATGGAATCAACAGAAGAGAAATGTAGATTTGAAGCAATCTGATTTGGTTTGCCAGATGCGATTTCCCTAAAGTTGAAAGCATTCTTCAAGCACGCATAAAATTCACAACTGGTCTTAGTACATAATGGGAATCAAAAAGGAAAATACCTACGAATTACAGTTATTATAATTACGCTTCCCACAAGAATAATATTATATTTGAGATTGTTTTTCTTAACATTTGTTAGTGTATTGCAGTCTCGTTGTGAGCCACAATTTCTTTTTGTACTTTTTTTGCAGCATATTATTTTTGGGGCGGAAGGGCAAAAATCAACCGGAACGAGTAGCGCGCAAAGGGAGCCGAGCGTGGGCGAATGTGAAAAATTTGCACAAATAAATATGAATTGCACTTTAATGCATATTAAGTGTATGCTGGGCGTGAGAATGGGGCGTGGCAGTTTATTATTAAATAAAGCACCGGCCCACTGTGCGTGCGTCATGCTTGTTTGTATTCCATATTTATTGTTGTGTATAATTGAGTGAAAAGTATATGTATATGTATGTACGTGTGATTACACGAACGCTGGGGTAAATTCAATATTATGCCTACGCAAATAAAAATGATATTGAATTGTTGAAAATTTTTATTAAGTGTATCGCCAGCGTGCAAAGCCGCATCCAATCAGAAAACTCCAGCCCGGATGCCAGAGTAAACACTGGTAATTGTTCGGAGCCGAGCTGCGGAGTGCGGATATGCGCGTACGATTGAAAATCAGCCAATCGACTGCCGAGCCGACAATAAAGGTGTAACTTACCGTTGGCAAGTGTAAAAGGTATTTAAAGTATTGACGGATACATGTTATTGACTGTGATTTCCCGGACTTACCTGCAAAAAAATAAATGAGAGCAGAAATCGTAAAACAATTAGTAATATTCTGTATTCGTTTGCCAAACGCAAGTGTGCTTAAAGTAAGTTGTGCAATAAAACAAAAAAAGGTAGCCAATAATTGTATGTAAAAATACTGATATTAAATGAGTTATATATCTGTTTGTAATCATTTTGGGGGTAAACTGTCGTTCTTTCTCATTGGCATTGAATAAACTACTGAAATAGCTTCACTGTTCTCCACTTCCACGAAAAGCTCGCCTTTTATGAGCACTGCTCTTTGGCAGCTCATATTTATGCAGAAATCATTTAACACACGTCTAAGCATAACGAAGTTCAAAAGGGTTTTTACAATGACAAGAAGAAATCAGATTTTCGCATGCATTGCTCTTTTTCTATTTATATTGAGCTTCATTTTAAAATCCTCCCCAATTAGCGGGAAATGGGTGAAACCTGAATTAGTAGTCCTACGAAAAAGGTCACTGTCGCGTATTAATTCCTATTCTCTGCATTTAAATCAATAATACTTGTTCAGTAAAATTCCGATTCCAGAAATTCGAACAGTCTTTTGCTAACTCTGACATCGTTAACCGTAACAACTCTTAGCTCATTTAATTCCAGAAATTCGGTGTATCTATTTATTGGTGCTGGGATGGGCGGTGGGTGGATGTTGTTGTGTCTGCTGAGCGAGACGAGAAATCAGCGCGGCGCTGTGTTTTTAATTATTTTGAATTATGCATTCCGAAATTTCGTTGCGCGTTGCAAACTAAATTTATTATTAGAGGAGACGCTGCCGGCTTTGAAACGGCGAACGATGAAACTTTTCGTGTTCGCTAGTGGCTGTGCAGATGCCGCAGGTGCTGCTGGCTCTGCCGGCTGCAGTGATTCATCAGAATTTATGCAGCAGCGAACCACGGAAGGACCTCGCGTCTCGCCAGCAGCTGCTGGGTGAGCGAGCTGCCATGATGTTATTTCTTTTTGTGGCCGCCATATAATTTGATATGCTGCCTGGCAGTTGCATTTGCTGCTGCTGCTGCTGCTGCTGCAGCTGCTCATAAATTCCCTGCATAGGTGTAGCAGAGCGTTGCCTGCCAGGCATCATGGCCGGGGCACATTTATCTGCTACTCTGACATGCATGGCATTAACTGGCGCTGTGGATTAATGAAGTGCCCTCGAGATTAGCCGACAGCCAGCGCGAGAGAAATGCCGGTGAGAAAAGTTATTGACAAAACTGTTGTTGGTCATAAATTTTGTTATGGCCTCGCGAGCAGCAGTTAAATTAATTGCCCAACTCGTAAACACCTTCTCTCCAAGGAGAGCAGAACCCACACACGGCGCAGCTGTGCGCCCAGCTGCATATCGCGTGCATATTACCAGCTCGATTCCATGTTTTTATGCCGTTTTAACACTTTTGGCTAAACAGCTCACGTGCAAGTGTCGCCAGAGCGAGGCGAGGCACGCGAACATAAAAAATAATAATTATAATAAGTGAGCCAAGTCGAGGCGAGCCGACTTTAATCATGAAACCATAATGAAGAGCATATATACAGACAGGGAAAGAGAGAGAGAGAGAGAAAGAGAGAGAGAGAGAGAGAGAACACACTTCTGGCAGAGAGTCGCAACGTTGGCAACTTCCGCTGTCGACTTGTTTTATGCTTCCGGCCACCGGAAGTGTTTGCCTAGTTGCGCGCTAGTTTTGTCGCCTGCAATCGAGCAACAACGAGTACGAAGACGCTGACGACGTTGACTTTGATTTGCATATTGCTCAAGCTCAGGCTCAGGAAACTAAGGACTTGGGACTCAGGACTCGGCACTCAATTGTTAGTCCTCTGTCTGGTTGGTGTCCTTGCTGCACACACAACACGTGACAACAATGCAAAACTTGCCGAGTCAATTACCCAAGACACATTAGCAGCTGCGTGCCTGCCCACCCGCCCGCCTCCCTGCCACCTTGTCCGTTGCCAGGAGGCAGGCAAATCTCAATGCAATTGCCGTACGCACAGTGGTACATAAATTATTTACACCGCTTGTATTAAATTCAGTGTGTCTATATACCCATGTTTATAGTTTTGACATGTCTGTAATTTATTTAAAACATGCATTAACTTTTATTGTTTTGACAATTCAAACAGGACTTTCGTCTGACAGTATTGGCAAAGAGTCTCAGAGATCGATAGAGACCGAACAATTGTATAGGCATCCGCCTGTTGCTGATGTAGAAATTAAATGTTTCAGAAAATAACCAATTTTAATCGTAAAAGCATATGCTAAGAACATCAAGTTTTCCTTATTTCATGACATATTTTGCGCGTACATATTTCAAATCAGAATATTTAGCAAACGTGGCCCATAGTTCAGTTTGCCAGCTGAAGATATCATCCGCTTCGAAAGCTGACAACATGAGTGAGAAAACTTGTTGAGCAAACGCGCAGCACAGGCTGCAACTAGGGCTTATCTTTAGCGTCGACTACTAAAAGCTTGCAGCACATTATGTACAACTCATTTAAAGCCGCTGACACCGAAAAGTTGACTATTTTTTGAAGAGAAAACAGGAGCGAGAACAACTTTGTGTTAAGTTCTTGTGCAAAATGGCTTGGAAAAAATTGAAAAAAATTATTTATGCTGCATGGCCCGGTTTGTTGAAGCTGTCAATAGCCTGGCCAAGATGCATATCCGCCCCAAACCCCGCACCTACCCGCCACTGGCATACACAAAGTTGTGGGACAGCATGCGCTTGCATGCAAAAGTCTACTTTGTTGCCTTAAGTACTTATGTCGACGACAGCAGGACGAAGCAGGACCAGCGTCAAGATGGAAGCTAAAGACGAGAACCGGAACGTTGCTCATTCGCCCGTTGTATACTTTGTCTGGCTGCGCTTTTCTTAGCGTCGGCTGCCGAGCTTAGCATAATTTTAGGCAAACGCACGTTGCTTAGTTTATAGGCTGCGACGTCGCAGTCGCTGTCGCCGTCACTGGCGTCGCTTCTTGTCACTGTTTGCAAAATGTCAACTGTTTTTAATTGCCCGACAGGACAGGACAGGACAGGCCAGGACAGCGCACAGGCGAAAGATGCCTCAACATTGTCTGCTGCTCATTGGCTCTGGCCCTAAGCACGTCCGTGCAGGCAAAATTAGCTGTGGTGGCATCGCCAGCCTTCTCGCTGCCCGGCCAACTTAAAATAACTGTAAAATTGTGTAACAAAAGGATTTTCATAAGCTTCGCTCATAAACTATTGTGTCGAGGCACTGGCAGCAGCAATCGTCAGCCCTCCCGCCAACCCGCCCCCATCTTACCATTCGTTCAATTTAATGGCTCCGCCGCCGTCGTCGAACTTTGTAAACGTCTCGCAAAATGCTCAAAATGTGGCGCTGCTGATTTTGCTGAGCAGCAGCTGCGTTCCAGATTTTTGCATAAAACTGTTCGAATTTATAAATATTTTAAGGCAATGCTAATGCGTTCCCACTCTACTCCCAATAAACGCTTAACAAGCTTCTTTCTTTTTTTAAGCCAACAAGCAAGAGAATTCAATGGACTAGAGCATTAAATGAATTCAAGGCTATTCAAACACACGAGTCTCAATATATTATACAAATATGAACATGATCCCATAGATGATCTAGCTAATGGAATATATTATCAAAGCTATCAAAGCTATCGCCGATCTCCATATCTATATGTCAGCATATAGATATGCTCAAAAGTGTCTAAATTGATTTGTGGGTATATCGCGGCATTGCCGAGAATGCTCTCAAAGATGTTTAAATATGAGCTTGAAACCGATCGGACGGTAAGCCAATTTACCGCTGTTCAGGACGAAATTTCCCGAATAATGTTGCCAGAATTTGATGAAAAATTGATCCAAAAGCCAAACCATGAACAAAGACCCAAAACTCGTTGAAGTCCGATGAGATTTTACCAAGTTTTGGGGGTGGGCAATTTTGACGTATGTCTATATTGGATAGTTAGCACCATTTTCTATAATTATAGAAATGAGCGAATGAGTTAGCGAAGAACAAGTGAACTCTTTTAATAGTTGTGCACAAAATCTACAAATCTAAACCAATTAAAATGTCTTGTGCATAGTTTCCAATTAGAATCTTATGCATTCCTCAACCTCTACGAGCTGTTTTCCCAGCGTCGACGCTCATGTAAAATTCCAGGCAAATGCTGCGCCTTCACATTTAGCTAATTAATTTAAATGCGTCAAATTTGAAGCAATACTCAGCAGAAAAACATACAAATGGCTAAAAGGGTTTCAGTCGAGAGAGAGAGAGAGAGAGGGGGTACGAGGTTGGTGGGCGGTGGGCGGGTCAAGTGTAGCACTCGACTGCGATGGCTGCGTCGGCTGCTGGTGCTGTGCGAGCTGTGCGTGGGTTAAGCTGCTTATCAAGTTGAGCATTGAAATTATAGCCGCGAGCTAGACACAAGCACAGAAGAGAGAAACAGAACGCAGCACTTTGTTATTGTGGGGCTGTTGTTGTTCTTGTTGTTGCTGTTGTTGTGTGGCTAGCAAGCAGGAGCAGCAGCAGCAGAAGCAGCCGCAGCAGCTGCAGAACGACGACGACTACAAAGGCATCCTTTTAAATTTCCTGTCATTTGCCACACAATACGCTGGAGAGCGGCAGCATCGTGGCTGCAATTGTTGGCCCACGGTAGCTGCTGCTGCTGCACTGCATCGTATTGCCTGGCGCGGTACGGGGGCAGTCTGTGGGCGAGGACTTGGGGGCCGGGAAGGCAAGTCAGTGTCGAGTCTATTTGTCTACTCATACAAAACGCGCACAGCACTCAGCGCGTCGCTTTGCTTGTTTGCTAGAATTTAGCCGCTGGGAATTTGCATTTTTCATTACGCAGCCGGAGAACAGAACGAGGGCGGACGAGAGCTGGCGGGGTTTATGGCAGCAGCAAGCGCCATATTAACGCCTAGACCCGTTCATGGGGTTAAAAGCTAGTTTCCGGCGGAAGTGGCTGCTGCCGCAGCTTGTCCCGAACACGCCTCGCCTCGCACCGCCTCGCCGCACCACGCAACGCAGCGCTCTACAGTGGCCCATGTAAATAAATTTCTGTGCGAAATGAAATGAATGTGATTGCCACACGCCCAGCCACATCGCGCTGCCGCTCTCCCTGCCGCACGCTCCATTCAACTATCTCGCTCTGGTGCTGTCGGAAGCAGTTATTATGGCAGCAGCATATTTGGCAGCTCTTGGGTTTTTGGCTTTTTGGTTGCTAATTCTAATTGACTTGGGATTTTGCAGCTCGCCGCCTTGCATTTAATGCTTGATGGCAGCTTGTTGTTGTATTTGGTATTTGAATTCAGTTTTCGTTGTGCGTGTGTGTGTGTGTGTGTGTGTGGGACAACGTGCATCCATAACCGTGGCAACACATACAATGGCCACCAATTGAGTTCTGATTTTGCCTAAGTTTATAAAACAATTCATAATTTCCCATTGTTCTGGATATGCAAAAACTTATGCTCAACTAATCAAATCATATGAGAATTTAAAGATTTTGTGTCCTCATAAATCACATTTGAATGTTTTCACATACAAAATACGAAATAAATTTGTTTAAACAGAATTGCATTTTATTGCGAAGAAGCTGAGCCAAGGATAAGCTGTGAGCTATAGAGAACGCATTGCTCTACTTCTTTACTCAAAAGGAATATTATGCCCGATCGGACGAATATTTAATATAGCTGCTTTAAGAATGATCGATTGCAATATAAGTTTTTGTATGAAGAACTTTTTATGTTTTACAAGATAACTAAAAATGGCATATTTGTTAGTTTATCTATGTTTTGAATAGTTGAGCAAATCCTTTTTCGCATCGAGCCAGTATATCAAATATCTGAAAAGAAATTGTTTTATTTACAACTTTTTTGTTTTCCACGGTGTATTCAGCAATGTTAGCAATAATTAGCTATACCAGTTTCCTAACCTATTTGCAAAGCCGTTCCAAATCTGATTAATAATGCATATGGCTGGGTCGGAAAAAAGTTAGTGTTGAAACGCTCTTTTATGTGATATGTTTACAAGGGTATTTAAATTTCGGCTATCCGGCTAAATTCATTCCTTATTGTAATTTTTTCTTCTCTACGAACAATACTTTGTTTTGTTAAGTTGAATAAACAAATAAAAATAAATTTTAAAAATGAAAATATATACGTATAATTTCAATCTATTTAGTTGGTAACTTCTTAAATATTTATATTCCGTATATTGATTTTTATATTTTGTTTGCTTTTGTAGATGATGGCTTTGAAGATTTAAACTAACTATGCTTATATCTATACCTATGCTCTGGCATTTTAAAAACTCCAATCAGTTGACGCCCAGAAAACTTCACAACATTTCGTTCCAGTCCCAAACACGTCCGTGCCACTCCCACTTTGCTGCTCGCAGCCCAACTAATAACTTGTACCTGCCTAAAGCGCACATTATTAATCAAAGTCAATGCAGCAGTAGCTGGCGCGCCGTCCGCGCCCCGCTCTCGTTTATTACGACAGCGATTTTTGCGCCTAATCAATTTGGCAAACGTCACAGAAGGAAGCCGAACACCAAAATGGAAAACACATTTAGCTGAATAAAAAGGAAGCCGTCCAAGCGATTCGACGACTGCTGGCTCGACAACGAATTTATTTCATTTGTGTTAGCATTTTGCATTTCATTAGGTTTTCATTAAATAAAATGTTGAATTACACGCATAATTTATTCACTGCCACAGCAGCGTTCGGTGTTGTTTTTTTTTTTCGTGTATTTTTCGTAGATTTTTCTTCCTGCCAAACCCACCCCCAACCAACCCAACACACACGCAAAGGCAATCGAAACAAATTACAATAAAATGCCAAAGATGCGTGCTAAGAGATTAAAGCTTGGCACGAAATGAACCGAATAGACAGAAAGCAATACCAACTAGCACTGGGCGCAAGAGGAAGACGATTACCATATGGTAAGAGTACAAGTTTCTCTCTCCTTCGGTTGCCTCTAGTTGTATAGTTGTCGCTGGCGAGTCGAGAAGGCAAAATATTTATACAGCTTCCCGGCTGAGAATCAAAGGTTGTGCCAGCTCTCAGCTTGCGGCTCGCTCACTCTTTATCTGTGCGTTGGCTTCATTTTGACCCTAATGATAAATTACTTTAATTAATGCCGCCATATTGCCGCAGTGAGAAACATTTTGGCCCTGGCCATTATGCAAGTTCATTGGGTTTAATTTGTGCGTGTGGGCGAACCAGCCGCTCTTCTGCTGGAGTAGTAGTAGCAGTAGCTGGGGTTGATTTATTTAGTTCCGCATTTTGTCTTTTGCTTTTTGTGCTAATTTTATTTTCGTCGAGTGCCCAGAAATGCAACAGGCGCTACATCGCTTGACATATTTGGACCTCAACCAAAGGCAGCTTAATTAATTGGCTTAGTTGAGCTCGAAGGACACAGCGAAGCCAGAGTAGAATCATGAGTGGAACAGCTTTAAGTCCTGGCAATGAACTTAAGTTCAGCAAACTATCAAATGACACTTTTACCTACATGAAAAAAAGACCCAAAAAGCGTGCCGGCTCCCACACGTGACCAAAATATACAAAACTCTGACGTTGATTGCGTGTGGTGTGGTTTTTTGGTTAGGGCAAAAGAAAAAACGAAAACCAAAAATAAAAATAAAACGTAACAAACAACATCAAAAAGGCTGGGGAATTGAGTAAAAGAGCATCAGGATCACAGGTACATAAGAACGGGCGCAGGCATAACAAGTTACATATGACAAAAAAGTGTGTGTGCGTGTGTGTATGTATGTGTAGCTTTACAGGGTGACCTGATATGATGGAACGTCCAAAAATGGTAATAAATGAAATAATACAAGATAACTACACAGATGTCACACATGTTTTAGTAAATAAATAATATAATTAACAAAAACATATACACTCATTAGGAGGTTTTAGAGAGGAACATTAAAAACATTGCATTCTGTTTACATACAGAATTTTAGCAATATGTTCTAGATATAAATTGGTATATGATATAGTTGAATATAAAAATATATGTTTAAAGAGCGAATTTTCTAATATATCCTTGAGCTTACCAAATAAATAAAATATTTACCAGAAATGTGTATACATTTTTAGGCTATTGCACTCTATTTAAATACAAAACTTATCTATAATTACAAGAGTATTAAATGTAAACTAATATTAAATGTAGACTAATATCTCATATAAATTTAAAGAGTGAATATTCTAATATTTCTTATAGTTTGCCAAATAAATAAAATATTAATCAGTTGTGCATAAAACTTTAAGCACAATTAAGAGAGGAACATAAAAAATATTGCTTATACATATTTCTGAATTAAATTTAAGACGCGCATTTGCTTTTATTTTTAGGGTTTTAACTCGTTATAAACATTCTTAAAAAAAAACACCCGCTTAGCCAAAGTCAAAACTATATTTAATTCGAAATTATGCCCAGCTAATATAATTTAAAATTCCAGTGGTGTCCACAGCGTCGTCGTCGTCGTTGTTGCTAGTCCTTTTCCATGTACCACAACGGACAACGCACGAAGCTTACCGCACCGGAAGCAAGCGGAAAAAATCTTAAAATGAGCACTCAAGTGGCAGCGCACAAACACAAGAATCTGGCTCTTACAAGGGGGCAAGCTGCCCAAAGTATCGCAGCGAATAGGAATGGAAGTGGGGAATAGCTTGCAAAAGGGCCAGAACCGAAAGGGCAAAGCAAACTGAACGAGCGCAACGTACGAAATGTTAGATATATAAAAATAAAATTAATATTAAATTAATTCTGAACATGAAGTGTGTGAAGAAAATTGCAAAAGTCGCAGTAGCAGTTTTTCCAATTCCATAAGCGAACTTCAATTTCAATTCAACTTACGTGCTGCATGCAGCCGGCCAGCCAACAACTGAGAAGCCAATTTCATACAAATGGCCAATGCTGCTGGCCATGAAGGCCAACTACTGGCCAGGACATGTGTATATGTGTGCGTTTGTCCTCTAAGGCGATTTATGTACAGTAGTAGTTGTAGCAATGGAACTATGGACCATCCGTGGCATGACAAATGCGAGTCAAAAGAAAAGTCGCCGCTGCACTTTATTATGCCCAACGAAAATTAGCAACTAAACTACATCTAAGGACATAACATACGCATAAAAGCAAACAAATGTCAGCTACAGATGCAAGCAACAAAACCCAAACCAGTCTAGAAGAGCTTACCCGCAGCAGCACAATGGCTGCAACCAAAACCTAAAACGAAGCAAAGTATCTACAAGCACTCGCAGCTGCTGTTGCTGCTGCTGTTGCTGCTGTTGCTGGTTGCCCCTGGCAATCTTTTGCCATGTTCAAAAGGCCTCGCCCACTGCATTAAAATCACAAGACAAGTGGATAAGCGTTCCCGAAAGCGTTCCCCTTCAGCACGTGCCCTGACCCCATGGACCGCATCCAACTAGCGGCAGCAACAAACGTAAAAACCACAGCAGTAGCAGCAGCAGCAGCAGCAGCAGTGGCAGCTTAAGAGTTACCTGCTGCAGCAGTCACTCCCTCCTGAACACTGTGCCCCCTGCTCGACTTGTCATTCTTTGCTTTCGTTGCTGCTGTTGGTAACCATGGCAAATTATCTTCAGTTGGCATAAGTTAACAACAACAACAACAACAGCAACAAAAACATGAAAAGGTAAGGTTTTTGCAACCATATTTTCCCTATTTTTCGGCCCTGAATAAGTGAAGCAGCTAGGGTAGAAATGATGACAAATAAAAGTTAAATCCCACCCATAGAAAGTTGGCATTCGCACAGTCAGTTGATATTTACTGGACATATCTACCAACTAAAAATTTAAATGTGAATATTTATACATTCTTAAAGAAAAACTTTGTGAAATATTGAGAAAAACCTGCGCCAACTGTTACTAACTAACAGTTACAATTGTTAAACTAATTATTGAATTAATTCTAAAACATGATCCGTAGAGTATTTTGGCTGTGATGTTGAAGTCAGGGCAACAGATATTCGGCATCGAAGTTGTAATTAAATATCAAACGGGTTTCATGATTATGAATAGGAATGATCTGTTCATATATTTGGTATTTACTATCCCTCGCAAAAATAAAAAATAAAATGTTATTTAACCGAATTTAAGCCCGTAATACGACTTTCTTTAATTTTAAGCTCCTTGCAATCATTTCCAAAGGCTATCTGTCTGTCTTCCTGTTTGTCGGGTCACTGGGGCATAAGTTTATTAAGAAAACAGTAAAAAGTAATTTAGAAAATACAATTCAAAGCAAAAAAGTTTATCTTTTGGCCATGTAACCCACAAGGGGCATCAAAGCTAAATGTAACGAAATTAAGAAAAAGAAAAAGAAAAAAAAAAAGCACAACGAGGTGTCAACAATTTGCTGCTCATGCGACGCTTCCTCAGCCCCTTTTCGCAGACTTTCTACAAAGTGTATTAAAAAAAAATGAATAAAAAATAAAAAAAGTCAGGAAATTTAGCAAAGTGTAGCATTATATAAGTTATTTATGTTGATATGAACAAAAAGCAAACATAATGCACATGAGCGGGGCAGAAGCCAAGCCAAGAAGAACACACACATAACAAAGCGAAAGTCATGTCCCTTAAGGATAGCCAGTGGGGGGGTCGGGCACCGGCAACCAAAACAGCAAGCAAAGCTTTTCAATAACACGTAAAAATCTTTAAAAATTGAAATTTATTATTTAAGCAGCATTAAGGGGCCGCGCCTGGGGCAGACAGGAAATGCATTGCACGTTGCCAAACATGTCTGACAGTTCGACGCAAGGGGCGGGGGGAAGTGTGCGTCTCTTAGGCAGGAAGTGCGTGCCTTGAAAAAAATAAATTATCGTACAGATAATAATCAGATATTAAGAACTTTTAACGGAAGTTTTTGTTTATTTTTGCTTATTGCTCAAAGTTAATGTTATGTGACGGGTAAATTTATAATTTACGATGGACATTAGACAGAGCAAATTTTGGGGCAGGGCTGAAAAAGATGAGATGAATAAAAAATAGATTACCGGAATAAAAACTTAAAATGCGACTTCATGGCCGTTAACTGGTAAAAGCGAATAGCTTCATTTTACATAAGATTTTGAATAGTGGAGTCGAGAGATACTTGATCTGAGAGGATTTAGACATCGGTTTTTATCGACTGCTTGGGAACGGGGCATGTTATCGATTATCGGAAACAAACTCATGCTGCGCGGGCAATAGGAGAACCTACCTTAAAAATTTCGCTATAGCAAAATTCGATCAGAAATTGACTCATTCATACATACGAGAAGACGCACGTGGCTAGATCGACGCGACTATTGATGCGGATCCAGGATACTTTATAAGGCCGAATATGCAACACTCTGCCTGTAACATACGATTGCCCACTTCCATAATACCGGTTTAACCCATTTGATATCAATTACCTTCTCTTCAGTTATGACAAAGTTCCAATAAACTTGATAGTGGGTAAAGAAAGAGCGAGTGTAGGTTTCCATATATTTTTGCACAATGATCAAATTGTCATCAAAAATAAAAATCCGTTTAGTTCTAACAAATATCTGCAGTCTAGGAAGGACTTTATAAAAATGCATGCCAATGCATGAAGAATACGTAAATGAAATTTTCCATCACCTGAGCAATTAAAACCTAAAACCGTATTTACGACAAGCAGCAGATACTTCTAGCTTGCAGTGAATGATTTTGTGCAAATATGCGAGGAAAATGCCATGGAATTCAACGTGAGTCTCCTTGGAGCTGCAGACCTTTCAGGTTATTATATTTATTGTTTTTTGTGCATTATTACAATGCTACTTGTTATTGTTCCTGGCCCTTTAGTGAAATGCTTTTTGTCTTTCGCATTTTATTGTATTATCATTGCGCATTGTTTTATGTGAAGTTCTATCTGTGTCTGTGTGTGTGTGTGTGTGTATGTATTTGTTTTGGTTTTTGTGCTGCCTGGTTTGTTGGCTGGTCGTAGTGCCTGCTGGCAAGTTATTTCAAGCAAAAGGTAATAAATTTTAAGCAGCTTAACACTGTTGCTCGCTGGCTTGCTCCGACGGTCATACAATGCTGGCCATAAGTATATCAACAGCTGGCCAAGTACATGGCAGCTCAGCAACTGTTTATAGTTCAGTGGCTGGCAGTGTCCTTTGCCCTAATGGTATAGAGCTGCACCTGTTTAAGACTCTACTAAAAGCATTTGATGCTATTTAATCCAGTTATTTGCGAGTTTACACAATAAAAAGAATGAGTCGTCGTTAGTTAGTGAGTTAGTTGAATGTTGCCAAAGTCTATTTAATTAATTATCTCTGAAACATTGCCGCCATGCCAAATGGATGAGTTATAACTAGCTGCAAGCATGGAATGCGGCTGGCTTAAACAGGCCTACGACTAAAGCCAAAAATAATTGGTTAAGCTAAGAGAATCTCTACACAATTTGATTAAATTTGAAAAATCTTCTCTGGAAGTATATTAATGAAAGGTCTGAAATTTATTCTACCTTTTGGAAATTGTCTTACATTGTAACGCATAGAAAAACAAGTCCCCGAATATAAAGTATATATATTCCCGATCAGTATAATGTCCGCTTATTGTCATGAAGCTTCGCGAAGATTCTTCTTTCTGTGACACATATGTATGTCGGAAACGACCTGATCAGAACAATTTAATACATATATAACTGCTTTAGGAACAAAGGTTAAATAATTAACTTTTTGTGTGGCAAACCTTTTTGGTTAATAAGATTTCTGGACGAAACGTGGCCTTAACCAGGTTAACCATCCTTCTTGCATGCCAACGAAATTTAGTCAACACCAGACAAATGTATAATATAGCTATACAGAAATCTTAATGATATATAGGTTTACGATAGACATAGTCAGCATCTGTCAAATATATAATGTAAAGGAATCTATATGAATAGAAAGGAATAGGTATATATTGCAACATAATCGTTCTTAAAATATTAGACTTTTATGATTTGGAATATACTTTCACCAAGAAAAGCAATTAATAATATAGCTGCAAAACTATATTAAATAGAAATACTATATCATAAGGCTTTCATATGTGGAGTCAGTGATAAGCAAAGCTTTCGCATTGCTAAGCCGTATATCTAGAAGGTTCTTTTATTTTCGTGCCAAAGAGAGTTATTCATTTATAAAAAACATTTAAAACGACACTAAATGTCGAATTTAGTTGTCAATTCAGTCAGCTGTTTGTAGCAACTATTTAAGTTGTTTTAAATCCATTTTAAAAAAAAGGTGCTTTTATTATTGAATGATTTGCGAGAAAGCAACACTTGAATACACTTAAGAGCAGCTGAGTTGTAACAATTGTTAGCTCGCAAAGCTACTCAATTATTTATGTTGCACACATTGAAATGTGGGCGTGGTGCAATGCTTTTGCAGCTTGTGCCGCGAGTAGATTTTAGATGACACTTGTGTATATAAATAAGTAATAAATACGCTTAGTTGCATCAAAAAGTGGCACTAACCGAAAAATAGTTGGCAGACAAACATATACAAGAGATAAAATATCTGATGGGTGCACGTCGACTATGTGTGTATGTGCGACGAGTTGAGGCGACACTTCACACACACACTCGGATATAGCTGAAAAAGTTTTTGAGTTGAGTTTTTGTTGGTTACCGGCTTGTGGCTGACGACACATGAGGATGCGCAGCCGGACCCGGCACCGGCCTCATATAATTTTAAAGTGCTTCCGTTTGTGGCGACATCGCCCAGAGAAAATACACCAAAGCGGGACTCCAGTTTCTGGCTGCAGAGTTGGCAGCCCAAACGACAAACACTGGCGGCATTCAAATATATATACACATATGTACATATATATGTTCTAACGAAAATACAATTTTAAACTAACTGCGCTATCCCCTTGAAAAATCATGCAACAAGGGAAAGAAAATACAAAAAATATATAAAAATAAAGAAACCAACGAAGGTTTTTGCACAATTCAGCTTGCATAGTTTTTCGGGGACTGCCAAAGCAGACTGACCCAACCAACACCTGTGGTTAGTGCGCTTCACATACATACACACACAGATACACTGCTTTGCTGTACTCTATGCATGGCATATATGATTTATGACTTCCGGTTTTTGGTTTAGCTTACGCAATCGCAGCTCCAGCAGCAGCAGCAGCAACTGTTGCTTCTCCTTATGCTTATTTTCCGCCTGAATGCTGCCTTTGCCCTTTAAATTAGCATGTTATATCATTGGAGCTCTTCGTATTTTTGCTATAAGCATGTTAAAGATTTGATTTCATGCCAATTAAATTTGGGTTTCGAGTTGCCTGTCAAATTATCGGGCCTGCCTCTTCTCAGTAAGTAAGGCAGTCCGACTGTCAGTCAGTCAGTCAGTCAGTCAGTCTAGCCGTCAGTCAAATCGCATATTATATTGATCTAGTGTGACTTTCGGCTTGTGTCCCTTTTGCTAGCTTCGGTGTCAATTTGTGCGCTATCGTCATGACAATCATTTGCTGCGCTGCCGATTTCCATCTAAAGTAATACGACAGAGAATCCCAAACAATATCTGTGCAAATAGCGCCACAAATACACACATATCTTTTTATATATGCAATATATATATACATAAACATATATATTTTTCTTGTTACAGTCACACACATACACAAATACACATTTGTACGGTTGCGTCATTGGGGTAGGTGGCAGATGTCAATAAGTGCCAGGCACAAAAAAACAGACCAGAAGAAAAACGCAGCAACAAAAGAAACCTTTGACACCCAATTACGGCGTGAAATCAAAAGGAAATTTCTTCGGGGAATATGTGTTGAAGAAAATGCCCAGGAAAAGCAGCAACAACAGCAAATAGGTTTGGTTTTCTTTCTCGCATACTATATTTATATATTTATATTTTTATCAACATTAAGGGCCGTGTAGAGATAGCCAAGCGTTAGTATGATTGTAGAATAGTATTTATATATATATATATGAATAGTATATTTGATATGTATATTTATGTTAATAATTAATTAGCAGACAGAGATCAAAAAGAGTTTAATTGTAGGAGCAAATGAATGTTACGCTTGCTTGCAGCTGGGTGCAGAGTACCTTCTAGTCCATCACTTTCGACGCGCACACTCTTACTTGTTGGTTAGGCCTAAAAGCTTAACAATGAACCACAATGCGCATATACAAACATCTGTTAGGTCTAGTATTTCACTTTAGTTTATTGTCTCTATTCAAAAGAGTTTTAGTTAATTACAAATTAGTGTGAATTAAAAATATATTACGCCATTGCAACAAAGGCCTTAATTTTATTAACTATATGAAGTATTTGATATATATGTAGTAGAAACTATTAGGGTCTAAAAAAAAGTTCCCATTTATTCTCATATAACTGTCCGCTCTTAACTGTGACCCCCTATAAATGGCAGACTTCCACAACAATATTGTTTTATGGCAACACTTTTTCTAATAGAATCCATTTAAATGCAAACAGCATACAAATTTGTATATGCACGTGTATATATATATATATTTGTTTCGATCATTTCGTAAACGCAAATAAATATATTTATATGGCTTTGTCGTTGCGAAACCTTGGGCGACAGTTTTGCCCATTGCCAGAATATGTGACATATTAATTACTTTTTGAGGGCAAAGCGAAAACAAAATACACCGCATACAAATGGACAACAATAAAATATAATATTTTGTTGCAGTCGCTGCAGGTTGGCAGACAAGATTGCCAGGCAAGCAGCTAATTTAACTGAATTGAAATTTATTGAATTACGTGTTGCTGCCAAATGTAAGCCGCAGTAGGCAAACACACATAGATACTGTTGCTGATGCAAATACAGATACTGCTATAGTTTGATATAGTTGAAGATACAGATACACTCGGACTTCTCATTAATGCAGCTTATTAAATTGACCAATGCCTTTGGAGCTGAATTTCCGCTTTGGTGCCAACGAAAAAGCCACTAACGATGCTAATCACTTCAACTAACTAAAACGCTTCAGCTGGCAGCAACAACAAGACACAACAACTAATTACCAACAACAACTAATAACCAACAATGACCAGTTGCAACATTTCCAGGTGGCTGACAGTCGACAACTGTTCAACTATCTAACTATCTATGTACGTATCTATGCGAGTGTGTGCGATTGTGTGCGATTGTGCGTGTGTGTGCATTCGTGCGATTTTGATGAATTTGACAGTTGTGGGCGTTTGCACTGACAGCTGCTGTGCATTGGCATGGCAACGCCGATGGTAACGGTAACGGTGACAGTTAAGGGGATTTTCCCATCTCTTTGGCTGGCAACTCTGCAAACCGCAACCGACGACTTCCGTGCGCCATGTTTTGTTTGCCTCTGTATGTGTGTGCGTGTGTGTGTTCGTGTCAATTCGTGTGTGCTGGCGAAAATGTTGCTGCATTTGCATTAATTTTGAATTGATTGCTTACATTTCAAACAGTGCACTGGGCACACTAATATAATTATAATATCCACACACACGCACAGACACACGCCCAACGTTTTGGGTTCTGCGGTTTTTGGTTGTCATCATTACCCAGTCATTGTTGTTGTTGTTGTTGTTGTTGTCATACTGCTGGCTGTCTAACGCTTGCATATTGCGGTCAATACACAGTCAGCCGGACATCAAGGCCAAAACATTGTAACAAAGAGGCCTCAAATGTAACAATACGCCCAGCGTTTTGCATCAACCAAATGTTCAAATGATTCGCATTCAAAGCAAAAGCCACAAAATTCATAAAACATGAAAATAATGTCATTCTATTGAATGGTATTTTATGCATTTAGAAAGAGAAAACTCCAGAGAGAGGGAACGACGCGCGAAAAGTGTCAAATATTGCGTATACCAAAGCTGATTAAATAAAATGTTCGGTTACTTTTAGTCTTTAGTCTTTAAAAACAAAAGCGAGCTAACTGCATGGCCGCATTCTATATAACTATTTTGAGTGCAAAATATTGCTGCTCGGTGGAACAACATTTTGTAGGCTTCGTATTAGCTTAAAATAAAATAAATAAATATTATATAAATATGCAAACAATGCTTGCGATAACAATATTCAGTTCATTCGCCCTTGTTGCGCTCATTTTTCATATACTCACGCTATGAACAAAAACCTATTAGTCTGCTTTGTTTACAGACATTATTCCATTTGGTTTTTGAATTTTGTTTTTAATTTTGTTAAATAAAAATTGTACAATAATTCTAATGTTGTGTTGTACGTGCTATGCGGGCATTAGTATAAATAAATTATTTGTGGTTCCTGATTTGAAGATAGAAGCTTTCGGTATAATTCTCTCAATTATGTTTACCGCTCGAACAAACAATAAATGATAAAACAAAGAGGCTTTAATAATATTGCAAGTGGGCGTAAAAAATGTGAATAAATATTGCCAAATATGAAATCAATTAAAAAAAAACCCAAATATGTATTGCGTTTTCATAAGCCGGCAACTTGCAACTGCAACTGCTGCTGCACCAACTGCAACTCTTGTCAATTTGTGTGTGCAATTTGATTTTGCTGCATGTTTTAATTAAATTGTTATTATTATTTTTCAGTGCGCATTTTACGTTGTTGTTGTTGTTGTTGTTGCTGTTGCTGTTGGTGGTGGACTTGTGTGCGTGCCATTGCAACTGATTTTGTTGTTTTGCCAGCAAAGATTTATTTATTTATATTGATGCATACGCACACACACAGTCACACACACACACACACACACACTCACGCACACTTGTTTGTTTGTTTGCATTGGCCTGGCAGAGGAGAGGAGGATTAAGCAGTTGAAGGCCTTACAATGCTCAAGGCAATTGAAGCGTATATATAAAATTACATTTTCCAGCCAATTTTCGTTACAGTGATTTATGCAATTGTTGATTTATAAACAACATGTGTATTATTATTATTATTAACCAAAAAGTGCAGCATGGGATTTAATTGCAGTTGAAATAAACTGAGATAAAGTGAATTCGCATTGCACAGAACTCGCAGATCTGATTCGCCACGGTATATTGGCTGGCAATTAGTTAAATTGGCAAGAATTTATAGTTGAAAACATCTTTCTCTGTAATGCAGATATTAATAAAGGTTTACCAGTTCGAAAAGCAGCAGTCAGAGGCGCCAATTAACTGCATTTAACGCTGTAAAAACTCTTTAATAAGCATTCAATATTGCAGGCCTCTAGCTAAGACAATATGACACAAGATATGCGCAATACAGGAGCTAAAAAACTGCATATATCCTGGGAGTTTGAGACCCCAGAAGACAGAGCCAAAGCTGAAGTATGACGTTCAGTGTTAGTGTCTCGTGACGGGAGAGGAGAATAGAGTATGTTTACATTTTTTCAAAGGCTATTTATCATGAGACCTACGCACGGCAAAAGGTGCAAATATTGCCTTTTCTTTGTTGCGCGCAAAATTTACATAACGTCAAGTACGAGATTTCGCGTTTGCTTTGTGTCTCATGCAAAAACTTAATATCGCGCATACGCCGTGTTGACGCTTAACGCATCAGCTGCAAAGCCGTTGGCACGCCCATCGTTTGACCTTTTGCCAACGCAGGCAACAACGTATGAAACAAACAAACATTTTGCGACAATCAAACCACATTGGCACGCCCCCAACAGACAGAGAGAACTGCCCACTGGTCTATGCACCTGCAGCAAGGACAGAGCAAATTTGCGGCATTCAATTTGAAAAACAACGAGATAAAGTTGAAAAGTGCACAAAAATAAAAAAATAAAATCCAAAGTTGAATGCGGCTGTCGTCGCGCTGTTTAATAAAACTTTCAACAAACTCAATTAACAAAACTTTGTGCCGGCCGCAGCAAGAAATGCAAGAAAAGTGGCATAAACAAGGCAAACAAACAAACAACCCGAGCTAGATAACCGGCACAGGATAGTGAACGGGCCAAGGGCGGCACAAATTCTCCAACTAGGCGTTGATTTATTGTGCACGCTGCAGAAGTGTAAACGGATATGCTAAAAAGACAACTGTCTTCGTCTGCGTCGGCGTCTTATTCTTTTGGCATTGAAAGTCCATTAAACATTTTGTCATTCACAGTTTTGAAATAGTTTTGAAAAGTTGACACGAGCAAAGCACAAAACAAATCTGCGGAGAGCATGAGAATTTGTGGAATACACGCAGCAATAAAATTACATCACAAAGCACATGAAACAATGGCTGACAGCCAGAGCGAGCGAGAGGGAGAGATTTGAGCCGGCAAAGAGACAAGCCCTCATACTGTTCTCACTTGATATTAGGATTGTCAACAAGCGCGTTATAAACTTTTATAGCAATTGCAACAACAGCAACCAAAATGGGTAACTTTTTATAGTCTCCTCCGCTGCTGCTGCTGCTGCTGCTGGTGCAAAGTAATCGAAAATGATGTGTCCACAAGGATGGAGCCGCAGTCCAGTGGCGTAAATTGGCTGCGAAATAATAGAATGAAATGAGGCTCTTGATGCAAATTGATTTGGATTAGAAACTTTTAACACACGCATACCCACTTGAACAAGCACATGCAGCTGCGAATGGCCAGCAACTGCCATATATATATATATGTGATATGGTTAAAAGACTCTCAGCTGCAGTTGCCCGTTTATGTTGGCTGTTTGCATTGTGCCTCGGCTCGAAATGAGCATAAAAATTTATTACCAGTCGGGCAAACAGCTTGGCAACAGCTACGAGACCTTCGAGTCCAATATAGCCGAGTCATAGCCAGCAAATTTCAGTGCAGCAAAATCAATTTTGAAATAAGTATCGAGTGCACTGAAATGTGTTCAATTTCAAGTGATTTCGCCTGGCGAAAACCAGTCAAAAGATATTTTCAAGAATTATTTCAATTGGGAACCTATACCCAAATCTGACATAGTTATAAAACTGACAGTCGATTTGTGAAAATTCATTTATTTCCTTATGCTTGCAGGAGGGCCTTTTATCAATTATATTTTTTTGTTATCTATTATATTTAGACACTGCCCATCAATTTCTGACTCTCAGACAGAATATCATAGTAATATTTAGAACTCAAACAGTTCCAAAGCGCCCTCTAAATGGCAAAAGTCTGATGACTTTTTCCCAATATTTTTCGGATGTTTCCTTAACTTCTTATCGAACACAGCCTTAGAGGGCTTCTCTTTATTTTCTTTCCTTTATTTCCCTCACTTTCCCACTCCCTGTCCCTCTTGTTTCGCTTCTCACAGTGCACAGTTTGAAGACTTGTTTCACACATTCTGATCCTTATTTCGATTGTAGCTGCTGCGCGACTTGACAAAATTATTAATAAGCTTGCCCGCTAGTCTGGATAAATAAATGGCAGAACAGTTGCCAGGCAATAGCCCAGATGGGAATGAGAGCCGAACAAAGAGTAGGCGAAGGCGGGTCCCTATGAGCATTCGGTTGTGCTGGCTTTGGGTTGGTGACGGGTAGGGAATGCGTTGTCCTTCGTGTATGCACAATAATGAAGTAAGCTGTAGGGTTTGGTTGTGTCCAGTGTTGTGTGGCTGTGAAAAAGAAATGGCACACACGCAGCAAAACGACGATGCACAAGCACCGACCCTAGCTGGTGAAAACTACAACAAGAACAACAACAAGCAGAAACAAACAACAAGCAACATGTCACTGAAGGACACTTGAAAACTACTATTTAATAAATGAGCGCATAGAGGAATACACACACACACACACTCCCATAGCTAATATGTATATGCTTGAGCGGGTGTGTGTGTGTAAATGGGTGTGCTGCTGGACTGCCGCCCCCAATGAGAGATGAGTCGTCGTCGTGGTCTTGGTCGTCGTCCCTGTGTAAACAAACAGAGTCATTTTGCAATTCATGCATTTCCTGCGGCAACTAATTAAAAGAGTCATTCATCACAGGCGGGCAGTGATGGTGATGTGATGTTCTCTCTATCTATCTACCTCACTCTCTTTCTCTCTCGCTCACTCTCTGCTGCCCTCTCTCGCTCTTTCTCGCTGTGGTTTAACAGGAAGAGCAATGCCCAGAAAAAGGCTGTAGCTCTGGTTCTGGTTTTTGTATGCTGCATGCTTATTACTCTTTGCTACGTGTTGTCCTGTTGCCATGCATCGTACCCCCGGATTGTTTGCCTTCACGTTTTATCTTTTGATACACTCAAACAAACATATGAGAACTACTCCCACACACACTCACACACACACACACACTAACACACATTGCTCACTTTGTGACGCACACACAACAAACCAAACTGAACTGAGAAACATGCCAACATTTTCGGCTATTTTTTTTCATGTTTGCTTATCTTTTTTGGTCATTTCAACACATTTAAATGACAGATACGTCAGGGTAGTGTGTGTGTGCAGGTGTCTGTCTGCGTGAGATCAGGTACGCAATTTGCTCGGGCTGAATTGTATAAACATGAGTTTGACTTTTTGAGCCCAAAATTTGGTGCTAATTGACAGAGTTTTTGAAGCATGAATCAAAATTTGAAATTTATAACTAATTTAAAGCAGCATAAAGTTTTAAAGTAGTTAATTAAAATAATATATATATGAATATACTTATATATATATTTATGTACAATATATTATACAAACATATATAAATAAAGAATATGTTTTGCAATAAAGCCAACAAATTTAATTATTAATTTGTTATTAAATTTGATTTAATTAAACATTTTAATTTGAATTAATCAAATTAGTCTGACACATGTTTAACTTAGCTTTAGATATATGAAATATACATATTAAATTGAAATATAAATATTAATATTACAAATATGTTATTACACAATGTAACATGCAGATGAAAGCTCGCATACGCAATTTCAATTAGTTATAAAATGCAAAGGAGAGAAACTACACACGCGTGTCCCTCTAAGGATATGGTATATAAACGCTTTATGCAGCTTCAACGACTCGTCAGGCCACGTGACAGGCGAATCGTTTTTGCTGACCATATAACTTAATATGCAACAAGCAATTAAAATTAAATAAAAATTGTCACAAACTATTCAAAAAAACAAAAATAATAAGAACAAGTAACATTGGCAACAGCAGCAAAAAATAATGGTGAATGAAAACAACAACAGGAACAACAACAAATATTGCTGTTAAAATATATAAACGTGTTTTATTTTATGATAGCTCTTTGTCAGCAAAGACACACATGCACACTGCGCTTGACAGGCGACTGGGGAGCACATTGTAGATGGTAGCGGGCGTGTGCGGGTAAATCCACAGACAGACAAACAGAGATGGACAAATGGACGGCCGGAGAGAAGGCGGCACAAATAGACCGCACCAAGTGAGACCACGCTGACAGAGAGACACATACACACACACACACACACACGCGTATACGCGCGTGCAGGACATGACTGTAACATGTAATTATTTTTCAATAAAAACCCAAGGCAACACAAGCGTCAGAAGAAGAACAAGCAAACAGCACAACAACAACAGCATTGAGGCCAGCCGACCGGCGAAAACAGCGCTGACAACATGGCGTATGAGTGTCCAAAGCGAATAATAAAAATAACATAAAAAATATGTAAAATAAAAGAACACCAATTCAACTATAACTATGCGACACAACACTGCGCTGCAGATTGCACTAGTATATAATAATTGTTTATATATTAAAATTCATACTAAGTTTCCTTTTTTTTTTTTTTTTAAAGCGTGCATTAACTAATAACAACAAGAGATTTGCTTCAATAAAATTAAATTATTTTAAACACTTTAAATAAATATTTATAGAATGCAACCATTCGTAAAAATGGAATTTAAACTCAGTGGCAAATAAACAAACAAAATGCAGAAATTGCTTTGGTTTTAAAAAATAGCTAAAACTAGTTATATGTTTTTTTTCCAAACAATAAATATTGGCTAGAAAAAAAGCAACTATTTTAATGATGGATAAATATAATTGTCTTTATATTCAACTTCCATTGTTGTTGACTTAGCTGAGAAATCTGGTCTGCGCACACATGACAGCTTTGCGATTATTTCATCCAACTTATATGTTACAAATTATTGATTTTTAATGCCTCGCTCTTATGAATTTGCTTAGAAGTAACATTCTTACTCAAGAACAAACCCCATAAGCTTTCAATTTGAGCCTAACATTGTTTAGGGTATTGGAATTTCGCATATGATAATAAAATGAAATAAATATGCTCGTCAGCAACAGTTATGCGTTATAATGGCTGCCTGGCTGCGCCTGGCACTGACTGTCCAGGCGAAAACAATAAAAATAGAAATATTAATTTGCCCCCGAGTGGGGGCAGAGAGAGTCCAATGGCGTTATGAGAGAATTTCGCTGCAGACTGGCTGCACGATGGCGGGGGCGGCAGCGGGAGCGGGAGCGTGAGCGCGAGCCAAGTGACCACAGCATTTTAACAGCAGCATTTTTATTAAAAAGCTGGTCTGTTGGCTTTCTGTCTTGATTTTTGCTGGCCACGCCCAATTGCAACTGGTGCCATTGTCGCCGCCTACTACAGTCACTTATAGAAATAAAAACAAAAGGCGCTGCGTGGCAACAACTGCATGAAAATTCAAAAGAGAAATGGCGTATGACATGCGTCTCTCCTTCTGCTCGTCCCACTGAAAGGCACAACAGCTCTCGCCAACATCACAGCACTCGTAATGTCCATGCGAAACTTTTCTTTTAGCCGACTTTTTCTTTTCTGCGGTTGACAGCAGCAGCGACGTCACCGACAGTGTCAGCAGCGGCAGCAAAAACAACATGGAAATTTTCCCAGTGAGAAGCATTTTTATTGAATCAACAAATTTATCAAGCAGGACTCACACGCATGCAGGGACACAAAGCGAAACATAATTAAATTTCATTTTGCAAAATCAAGGCGCTTATTGTTTGCCCTTAAACGAAAAGCCAAAAGGTCCATATGACCAAGCGGGGGGTGTAAATGACTGCAAAATGCAAACGGGTTGCCAAGCAACAAACAATACAAAAAGACCCAAAGAGAAAGCAAAATTCAGAGTTAAACAGAAAAATGAACAGATATACAAAAAGGGAAAGAGAGCAAAAACGTGGGTCTCATCCTTTCCAATTAAGTAAAATAACTGAACCATCTGTAAGCTATACTTGAAGTCGTGAAAATCACAGAGAAAGGCGATATTTAAAAAAAAGAGTACCGGTGGCTCAGAGAGCTATGAGTACAGAGAGAGAGGAAAGAGTGATATGGAGGAAATGAGAGAGACAGCGATGATGAAGAGAGATTTTTCCCACATTTTTTTAGATAATAATTAAATATTTCTTGAAAAATCTATAAAAGTAATTTTTGCCTGAGAATATCTTAGATCTCTGCAATTTGTTGACTAGACGATCGGCCTTTTTTTTTTAATTATTTTAGACCGCAATGATGAATGCGGATTATTCACACATATCTAGATAATAATTAAATATTTCTTGACAAATCTATAAAAGTAGGTTTTGCTTGAGAATTCCTTAGATCTCTGCAATTTTTTTTATCAAAGATCGACAATTTCTTTCACGATTTTTTTATTCTGATGTTAAAAGGGTATTTTGTGTACGTGCCTCATTCTTACACAAAGCAACCCAGACACAACATACTCAGCATCGATGCTTGCTTCGTGTGAAAAGAAAAGCAAAAATAAAAGAAAAAACGCTAATTAATTTCATGCACATACATGGCAAAGGAACTAATTAAGCTACAACTCTGATTAACAGCAAAAACAGTTTGCCCGTCCTTTCAAATGACGAATTTTTTGTTTGCCTTGCCCGCTGTGTTGCATACTCTTGTGCGCATCAAAGCGAAATAATCAACAAATGTGCCAAACACACAACCACACACACAACCACACACACCAACACACACACCCGCACACAGACGCAGTTAGAAAAGCACGGAGCGCTTACAAGTGTCAATGGCAAAGTACTTTAAAAAAAACTGCGGAAAAAGAAAGCCTGTACTTTAAATAGACAAGCATCGGGCAAACTAGACAGCTCTGTACTATATCCAATTCATTTAGAGTCCGGCCAACGCATTTTAATTAGCGTAGCATGCACCCTTTGACCCCCCAACCCCAAGCATATGCCAGGGCTTTTCATGTGCCTGGCATGCATAATGGACGTCTGTCAATTCATAAGCCGACCACTGCCATCAATAGTTTAATCATAAAGTATAAGCGAACCCTGCTACCGACAACAACCATTCAACTCTGCGAGTCGCTGCCAATGCTAGTCCTAGCACTTATATATGGTACGTTTAGGTCGTGTGGGCGTGTAGGGTATTGGACAGCCTGCGGCCCATTCGTTTGGTTCGTTTGGCATTGTAAGTACAGGAGGCGACGTTGGTCGCTCTACCTATTGAATGCATGGTTCAACAGGCCAATATCAAAATGCGGCTAAATGCCTTTTTTGTGTTTTACTGCGCCAACTAAGCGCCATTGAAAAGTCTTTTTCCCATTGATGGATCTCCAATCAATGCCAGAATATCGCAGCAGTTTGCTGAGTGATTGGTCAGTGAAAAGTTTCACTTAAATTATGCTGCATTGAATTATTTTTAAGTGCGTTTATCGTTATTTTATTCTCATATTTCAATCAAATTTAACACATACACAACAGCATATTTTTGCACTTACTGCGGCTAAAGCATCCAGCTTGAAATATGCCATAAAAATTGTTTAGCATGCTTACAATTTTTTAAATAAATGAAATTTTATATTCGCTTACCTGCAAAAAAAGTAAGAACATTTATTTATATTAGTTTTATGCAACAAAAAAGTGTGGACATAGCTTTAATAATTAAATACTTAAATATTTTATTTAAGATTTCCATGCAATATTAACTGATTCTACTGATGTTCTCACAAAAAATTAGTTTTACTCAGTTTTAGATGTAATGAATTTTAATTTTAATTAAAGGCTATTCATTATATTAGGTATTTCAACAATTATAAAAGTCAAAAGATGTATCAACAACAATTATAAAAGTCAAAATATGTATCAATAGTCGCTTGTTAAAAGTCAAAAGATGTATCAACAACAATTATAAAAGTCAAAATATGTATCAATAGTCGCTTGCCTGGAGTGGGCGGAGGCGGCATAGGGTCTATTGTAAGAAAAATTTCAAAGCAATTTCCCGTTACAAGCATTTCACGGGTCTCTTGGCAAAGTCAAAAAACAGGAAACCCATGAAACACACGTACCTAATTAAATTCGAGTGAATCGCTCGCTGTATGGCAAATGTTTGAAATTTAAAATAAGCCGAAACTCAACTATGTGATGCGAAAGCGGTGAGGAGCAAACAATGACGACTACCATGTCTGGGGGTAGACACAAATACACACACTCATACACACAAACCTGTATGTCCCTGACAAGGACATGCCCACGTATATGCACACCTATCTCCCTGTCAGTAGCGCCGTTTGAGGTTCAGTTTTTGAGCTGACAAAGCATTGCAATTGCAGCGGCATCGGCGGCAGCGGCAGCGTCGGCGTCAGCGGTGGCGTCGGCAACAGCGACGCACCAGCAGAGACCACGACGTCGGATATCCTGGCAACGTGCTCCTAGCTCTCTAAGTGATTGTCTCCTCGCATCTGTTGGCTGCCTAGGCGGCTGGGCGTGGCAGCCGAGAGCCGCCATTAATTCACGACTTGTAATTTCCTCACTTCAACTGCAAGCGACTGATGACGACGACAACGGCGATGACGTCGCCTCACGTGAGCGCCCAAAAACTGTTTTTGACTATCAATTAAATACAGTCAGCCAGGCTGGCTGGCAGGCTGGCTGGCTGGCTGGTTGTCTGTCTGGCTGTTTGGCTGGCTGTGCATCCTGCCAAAAACTATGCTGGGGGCAACTTTGCCCTGCCACAGTGCCAGAGAACACTTTGCATGTGTCACCTAATTAAAATTTTGCGCAAGCGACCATTTCAAGTCTATTAATTACCTAGACTTGCACATCAGACCAAGATAAAGTCCTGTCGCCGTTGTCCTGAACGTCTTTTGTTATGTGCCATGCCCCGGCTGCATGGTGAGGGCAAATGCAATCACTCGCCTTCAATTTTCACACCCATTGTCAACAAAAATCTGTGCAACTGCGACAGGAACCCCCATCATTTAACTGTGTGATGAATGTGCGTCTAGATTGTTGTGTGTGCATGTGTGTGTGTGTGCGTGAAGTCCCAGCGACATTGTCCTAGAAGCGTACGAAACATTTCATTCAGAAATCGCCTTCCTCGTCATCGTCACTAACAGAACTTGGCAGTAATTTTGAGTTGTGCCCCACCGAAGCATGAAAGAATCAAAAAGTGCTGGCAGGGACAGGCAGTTGCAACGCGAAGGGACACTTGCGGAGTACAGGGCACCGACCAGTGCGTGTAGCCACAACATTTACGCAGACGACTGAGCGAGGGCGAAAGGTCACAGTTGGACCTCAGCTGGGCAATGCACCGCGCAAAATAAGATACGTAAAATTAGTTAGAGAATACAGGATCCAAGCCAAAATCCACTCTAACATTTCACCGAAATGATTGACTCATTCAGACATTCAGCGATGGACCACGGAATAGATCCTTTGAGCTTTCGTTAAACAAAATCAATCATGAATAACATTTTTTCTTTTAGACTTGGAGCTTTGTGCCAGGTGGCCAGCTGATGAGTTATTGATACATTTTGATACACCTTCATATAAATAATAAAAATGTATAAAATACAAATGACATAAAACGTAGCATAAGTTAAATCATAAAAATTCTTGCTAACTTTTGTGATACTCTCAGCTCCAAACGCTTTCTCACAGTGTATGCTTGCTGCACGGCCTTTGCACAGTTCAAAATGTGTCGGTGATTTACAACAATGTCGCCTACACAAATTTTCCAAATGTGTTTTTGCCACGAAAGCAAACACACACATATACATATAGCCGCTTTACCATACATTGACACGCATGTTGCAGCCTGTATCTAAACTGCATGCGAATGCGTGTCTCGTCCTTGCCCAACACGTCCATGCCGCCCACACACGCAACCACACACGCACACACACACTCCCACATGCGCTCCTGGAGTGCGACTTTATTAGCGGAAGTGCTTTATTTAAGCTACAGAGCCGGGGACAGAGGCAGAGACAGAGGCAACATTCAAGGCAAGTCCTGGCAGTCAGCCAGGATTCGGCGTGAAGTCGTTTGTAATACGGCCACGTAGCCGGTGGGAGCCAAAAGCGCATGGCAGGCATTTTACTTGAAGGAAATTGCATTTTCGACATTTTTCACACTTGGCAGCAGCAGCAGCAACAGCAGCTGGCAATAGAGTTGCGTTTGCCTTCGGTGCGGCACAAAAGCGCTGTCAGCCAGCAGCAAAAAGGCACAACACAAGCCAAACAACAACTGCATTTGGTGAGGGGGAGAGTGGGGAACGGGAGGCAGAGCAAAAGGCCACTAGATACTTTGCATGCAGGCAGGACAACGTGCGACTCGTCCAGCTCCTCCGTCAGCTACTGCTGCTGCTGCTATTCCTGCTGTGCCTTTCGTTTTTGTCACACTTTGGCCAAAAGGTGTCAAAGGTGCATTTGGTGTTTGTTGGTGTTTATATTGTTCTTGTTGTTGTTGCTATTGTTGTTGCGACTGCGTGTGCGGCATTTCCGTTCATTTGTTTTACTTTGCCAAAGGGAAATGCGCAAAAAGCGCAATCAAAGCGGAAATGAAATTTGCAGGATGTAAGAAAAAAAATACTGAATTTTAAACACACACACCCACACACACGACACATGGGCACAAAAGACGCGACAAAGGACAAGGCAAGTGGCTCGTAAAGCGTTCGGGATTTAATACAATTTTGAAATGCTTTTGGCCTTCTAGGCCAATTTGTGTTGGCCAACTGGCTGCATGGCAGCGATAACACAACACCAGCCGGCCAGGCCCCAAGCCACAAGCCGAATGAAAGCCAAAGCCAAAGCAAAACCGTTTTTAACTGTGTGCTGCATTAGAGCGCAGCGAGGCGTCAACTGGGTAGCTGGGCGGATGGATATGGCGCCAGGCGACATTATTGTCAACGCTTTTGACTGGTTGCATTGGGTTCGTAAATGGAGGCGCAGTGCGAACGAGCGCCACCAGCTGCCTGTCCTGTCCGGCTGGTGCATGGGCAATGCGATACATTTTTGCAATAATTTGCTTTAGCTTCTGGGCATTTTAATTTGCAACGGACTGGGCAAGGGTATAGTGCAAAAGTGTGATTGGATTGCGAAGCTCTTGAGCCGACGGCTGGAATTGGTTTTAAAGGTGGCAGGAAATTGAAAAATATGGGGCTATGTGCGAAATAATAAATAGCAGTGCGATTTTAAGGAATCTGATGCTAATGTTTCATTAACCAAATATGTAATCAAAATTTAGAAGCCAAGAATTTCGATTGGAATTTCTACTAAAACTCATATATTTATTTGTATAACTCCCTCAGTCAACTATATATTTGCCTTTATAATGCATGCTTATCCACAATTTATTTTAATATATGTACATAAATAGGTAAATAAATAAATGAAATATTAAAATATTCCATTAAACGTATTTAATTAATGCAGCCATGTCCCGTACGCTTTAATAAAGCTGCCAGAAAAACACACAGCTCCCCATATCCTTTGTTTTGTAAGCAAAGCCAAGGGCTTAACATCAAAATTAATTTAAAGAAATTCCTAATATTTTGCAGACTTTTGCCGCCCCCACCTGTGTCCCCCATATTTGAGGGTTGCAGCAGTTAGCCTTAAGCTGTATTTGTTGCATGAAGCTGCCTGGCTCCGCCCACTCATAAAGTCATATGCAGCTGTATGACAAAACTGACAAACAGGCAGAGAGACAGACAGCCGACAGCAGAGAAAGAAGAGGCATGCAACAAAACAACGTTGCATGTGTGTGTGTGTGTGTGTGTGTGTGGCGCAGACGACAGGCGTTGAGTTCGTTGGACATTTTGTGAGCTGCTACGTTTATTTATTTATATGAGTGAAGAGTTGTGCGGGGTGCAGGGTGTGTGCGGTGGCAATGCAACATTGTTGTCAGCAGCAACATCAGCATGTTGCATTTATGAAATCCTTTTATCTTTTAAGTTGAATGCTACCAAACATAAATGGGCGCAGGGCGTGGCAAGGCTATTACAAAAAGCTCTTTTTGGCAGCAATATTGTCAGACATGGTTACATGCCAACTGCGTTTACCACCACCCACCCCTCTGCTTACAGCACACCCCTCACCCATGATGCACTCTGTGTATTTGTGCAAACAGGGCTGTCACCTTGAGTGTCATTAATGCATGTGACATTTTCATTATAGCTACTCGCTTTCTCTTACGGATTTCTCGCATTTTCAGCTGCCAAAATTTAACAGAAAATTGTCGCAGCAAAGAATTTATCGAAGAAAATGTTTGTAGAGAGTTTTGGAAAGTGCAATTATCGTTGAAAAAGTAAGTGCATAAATGGAATCTTAAAGAAATCAAATAAACTTGAATAGATAGTTAATTGTTCTTTAAATGTGCAACCTCTTTAACATCGTTAATGTATTACATTTCATTTAAATACTTTTTTTTCTAACTATCTATATTTATTTAAATGGCTATAATTAGCATGGTTCATTTTCCTTTTATGCCCAAGACCTTATTTTGATTTTGTTTTATGCCTGTCATTTACATTTCTATCTTTACTTTTACTAAATATCATTTTTCATCTAACTCAATTTGCATTTCCTTTTATCTTCCAATCAATTCTAATCGCCGGCTGATGCAGCTACGTAATAAGCTTGCGGGTCAAGTTAATGCGTCAGCTTCGACCCCTTAACCCCTAACCCTATCCCACCACAGATGCCGAAATCCCTTCGGCAAATAACCAACAAATAGATTCGACCGTCTCTCTCTCTCTCTCTCTATCTTCCTTTCTCTCCTTCAAAGTCTCATCAACAAGGGAAGGCAAACAAAAACTATTGTCGAGTGGAGAAAGGCGAAAACCAAAATAAACTTGGCAATGCCAATAGTGGGTGCGTTTGGGCAACTGCCACGCCCACATATCTCACACTTGAGCGCATTTATTTGCATAAGTATGAAATTTACATTCCATTAAACAAATTATTTTCTCCAACGGCCGCATGGAGGCGGTTATTGCGGGAAAGAGCCACAGTTCACACCATAAGAGACAGCTTATACTTTTTGCATGACAATTATTTGTTTTCTATTTTCACAACGCCCACCAGAAGTAGTTGCCCCCGCCCCACCTCCCTCACCTAACGCCCATGACTCGTTCTATTTCCTTCGTTTTTTTTAATAACTTAAGCCAACCAACACATCGCTTGAGCTGTTGCTGCCAGTGTGTTGTGCTGTTATCCTTTCTGCGCCATTGACAATGGCCCGACCACTAGCGGGTCCTGGGCACACCTGCAATGTCAGCTTGGCCACGCCCACCCACACACACACACATACGCAGAGAGATAGAGAGAGAGGGCCCATGAGGTTGGCTACGTTCTCGCACGCCTCAACGGTTCAATTGTCTTAATTTCCTTGTCCTGGCATTTTGTTTGTCCAAGTCCAAGACGAGCGCGCTTCGTCATGCCTCGTCTGTCCTTTCGATTGCGTCCTTGCGGTTACCGTTGGCATTGCAGCTGTCAGTCGTTCGTTGTTGCTGCTGTTGGCCCCTGTCCTTCCTTTTACATTGCGCCGTACGTTTTCTGTTTCGGACAATGTGGCTCCAATTTTGACACATTCAAGCGGCGACGCCGGGACCAGTTTGTCCTCCAACGTCCACCTCGTCCTGCTGTTGCCGCTTCTCGTCATTATTTTGCCTGGCTCGACCTCAGCCCACAGCCAATGCGTTATGCTTCCTTCTGCTGTTGCCCATTCATTATTTGTCAATGTCAGAGTCGGAGTCAGTCCGTCAGCTTTTACTGCTCCTCCTCCCACAGGTCCTGCCGTTGCGACTGCTGCGTCTTCGCCAGTGTTTGCGTTTTGTCAAAATGGAAATGAAGAAAATTTGCACGGTCGCTGCATTTGTGGCATTTTTCCAACGCGGACGTTTAGGTGTTCGCATGTCCTTTTTAATCATTTTTGTTTTTTTCTACTCTTTCCTTTTTTTTTTTGCGTTTTGCATTGTTTTTGGTGCATTTTTGCACGCTCTTTACTCTCTGTCCCCCGCCTGTCATTTGTCTTGCATTTTTATGCGTATTTCAAAAAGTCCTGTGCGAGTCCTGCGCAAGTCCTGCGCTCATTTGTTGCGTGCAACCATTTGAAATGCGACAACTTTTTGCACAGCAACTGAACAACGTTGTTGTTGTCGTTGTTCCCGTTGTTGTTGTTGCTACTGCTGCTACGTGCAGTTCATTTATTATGTTGACACTTTGAAATTAACTAAGGAAATGAAATAAATTGATGTGACTTTATGAAGTGCGCGAACTGTCCTCCCAACCAAACAGCGCCCACACCCCCTGCTGCCAGCACAGCTGACTGACTGGACTGTCATTTGCAGAGCAACACGCTTAAAGTTTACTAGCTGCGACTCTTTTGCTCTGGGCTCTGGTAATTAAAGATGCTGATGAGCTTCAAAGCGAAGAAGAGTTTGTTTTTTAATGTAATTAAGTTGTTGCATGAATCTATATAGATAACTACCGGGTAGACACGTGAAAGTGAATCGTCACCATGATCGGTGTAAAACTGGAGATAGCAGAAAAAATAAAAATATTTGATTATATACCTAAAATCTCGTTATTTGTTGGCCTATGCATGCTCAATAAAACTAAATTATTATTTACAATTTAATTAAAGTTATTTTGTTGACCGCATAAAAATGTGCTTATCGATCTGTACAAATAAAAACAAGGAGAACATTAGGTGTTTAATGCACTTTTCCAATGCAATTAGTGTGCCACAAACTGTAAACATATTAAATGACAATTAATTTGTTGCCAATCAATTGTGAAATTGCTAGTCAAACAGCCAAAATGCATTAACATTAATGCATTGAGCACTGACCGCAACGAGAAAAATCTAAAACGACAAAAAATAAAGTAAATTAGCAGCTCAGCTCGAAGCGTAAAGTTTCACTCATTAGCAAACGACACGGCCTGAAAGTGGATGCAAAAATACACAAATGACACTGACTGAAAGTGGATGCAAACATCTAGTTGAAACAATTATTATTAATTGGTAAACTTAAGTAGACTGCAACCAACTGGAACCAAGGTGCCTTCAACTGGCTAATCAACTTTTTTTAGCTCTCATTTCTCAGGATCGGATCATCAAGAATCCGAAAGTCACGCTGAGGGCGTGTCACTCTGGACAATCTGCTTTGTAGTTTAATCGCTCTCAAAGCAGAGACTAAATTTGCTATCCTTCACAATTTTCAGCTCATGGTATATTAATAATCCTAAGAGAGCTTTATATCTAGTTCAAAGATATATCTTTATCCGTTTACAGTTGACATTCGCTTAGAATTCAATTAATTATTTTTAGCTACAATCGCTTATCTTTACGGCAATTGTTTAGCTGCTTCGATATTATTTAATCAATATATTTTTATAGGCCGTTGAACAATTGTAGCAAATAAATTTGTTTCTTTTGTCGATGCCTTTTTAAGCAAATGTCATGATGCTTTATCGGTTTATCGCCTGTGCTCGTGCATCACGTGGTCCACATGATGTCAGGCTTCAATTAACCGATGCCGAGCTAGGTTTTGTGTTTTAATTACCAGTCGCTTAATCTAAAATTCAACAGCTAATTAGTGCGCCTGCCTACCAAATGCGGCTTTGTGCAAAAAATGCGCGCTAGTTTCGGCTGGGCCAACCAGCTGGCCGGGTAATCCTCATTAAATAGTTAAATTCAAATTAAATAAATTGCCACAAATCAATTATAAATAAGCGTTGTAATTAGAAGACCTCAGCGGTGCCTAGGCACCGACCATTAGCTTGGGGTCAGTTCCGTGCTCCCATTCCCTGTTGCATGTTTCCATGTTGCCCTGCTGTCCAGTTGCCCTGCTGCCCAGTTGCCCTGTTGGCTGCTCCCCATTGCCTGTTGCACGACATTATGACGCGTTGTTGGCGCCATTTCAATTAGTTTAACAGGCGCAATGCAAGAGGCCAAATTAAACGTAAATGTTGGCAAAATACATTTAGAAAACATAATACAAAAAACGGTAGAAAAAAATTAATCCCACGACACTCGAGCGGGTCACGCAACGCAGCGGCAACACGAATTTGAATGCACTTGTCCCCAAGTAAATCCCCAGAAGGTCCGGCAAAACTGTTGCCAGGTTTTGCTTGCGATTTTGCAATCATTTGCCTCCAATACATTAAGTTGCATATAAACCTGACAATAGCAGCTACTGGACATCGGTCAAGGGGACAGCACGGAGGTAAACAGTTGACAACAACTTAATCACTTAGCATTATGCAAATTTAATTATTATCACTTCATCATCGACAACATCAACACGAATGAAACGTGCACTCTGTCCTTTTCACTCTCGTTCCTCTCTCTCTCTCTCTTTCTCATTGTCTCTATCCCTCAGGTCCTGAGGTCCCCGGTTCGTGTTTTATTCATAGCATTGATGGCTATCAGGCAAATGGCTATAGGACATAACAAGTGGGGCCAATGCAGGCAGTTTCCTATTGGAATTGAGACTCTCCCTGTCTCTGTCTCTCTCTCCCTCTCTCTTTATCTCACTCTGTCTCTCGTCACTTGTATTGCTCATTATCATTGTATTTAACTCAGGCATTGCTGTTGTTGCTGCTGCTGCTGCTGCAATACAATCAGCCCATGCATTTGTTTATGCAGTCGTACAGTTGACTGCATTGAGCAATACTCCATCCGCTAAACATTAAAACTAAAAAGCTCTAATCGGATGTGACCGACTAGGGAATACCCTGTACCCTTCTATAGATGTACCCTTCTATAGATGTATTGATGTGTATCGATTCCAGAAACGCTTTAAAAACCTAATATGAAAATCGATGTTCATTGATTTAGAGGGTACTAGTCGCTAGTAGGAGTTACGCTCACAATTTCAAGCCTTTAAAACATTTAGAGATATATATGGAGATCTACACGGCTAAATCGACTCTGCTCTTTATGCTGGTCAAAAAAAAAAAACTCTTATTTATCCTTTGCGCATTTGTACAGGACCATCAAACTCCTTTTTAGCTGTTGTCAATGGGTACGTAATGTTAACAGTGTTCGAAAGTATTATTTAAATTAGATGGTGACCATACCTGACATTAAAGTGAGAGCGTGTTTTTGTCACAGTGGACATTTTAAATTTTAAATACGTACCGTCCCAATTTGTTTTAGTTAGAACGAATCTTCGATATAAAAACGCTTAAAAATTTCCTTAAATATTTTGATATCTGCTGTTATCCAATTATCTCATAAAGTCATTTAAATTGAAAAAAAAATTAAAAATAAACAGCAGCCAATGTTCACAAGCATTATCATGAAACTTTGATGCAACATGTTTATATTTAATATTGTATAAGTTTTTCGCGCTTCGAAAATGGCCTAGTTTTAGTATGCCATTAAAAGCTGGAGCACATATGTATTACCCATCATTCTAGTTGGCCTAGAAAGCGTAGGTTTTTATTAAGTTTAGCGGAGCCTGCGTTATGGGCACCATTTGGGCATTTTATTTGCACATTTGGCGTGGCAATAATCTACTTGGACCCATTAAAGTGGCTAAAAGTGCCCTCTGTGCCATGGCACATTCAGTTTTTTACAGCCTCGTGTAGTTTATTTAAAATGCCATTAAGTGCAAAACAATTTCAGTATCCGTTTGCTGCTGCTGTTGTTGTTCCTGTTCTCTTGTTGATTATGAGAGTTACGTTAATACAAGTGGAAACTGAAAATAATGAGCAGCTATCGACCACGGAATACCCTCTGATATGTTGAAGAAGCCAGTGAAAGCATTGGGGACCATAATAAACAAGGCAAAAAAACTTTCTTCTGTCAATACATTACCCAAAAAATGCAAAATAAATTTTTAGAAAATGAAAAAAAAAATCATAAAATTTATAAACAGAGGAACACTCTGTAAGCTAAAAGCCAAAGAAACTCAACTCAATACACATTATTATTTACGATCACACTAATTTATTTTTCCCATTGCAGCTAACGGATACTCCTATTAGACTCGGACGGACAACTTCTCTCAAACAATTTTACTTTCAACTTTACACTCCTCTTGCGAAGCCGTACAATGCCCGACGATCGCTCCACGCCCCAGAGAGTTCACACTATATAATATAATATAACGAATTGTATCAGAATTTGTAACATCTCTCACAAAGCAGCCAATATATCCCACTTTGACATATACAGTGAAGGCAAAAAACAGCACTCGGGCAGTTGCCAGAAGCACAAACATTTTGTTTTAAGATCGCCAAATGAATGCGGTGGCGATGGGGCCAGGGAAATCATGATGTACAACAACTACCAGGGAACCCAGCCGGAGCCATTAAAAAGCGACTCTGCACAAACACACACACGCACGCACACACAGGCACACACATGAAAGGTGAGAAAATATGCAACCAAAAAGTGGCAAGCAAAAATAGTGCCGAGTGCCAAATGTATTGTAGTAATAACAATAAAAGCAACTGCCAGCAGGCCGGCAAGGTGCGGGGAGGTCGACAACTACGACGCCGACTGCGGCCTGGCTCGGCTTGGCTCGCATCAGTGGCAACAACAAGTTGCACGTGCTTTCAACTTAATAACGTGGCTTTTATTTTTACGGGCTGCGCAACAACAACTACAAGTAAAAGAGCAACAGCCAAAGGTTGAGCTGTATATCAAAGCCAAGCAGCAAAGATTCCCATCACATCTTTAGCTTACGCGCTCTCGCCCTCTCACCCACCCACTCCCTCTCGCACACAGTCTTCCTTCATCATAGCGACTGCATCGACAAACTACCCAGAACAAGAACAACAATGGCAAACAGCTCTGTCCGCACTTTTCGCACCTTTTTTGCATTTTGCAGGGTATGTATGGGTGCGGGCTATAAACCAGGGAAAAAATAAAGTAAAACAGAAAAAAACAACAACAACAACAACTACAGCAGCACACAAAGAAAGCATACACAAAATGGCGTAACGTTGCGGATTTTACGCACGGCAAACAAACTACGCGCGCGTACACAACAACAAGAAAATGCACTCAGGCTTAGTGTCGGTCGACGGCGACGTACCCATCATTCCCCCATAGAGCCCGAGACCCACGCCCCGTTACAGCCAGCTGCCCAACCCCGTTCGCTGGTGCTGTTGCTGCCGCTGCTGTTTGCACCTTTTTATAGCCCTGACGGACGCTTTGGCAACGGGCGTGCGGCATGCGCGGAGCCGTGTGGGTGCAAACTTTTCGAGGTCTGCTTTGGTAAGTGCTGCTGCTGCGGACCGCAGCTTAGTTACGTTGAGGTTGACTGCATCTCACCCAGCAGCTCGAGACGGAGAGGGAGTGACTGGTCTGTGGGACAGAGCGTGCCAGGTTGAGTTACCTGCAGTGCAAGCAAACTCATAACCCGTGCCCTAACGAAATGTGGTCAGACATAGCAGACACAAGCCGTGCAGGTGATAAACGAGTAGGCCATTTACAAGACTGCAAAGCTATAGAAACCGTCAGAGCCTGACTTTTAAATGGAGAGAAAAAAATTGAACGAGAGAACGGCACGCCGAAGACTAAATGCTCTGGCATACATTTAGCAAACGGGCTTGCAGAGGAAAATAGAAAAACCCAAAAAAACCCATGCAGTGTAAAGTCAAGTTTCCGAAAAGTTTTCCATACAAAAATGGATTTTCGATCCATACTTCCTATATCCCCGATAGAGTAGTCCGATGTAGAGAATACTTAATGGAACTTTGATGAAAACATGTTGAAAAACCAAATTTTTTATCACGAAATATTCATCAATAAATAATATAAAAATATAGATAGAAAATATAACAGAATTCTATACTAATTCTACAATAATAATTGATGTTCCATTAATACGAAAAGAACTGTACATGTTCTTAGAGACTGCGTCAAGGCAACCACATAAATAAATAATATACTTGGCAAGTCTCACATGCTGCCCACGAATTGCTGTAGGGCATGAAACGCTCACTGCTCGGCGCCCGTAAGTAGTCAACTCTTTTTTCTACCTGAATCCATATAATATAACAGAGCACACCCACAGATTTATGTTTGAAATAATTTATAGAAAAAATACAGAAATTAAATAAAATGGTATTACGGCTACGGCTACGGCTACGGTGTGCAGTAACTCTGGCGACGTCGACGTCTATCCTATTAAATGTCCATTTGGCGTTTTGTTTTGCGAGTTGTTGGCTCAACTTTCATCCATTTAATTTTGTTTTATTTTTTTTTTTAATTTTTTTCTGTGCGTTGCAGCAGCTAGCGTCCAACATCATTAAAAAACTGTCATTAGCAGTTGAGTACATGAAAACTGAATTTTCATTACGTTGTTGGTCAAACAGTACCGAGGCAGTAAAAAATAGTACAAAAAAAAAAAAACAAAGAAAAAGATTGTTATAAAAGCTATAGTCATGTTAAGGGAGAATTTTCCTATTTTTTCCCATTCGCTGCCATTTTGCTTTGTAATAATTGTTGTTGTTGTTGTTTATATAATCGAATTTTAAGCAAGTCTGTGTGAGTGTGTGTGTGTGTGTGTGTGTGTGTGTATGTGCTTGTTATTGTGTTGTTTGCACACTCCATTTAAGTGGTGTCCGCGCGCAAGTGTCATACTGTATCAATATGACGGCCGTTAAGTATGCAACAGTTTCTTTATTAGACAGAAAAACCTGAAGGAAATGTCTACAGGAAACTTGTTTAAAATTCATATTTTTTTTGTCTACAAGTTAGTTGGTACAAGTTTCCGTTTTGCGAGCACAAAGAACTATCTAGAATAATTATAATATTAATTATTATAAAATTTGTTACTAAACAAATGATTTTAATAGACAATTAAATTGAATTGTTTTACTCTCGACTGGACTATGCCTGGACTTGACGTACATTATGATAACATTTTGTTACAATTAAAATGGATAAACCCGAAGCTACCCCAATGGCGGTTGTTTTCATAGTTATGTGTTAAATGTTAGCTTTCAACTAAATGTTGCATAAGTTTATGCATAACTCAACCATAGAACATATAAATTCATCTTTATAGTCGTGTCTAATGAGATGTTGGCTACATTCTCTCATTGTGCAAAATGAAGGAGACTTAACACTCTCTGGGTGCGGGTATAACTGCTGCTGTTGCCTGTCAGTTTATCGTCTATACACACTTTAACACTTCCGCTTGGCAGTCGTCAAATGTAATTAATATCCTGTTACACTTTGTTTGACTAGCCCGAAGCGTTTTTTAAAATTAATTACCAGCTGTAGTGTGCAGACAACACGAAAATGTTGACAACGTTGTTACTAAGCCCCAGACATTTAACATACAAACACAATCTACAATCCATGCAACTAATGCCGAGCTGTCAGCTCATTATTATCAACAGAGTGTGTCCATTGTCGTTGCCAGAGAGAAACTGTCTATACTCCGATATAAATATATGTGAGTGTGTGTGTGTATGCATGTAACTACGAGCAGTATATGCAAATGTATATGTATTCAAATCGAGCCAAAAACCCACTCAACCAAATTAACACTTTGGCAGTGAGTGAAGAAGATACACAGATAGATAGATAGAGAGAGAGTGGAAGGGCAAAGACTTGTGAATAGCCATTGGTATGATTGGGGTGGAGCAGGAGGCCAAAGGGCAGCATGGCAGATAATGCTCAAAGGCATTATTGTCAATATCAGAGGAAAATGTTGCAATCTTAATCTGTAATCAACATAAAATTCAGTCAGTGGAAAATGTCATCACGGCGATACGAGTGAGATAGATAGATACACAACGAGAATGATAAAGAGTGAGAGGAAGACAAAGACAGAGAGAGAGAGCGAGCGAGAGAGGGCCGAGCGGTTGTTGAGTAGACAACTTGGGGTTACGACAATTCAATCACAGCTTGGCCAAATCAACAGTCGACCGTTTGGCCAGTCAGCCCCATCAGTCAGCAAAGAGCCCGCCGCCCGTCCTCTGGCAAGATGGCCTAAGGCAAATTTGTTGCGGTTCTTTGTTACTTTGATTTTGTATAGATTTAGAGCTTAAAACGAACGAATGAAGAGTGGGAGCTGCGGTTGCTATACCCTGTAGAAATGTAATCAAGGGTATAAACGAACAAAAAGAGGTTTGGAGCTCTAAACATATTTCAGATGCATCTCTGACGCTTGATAAATTTATACATATTTATGTAGATCCCTTTTATTGTGGCGATTTATAGAGTATTTGCTGCGTGCGTTCTCTTTTTTGTTTTGCAAATGACTTAGAATTCGAGCCTGTAAATGACTTTTGTTCAAGTCAACAGACAAGGCAGAAAAGTTGACTGTAAACGATACGAGACAAACATCAGCAGCAGCAAGAAACGCAATAGTAGCCGCCGCAGCAGCAGCAACGCCAGCAACAACAATTAAATCAAGTGCAATTTCAACACAAATATTTTAAAGTTTTAACCACACACACACACACACTCCTAGCCACTGAGAAGTTGCAAAATATTTGTCATGCCTGGCACGGACACAACACACAGGACACGAAGGAGTTGTCGTCGTCGTCGTCGTCGTCGTCGTCATCGTTGTCACAGACACCCTGTGGCCAACCGCAAAGAGACATGGCCGAATAGTGACATGGCCTTACGAGACAGTTGTCAACTGCACACAAACACACAAGCACATACACACACACATACTTGAGTTGAATATCTCAGAATATCTTGTATATGCATGTGTGGAAATGCTTAAAATTCATTACATTTCTGTGCAATTTGTTTTTGATTTTTCATTTCATTTCACGGCACAATTTATATGGCCAGCCTCACCCTCTCTCCACGCCCGCCTCCCACAGACCGCTGCCGCTCTTGTTGTTGAGTGTCTGCGCCGAAAAATTTGTTCGTCACAGAGACAGAAAGCCGGAGATAAGAATTGCAAAAAAAAGGCGCATCAACGTGAATTGCTTCGTCCTGTCAGGTATCAGGTCGTAGCATGCCGCAAAATATTCGTCGCGCTTTATGTCCCCGGGGAAATCAAACATTTCATAATTAGTCATTGGCATTGGCGTCGTCCTGGCGTCGTCGCGTCGCTCTGGTCCCTTGGCTGAGTTATGATTCCATCTTTTCAGTAGGCGGTTGGATGGGGGGTTCGGGGAACAGGACCTGCGACAACCCTGAGCACATGGCAATTAAAAAACCGTTGCGCGTTTCTGGTTATAGCCACCGAGGCTCTGAGGCGTATTGAAATTGGTTCTCGAAATGCAATCGAAATTGGCATCGGACAACGCGCACACAGGACACGGGGCAGCGCTGCAATGGGGCAACAGGACAGGACACGGCACGAAGCCAATGCCCAAGTCAAAGCACAAAGTAAGCTATTTGCTCGCGGCGGCTGTGTTGCCAACATGCAAAACTAAAGGGAAATCTAGTTTAATTTTGTAATACAAACGCTGTCAAAGAGTGGACATGAAGAGCGGAACGCAGCTAAAGCAGTCACTAGGTTGAGGGCAAAACCCGGTGAAACTGTAAAAAACAGAGGCGTTGGTCGAAATATGTGGGGAGGAGTGGTAAGGCAGAGTGTATGTACGTGAGACCATATTTGACAGGGAAATTTTATAGCAGTTTATTATGCCACGCAGTAAAAGGAGGAATAATTATTCGTCCACTAAAGATTTCAACAAGTATATTTTATGTAGAATTATGAAAAAAGGCCAACTTTTCTCAAGCCAAAAATGTTTTTATTCTTAAGATTATAACCTATTTATTTTGGCTTGGTGATTAAAGCGAATTAAAATTATCTTTAGACATAGATGAACTTTGGAAAAGTAGCGGAAAATTGGTGAAAATAAGCTGTTTGTATTGTCAAATTTTATTCAATTTACTTTGAATAATGCATCCCCTGGCTGAATTAAAATATTGATTAAATTATGTCCGATTAGCTCAAATACTCAATACTCAAAATTCGATCTGAAAAGTGGCAGAAAAATTGGTTTTAATTAAAAAATCGCCGCCACTGCTCTACAACTGTTGAGAGTTTCCCTACTATTTTATTATTTTTATTTTTCTTTTTTTGAATGCAATTCATCGTTTGATATGGCAACTTGCCCTTATCGCCCACAGCTGTAGCTGCAGCTGTTGCTGTTGCAGGAGGAAAATTGATTCGTTTTGCAACATTCAAAAGGATTGCAACAAACTTCAAACAGCAACAAAACTAAAACAACAATAACAACAACAACAGCAGCAACAACAACTACAGGAACGAGGGAAAATCGGTTTTGCTTTGGCGACACAGAAAACATTCAAAGGGCCCACAACACGATTTCGATTCGAATTTGCTGGCCAGTCTCGAGGGGTTCGTTAAGTCGTCAGTCAGAAACAGCAAAAAGAAACACGAGTCCGTTGGCAAGGGCTTCAATCTGAATATGATTTGTTTATGTGTAAAAATTACAAAACAAAAATTAATGAAAAAAACATAAAGGGCTAAATCTTTTGCATCTGATCAACAGTTTCTGGCTTTTCAATATTCAGTGTAATTGAAAAGTGTCAAACGCAGCAGCTTTAACAATTCCGAGAAATTTGTGGAAAAATATTTGCACAAAACATTTTAACCACATACAAATGCACACAATCTTATATGAAAATTGCAAAGCAATTAAATGAATTGCTTAGTTAAATGCGGGGCGCAATCGAAAGGGGTGGGGCCGAAGCTGTGTGCGTTGCAGTTTTTACTGCTGCTGCGGCTGTGCAGTCAACTGAGGCAGCGACGCAGTTGTAAACCGGCGCACTCACTAATAGTTCTAATTGCAAAAAGCAATTAAAACTTTCGCCAACTCAAGACACACACACACACCACACGCCCATACACACACACGCACGCACACCAAGGCATGGTTAGAGACATCAAAGTCAAACAGCGCCGAGCGGCGGCCAAAGTACATCAATCACAAAAATTTCAAGTGTGCAAAACTTGTTTGCCCAAATGCTGCGGTGCGTATCTAAATCTCAATCTGTAGCTGTAGCTGTCTCTGTGAGTCTCTTGATCTGGCCGTGTGAGTGCGTATGTGTGTGGGTGTGCGTGGGAGATACACACGCCTTAGAAATTGAATTGGCATTAAGTAGAAGGCGGCGCTGTTAAGTGTGCTGTATAAAAGCCAAGGCAGTAAAATGTGTTTTGTTTGTATTTGGGTGTGTGTATGTGCGTGTATATGGGTGCGTGTGTGAGTGCGCAAGTAGCCAAAGCTGAGCTTGATGTTTGGCATTTGAACTGCATGTTTGTATCTCAAAGAGTTACAGCATAGTTGCTAGAATTTGCTTTAGAGAACTCGAGCTGCACGTCCAAAGAAACACAAAATATTAAAAAGTTATTGAAGCGAATACAAAGGGTTACATTTCGAGACTTTTATAATACTCGACGAGACCCGAGCCCAAAACTGGGTAGTAAAGGAACCAAGACTTAATTTACTATGCTTCTAATCTTCATAGTACAACTAATGTTTATTTTGAATATATTTTGAATTCAGCGAAACAGGGCCAACGAATGTTTTCAGATGTTTATTTTATGTGAATAGAAATTTAACCTTGAATCTGTTGTAAAACTGGTAAATTTACCTGGTTTATAAATAGCGATTGATGTGGCCAAATTGCACTATTTGTTTTGCATATACTCTGCCAACGGGAGCTTACTACTCCAAATTGGAAACAGAAACTGTACAAATTCATAACCAGCTGAAAGCAGCAGCAATAGCAACTGCAGCTGCCGCCAGACAAGCAAGTAAAACATGGCAAACCGCCCACAACAACAGCAACAACAATAATGTGAGGAGCATCAGATGAAGCAACCATCAATCAGCCAGACGCAGGCAAAACGCAGCTACTATTGGTGTGAAACTGTTGCAATGGCTGTGTATGCCACGGGTGGGTTATAAGTGGGCAGGGGTTGGGGGTTGGGGCAACAACAAATGCAGCTGTAGCTGTTGCTGCTGCCTGGCAAAATTGTAATACATTTAACAGAATTTAATGCATTTGCCACAGACATTAATCACTGTGATGCACAGACAGGCCAGAGTCAGTACCAGAACCAGAACCAGAGACAGACAGAGCACCAAAGACAGAGGCAGAGAGAAAGAGAAAGCGAGATGGGAAGAGAAAGAGAGACAGAAACAGTGACTGGGCTGTTGATTTTTGCCAAAGCTGCTGCTGCTGCTGCTGCTGCTGTTGTTGATGCTTCTGTTCAGCCTAGGGCCTCAGTCAGTGTATCAGATATTGAAAAATTGAATATTGCATGTCCAGCAAATATATGTACTCATACACTGAGCAAAATACAGCAGGTAAAATTCAAACGAATTCTATATCAGATATGGTAGAGCTCAAAGCGCAATTTAGAAGTAATTAAACAAAATTCAGACAATTTTTTATAATATTAACTTAATATTCGTCCAGATATCTTGACAAGCTCAGCTATTACGAGCTTTAATATCATCTTATAATCATCATATCTGCAAAGCCGTATTAATTCGAAATGCCATATTAAATTGCTCAAATAGGAACATTCTTTGAGAAATCAAGCATTTCTCACCAGCATTTTTGCAAGACCTGTTTCTTTTCTGTTTGTTTTTGATATCCCAATTATTACATTTTGCCGTCTGCAAATGTTTGAAAAATATAGTCATATATATCATTTTCCCTCAGTGTATTTTTACTGCTGCCTGATGAGCTACATTGCTGCACGCTTTATTGGCACTATATGCATATGCGAGGCAGTTGGGGGTTGGGCAGACTCTGGTCACGATTGAATGCACACTTGGCTGTGAATGATTTCTGTGTAAAAATGATGCCTCGTTTCAGTGTAGGTGTGTTTATATGTGTTTGTGTGTGTATGAGTGTCTGTTTATGTGGGGGGCTCGTGTGACTTCATTGCGTTTGGCAACATAATTGCATGTGGCCACATACATAGTTTTTGGGGACAAACCTTGCGCCAAGTTATTCAATTTAAAAAAGGTCGCAAAGCTTTTCATGGTGTGTGTGCAAATAGTCGACAGCTGAAGATGGGTAGGGGAGAAGAGGATGCGATGCAGTTGCAATATGAAATTTAAAACGCTCAAAGGCGTATCCATAACCAGTCAGTCACTGAGCAGGCAAACGTAAGTCGAAGGACAAAAAAAGGACATGCGATACGAGGGCGCTCGCCCGTTGCGCAAATATGAGCACTTTGGCATGATAGACGCCAACGAGGATGAGAATGTCAATATGGGGGCCAAGGAGAAAGCATTGGGGTATTTGGTATGAGGGGAATACCAACTGCCTGTATATGTAGGTGCGTACGTGCTTGCATGTGTGTGTGTGAGTGTGTGTGTGTGTGTGTGTGCACTCAAGTGCCATTGCCATTGACGACGATTCGAGCTGCGCTGCGGCTGCGACATCGCGTCTGCATAGTTGATGCTAAAGTTGAAGATTTCTGACTTTTATGTAACGATTCGCATGCGAACGACGACGACAAGATATGTTACGAGCAGCTCTCTCTTTGAGCGACTACTTACTCCAAAAATATTTTTTTACAGCTAAAGTTGTCGACGATATCCGCAGGCAGCGTCTGCGACTGCCAGTGACATGCCGAGTGGATTGTCGTTTGCCAAGTTCAAGCCATACTCATATGCACAGGCACACACACGCACACAGTCACACGTCTGCAAAGCAAAAGTTGCCTCTCATATGCTGCATGCCTGCTGCGCATTTTATGCATTTGAGCTCTGGCTCCATCTTTGGCTCACTTCTTATCCAAGTCGTTTGTTTCGTTCCATGCAATTAGACTTTGGCAGATCAGTTGCGGCCGGCTATTACCCAAATCGAGAAGAAACCTTGAAAACTTTGCAGTTATTCAAGCGTTAAGCATTTGGATGCATACTTGCACATGCAGCTTAATGTTCGCTTGGGCATGAGAGTGCGTGTGTGTGTGAGACGGTGAGTGAGGCCTTGATTAAAAACGAGTCCACAAGCACATTAACAACACAATATGTTGGCTGCCAAAAGAACAGACTAAACAAATAGAAATAAGTGAAAGAGCAATGCCTGGCCGAATGCTGATTAGATATTGATGAGAGGCAGGGAGACGGAAAGGAGAGAATAATGTCAAATCAGACGACAAAGGCAAACAAATAAATACAAGCAAATTAAAATAGATTGGCACTTAATGCTAAACGCATAAGATACTTATAAGACAGCAATAAAAATGATATGAAAAAAAATCTAATAAATTCGACATTATGTTTATAATAACAATTTTCAGTACCTTACCCAGCTCAATGTATAAATGTTTTTCCCCCAAATTGTTGCCCACACATGCGCTTAGCAGATGGCAACGAATTTCAATGAATCTCACATGTTGACAAACTAAAGTTGAATGCGAACAAAAGAAATAACAATTTCAAACAAATGAAACCAAATACCTGCTTTGGACGTATAATAATAGATCAGTGGCTGAGTTCGTTAGACATGTGCATTGCCTTCAGTCCACAGTTGCCAGGACATCAATTATGTGCGCATTACAAAACCACACACGCACACACGCATAGGCATACGCACACAAGCTCACACACACACACAGAGATGACGCATTTGAACAATGACTACGAAAACCAAACAAAACAATTAAAAACCCATGACAGGCAAACTTCATATATCGAAATTCAAATTCAAATTCGAAATTCAAATCACGAGTTTTGGGCCAAGCTGCAGTTGCTGCAGCTGCATCTGCAGTTGCATGTCATGCAGCTCTGTTCGCTGCGAGCTACTATTTTGCTATCAAATAACAGACGCGCACACACGCACACAAACACTGTACTCTGATTCTCGGCAGTTTGTTACGCATACGTCGTGTTGGCCATGTCAGGCAGTACGTCGTCGTCGTCATCGTCCTCGCCGAGGCCTGGCAGGCAAAAAATGTTTGCCATTATTGCATACACTAATGAAGCTCATGTTACCAAACCGAACAAGGCAACACAGAACAGGCCAGAGAGATACAGCGAGAGAAAGAGAGAGAGAGAGAGGGAGAGAGTGTGAGGATCCCATGTCCTGTATGGCCCCTGGGATGCTAGCTAGATGGCTGACTGGCTGCCTGCCTGCCTGCCGTGTGCACTGGACACGCATGATTTTTGCTTGTTGGAAATTCTGATTAGACTTAATTACTGTGTAGGGCCGTGTCCAGTGTGTGTGTGTGTCCATCAAGTTGATAGGTTTTCAGTTGCTGCCTCGGTTTGCTATTTGCTGGGCATAAAATATGTATGCATGCATTTTCGCTCCGATCAAATGTTACATTATATTTTAATTAAAAACTTTGCCAGCTGCATCATTTGCCAAATGAATGGACAACTCGGCAATTAATGTAAACGGCAAGCAGCAAACATCAACAGCAGCAATTTTAATTAATCTAAAAGCAAAAATGTGCAACCACTGAAAAACTAACGAAAAACAACAACAAAAATAAAAAATTAAATAGAACAAGGAAGCAAAAATAGGAGCCGCAACTGACTTTCATGGACAACGCGTTGACATACTATTTGTCCCGCTCCGCTGTTGTCCTTGTTTCAGGCAGTTCCAAGTTGCTTTTTTTTAAGCTCATTGCAACGCCGCGCGGCGGCTTTCATCATTTGTCTTTAGCCTGACATGCAACTCAAGTTGATTATGTTTACTTGCAACAATTTGCTCTTGCTGCACTTAGCATACCCTTTGGCAATCAAATGTTAACAGAAGGCTGTTATCATGCAAAACTGAGATTAAAAAAAAAAAAAAACTCAGGAAAACTGTATAAAAACTGTTTTGGTATGTCAAATGCATCGACACTTGGAGCTACTTTAGATCAGGGTATCTTTTAGTCGAGAACACCTAATGCTTGCATGCTTTTCATTTGCAAATTTGATGGATCACAGACGGTGGAGGTTGGCATTAGCCGCTGTAGTTGGCCAAGTTGCATGCTGTTAATAGCAGCTGTTAATGGTTCTGTAATTGACCAAAGGGATGGGGCGCTCCATTGTTTGTTGTTTGCGTTGTCTACTTACTGAATTAAATAAGAGTGCATTTGCAAATTGATGGTCACTTACCTGAAAGTAAAAAAATCAAATTGGTTTTATTTAAGAAAAGTTTTATAATTTACGGCAATTATTGTTCATTACTTAAAAAGCGCTTCTCTATGCAATTCTCATTAAGTCAATATACAATACATTTGTGAGAGCAAGTAATCGGATAAGCAAGACATGTTAATTAAGAATTGGACAGAGTTAAAAAATAACCTAAAAGTCTATCTCAGCTATGCCAGCGGTTAGCTTTATACTTTTTCAATTCTTCTCAAAACATTTTTAAATTACGCTTTTGCTGCTTTCATAAATTAAAATGTGCGCTTTACTATACTAGAGTTTATTAGAGCATTCATTGGTTTTTCCTATTTCAGATCCACACATTTCACCACAATTATCTGACCACTAACACCAGCTGCCAACCGCCGTCCGCAGTGCATTAATTTACAAATATTTCTAAGCTGTATTTTTTTTTTGCCAGTACCTTCAGCACCATTCAGTGAGCCTTTGGGGCAGGCTTAACTATATTTTCTTTTTTTTTTTGTATTCAGACTACTTAATTCCTTGAATATTCAAGGACCACAAAGCTCAAACCAAAAAGCAGTTGTCGCTGGCAACCACAAAACTAGACACGAGTCAATGGAGGAAGGCATTGGAGGGATATTGGGAGCGAGTATTGGCCCGGATTTCGGATGCGAATTGTGGGCTGCAGTTTCGTTGATGTGGAGCGTTTTGTAGAGCTGTGAATGGGCACTTTTTTACACATTTCTCTAATTTTTTTTTTATTTTTTTTTTGGGTACAACCAGAAGGACGAGTATATTGAAGTGTTAAAGAAAAATGCAGTCGAGTGTGGCGAAAGGACATTACTGGCTTTTAGCGACCAGCAGGGAGAACATGAACACATGCAGCGGGTGTTGTGGAAAAGGAGACAGTGGGGGACGGAACGGGCCCGAACGGCAAGACCAACACAAAATAAAATGAATGTTGTATGGCAGAGGCGGCCAGGCAGGCAGGCAGGCAGCTAGCATATTGAAGTGTTGAAGTCGAATCACAGCCAGGGGAATGGTGGAGCATGGGCTCTGAAGAACTGGGAGCACTGGGAATCCAGGGAACTGGCGGACCAGTCGATGAGCACGCCCCACTGAAGTCGTAAGTGCCGTTCGCCACTGGATGACAATAAATTTCCATTTAATCGGATTTATTTGAAATTCTTATTTCTCTCCCTCAATGTGTGCGCGTGTGTGGTGTGTGTGTGTGTGTGTGTGTAAGTGTCAGCTTTCTCGCTCACTCGCATTTTCCCTCTTCCACACGCTGTCGCTTGTATAATTCTCCATAGCTGCTGCGGTTTTTACAGCAGTCGCGTGGCGCTTGCTCCAAATTTTTTATTGTTTTTAACGATTGCTCTGCCCGGCCGCGACGGCGACGGCGACGACGGCATTGGCACAAATGACCATGTTGAAAATTTTCATTCACTGTACGTCATATTTTTTTGCGATTTTAATTTCATTTGATTTCTGCACAGTGAAGAGAGCAGGACTGAGAGATAGACGCAGGCAGCAAAATTGTAAGGAGAACGGGAAAAGTCGACTTCGCTGATTTTGTATGCAAATTCCAGGCCGATACAAGTGGAATTTGAAGAGGCGCTGATGCGGTTGGAGTAGAGCATTTGCTTTTTGGCATTTTAATTAAATTTTTTAAACGGGTTCACTCAATGACAAAACGATCCGTATGAGCTAGCTAAGTGAATGCTGATTTATGTTTTGGCCAGCAAAAGATGAACATTCAATGTAAATAAACATGCACGCGCTTAAAAATCAAATGCTAGAAATATACAGAATAAGTTAAATAGCTAGTTAAGCTAAGTAGAATATATGGATGTATGGGTATGGGTATGCACAGTGAGCTTGGTTGAGGATCGCCATTCAGTCAGAAGGTAATAGAAGCTGACGTGTTAAGGACCTGCTCGTTCCACCCACTGCCACGTGCAGTGTCATCAAAAATGCATTGCAGCTGCTGTTAAACTCCAACTGCTAAGCAACACCTCCTACCCCTTACCCCCTACGGGCTGGGTCGTGCACCTCTCTGCACCATTCGCATCGTCAACGACCGCAGCTGTTTGGCAGCTTTGCCAACGGCGCGGCGTGAAAATTGCGCGTTTTGTTTGTTTGTTTTTTGTTGACACGGGCTGCAGTGGCTGATGCTTTGATATGCTCGACTCCAGCTGCACCACCACCACGCTATGCGGCACCACTCTGCTCCCGCCCCTGCCCCGCTGCTTGGCTGGCTGGCTACTGCCTTGAGCTGGCATTTCACTTAGCCCCGGCCAACACCTTTTGCGTTTACTTCCACATCTACTTTTGGCTAGTCAATACCGCACATTTTTATGCTTTGACATTTTTATGCGCTCCATTTTTACGGCAATGGCAGCTGACTGACTTGAGACTAACTGCGTTTTCCAGCACTGGAGCGAGAGCTGCCAGCGAGAACTACGCGTCGCTGCTTGTTTCGATGGTTCCCCGTTTGCTAATAAAGTTCTTTGGCTGCTTTGCCTGCTTTGGCTGCTTTTCTTGTCTTTGACTTTAATGCGCTTTCAATAAAATTTTATTCGAGTTTTGCTTGCATGCAAATTTTATGACCCTACGTTCCTGCTCTCTTCCCTCTGACTAACTCTTGGAGCCCCCTTTCTGTCTCTTTCAACCTATGGCTACAAAAATTGTCAAACAAACAAAAGCAACAAAATGGCAATGCAATTTTTTATTTAGCGTAGTTTCTTTTTTTTTTTTTCAATCGTTATTATACCCTGTACCCTTGGAAATTGCAAATAAGTAAAAGAAGGGTATTTTATAGTTATTTTTTGAAACAAAAACTGTTTTAAGAACTTCAAAATATTTTGAACTATAAGACGAACTTTTAACGGCAAGCCTTAAAACAGCTGATCCCAAACGCAAACCGAAACACAATCTTTTTTAAAAATGATTTGTTTCAAATTTAAAAAACTTTGAGTGAGTCTCGGCCCCAAACATTTTGATTTATCTCTCTATATTTGGTAAATTCAAATTTTGGATAGAAAAAAAGTGTAGCCAGCAAGTTCTATATGAGAATATCTATGTGCCTGAAATATTTTTAATAGAACGCGCAATTATTAACTGAAGATTGAAATGTTTTTTAAATTTTTTTCAAATATATTAGAGAGCAAGACCCAAACCAAAGCCTGCTTGGAGGATGTGAAAAACGAGGTTTACGCAACGAGTCTTAAGACAGAAAGTTGCTTCCAGCTGCAAGCCGAACAAAGGAACATATTTCTCGGGCCTTACAATCCTGAATCACTAAATTTAAAAATGTTTGCCCTGACTAACTGACAGATTGGTGATCAACGCACAGCCCAAGCCGTAAGAACAACGATGCTGAAACTTTCACTGTAGTTACCTTAATTCCTTCAAACTAGTTACAGGGTATCTGCTTGCACAGACAGGCACGATAAGTGTGTGGTCTTATTTGTTATTTTTCTTCATTTTATTTCATTTCTGTCGCTAGCAAATTCATTGCAGTTGTAACGGTTCTGTTGCCTGCCTGGCACGCCATTTTGTCGCTTTGTTTTTGTTGTTGTTGTTGCGACTGTAAATTGCGCTTGTTATCGATAAATCATGCAACCATTATTTATGGTGTTCTGATGTGTGAGTGTGTGTGTTTGTATGTGTGCAGCTGCCTGCATATGTGACTGTCGTAACCCCTGCTCGCTGATACCTCATACCAGCTATCTCTTGCTCTCTGTCTCCACCTTTATCCCTCTCTCACTCTATGTTTGAAAATTATTTTTCAGTTTTCGATTTTTCGCTGTGAAATACCCATTTCATGTACGTACGTTGGTTGCCGTGTGCCGTTGCCTCAGTTTCTTTATTTTTTTCCATTTTTTTTATTCATTTTCTTTCTATTTTTATGGTTTTTCTCTTTGCTTTGCACTCACTCAATGCGATTTTTCGTATTGCACGCTTTTTAGCATATGCCATTGGCCGCTTGCCCCTTTCCCACCGCCCGCGACCATACTCGCAGCTTTTCATTGTGTGTAAGGTTTTTCACTTTGGATCTCGTTTTTTTTTCGATTTTTTTTTTTTTTTTTTTTTTGTTGCTGTTTTTTAGCATTTAATACAGTTGAGTGTCTGGCACAAATGTTTGGTAGAAATCGATAAACTGACAAATTGCTTGTTGGACTGCATGTGTGTGTATGTGTGCTTGTGTGGGTGTGTGGTAAATGGTTAAGAGCTTGGTCGCTTGGTCGCGTGGTTGGCTGGTTTGGTACGATGCTGCAGCAGCAATGCCAAAAGAGGACAATTTGTACAACTGTAATTGTTGTCATATTTAAAATGCAGCGCATTAGTTACATTTGCAAAGGGAAAAACCTGTCAAGCTGTTGCGGCTTAAAGCTTACAATTTGTTGAAGCTATAAGGTAATTAGTGTTTTACTTTATAGATAAAAAAGCTTATAACTGAACCATGCATAAAACACACTCTAAGAGCTGCATAGGTGAAATTTTGTAGAAGATTTCTTTTGGATGCTTATATAGATTTCTTCAAGTTCTGCCTGAAGTAGGCACGTTTTCTAACCCAGGCGATGTCGGGTCATATTTTAAAGTATTTACTAATAATTTTAAATGAGTCTCCTTCCTTAAGTTATCAGCTCTTAACATTAAGCCGGCAAGCCACAGAATTATTAATGGCTAACTAAAGGCTAAGCAGCAGCTATGAAGAAAAGTACTTAACGCAGCCAATGCATCAAAATGTTTTAGCCACAGAGATTAAAGACACGAGTGCACAGAGAAAAGGCGCCAATCAATCTAATGCAAGGGAGAGCTGGCCAATAAACTGTTCACAATGAGATTTACAGCCGAAAAGCTGCCTAATTACAGCGAACAATGTTGACAAAATCCGCAGCTAATGCACTGCAAAATAAACCAAAGTCAAAAATATAAACATAAATAACACTTAAAGCTGATGCACACACACACAGAACGAGCCCGTACTCCTCTGTACGGCTAAACAACTCTCTGTCCGTTCAAATAAATTAAATTCAGTGCAGCTGAGCTCAACGTTGGCAGCACCGGCGGCAGAGCAACAAATGGTTTTTTTTCTTCTGGACATTGGCCAGACAAGACAAATGCCAACGGCCAAGTAAACGGCCAAATGGCCAAATGTGTTGAAAGGCAGCACAGCACACGACACACACACACACACACACACACACTCACACACACAGGACATGGCATGAGTAAAAAAAAGCGCAGCCAAATAATATCGAAAACAATTTTCAAGCACTTAAGTGCAGTCTGGAGGTCGTATGTTGGATCTGGTCTGGTCGGGTCCGGTCTGCTCTGCTCTGCTCTGCTCTGGGCTTAGGTCTGGGATTTCGATTTGCTGGCCCGCAGGCTGCTTTTTTACGGTTATAAATTTTCGACGCTTGCACTTATCGATAATAGATTAATCTACTTGGGACATGTTTGGCATATAAAAAATAGAAATTAAATGAAAGAAAAATCGAAGGAAAAAGCAGCGCAACTTTAAAGGGTTTCGACACTTTAATTAGAAAACTCATAAAATTGCTTGGCAAATATTTGCGGAGCACAAATATGCTGCTGTCTGGCATTTCAGCAACTGGCCAAAAGGCATTGCCTTTGTTTGTGCAAGCATGCATGCATTTTATTAAAATTTTGCGCAAAGCAATCAATGCAAATACCAAATACACAGACAGTCAGACTGAAGGACTGACGGAATATAACCAAACAGTAGTCGTTCGTTACCTTGACAAGCATATCATATTCGTCTCCAATATGTTGGTGACAATCACCTGGGGCTATCAAAGTGCTGCCAATAATGTGACAACTCACACATACAGGCGGCAGATACATCCAGCAGATACCCGTTGCAGCCTGCAGATACAGATACATCTCAACTTTGTGGCTGTTTTTTCGTTCGTGTTGCATGCGTTATATTGAAATATTAATTTTGATTTTCTATTGCTGTCTCCCAGCGTCTGTTTATTATTTGCTTTTCACCAGAATATGTTGAACATAGCAACTGCAACTGCAATTGCAATTGCAGTTATTTATATATTGAAATAATGAATACAAGCCAGAGATAGCACTGTATTTGGTCGACAACAAACTGACAGTTGTTATACAAATTTCAATAAATAGCAAAATATAATAATAAATTTGCAATCAATAAGAAAAATTCGAAATTTTTAATAAAAGCCTTCACAACTTTACGTCTCCAGTAAAACAAGATTAAATGTCAAAAGTTTTCGTTAGCCATATGTTAAATATGTAAGAGTCCTTTAACAAAGAAGCTGGTTGCAAGTTTTTTTTAACTAGAATCTTACGTATACAAATAAAATCCGCTTATTGCTGAAATGGTTTTATGTAAATATTAAAGAATTCTTTCTTGTTGACATTCACAACAATTTGCAGTCAAAAAGCCAACGGCTGGATGTATATAAAAGATTAATGCGATTTATTCACATCATTCATAAAAGGTAGTTTCTAAACCAAAAATAAGAGCACAACCTTATCTACTACGCGCAGCAAAATACCTTTTCAATTGTTCAAACATATCTATTTTTCACACTTTATTCAACTGCAAACATTCAATATTTTTCTATGCATTTATCAAATAAAACTCGTATACTCTCATCTATTTTTTTGACGTATGCATTTCGTAATGCCTACAAAACACACAATTTTACAAATCTGACGCTAGTCACGTGCCCGAATTGCAAACACACAAAAAAATATGAAATACAAAACCCGAAAAAAAGAAACAAATATTATATATATTATATAGAAAACAATCAGAGCAGTTGGCGAGGCACTGACAAAGGTCATAGTTTTTTGTCCGCAGGTCTGGGCCGGTCATGATACAAAAACACAAAACGTATAATTTTCATCAATAATACCGCTGCGCAGACAAGTGAATTTGATGAAGCCACCGTCGTTACACCCGTTCCTCTGCACCAGTTGACAACGACAACGCCGTGGGAGGTCCTGGAGCACACACACACACACACACACACTCGAATTCGCATTCACATTCACAATGGGACACCGTCATGTGCTGACGGCCAACAAATGTTTGGGGTATTTTAGAAAAATACGTTACAAAATAGAAGAAAAAAAAACGCAGAGAGAGCGATGAACATAGTATATACTGAGTAATAATGGTATTTATTTCTAAATAAAATGCCACACGACACACACACTCACGCACACACACACACACACACACACACACACAGACACACACGCATTTGAGAGAGGTCAAAGCGCTTTAAGTCCCAGGGCAGCCAGCATAGGGCATACTTCACATGTGCTGATGTCAATTTTCAGACTTTTTATTTTGGTCAGAGACAATGAAGCCCGTGGTATGCGCTTGAATATTTAAATTTTTTTGTTTTTTTAATTTTTTTGTAGTGTGTGTTAAATTGTGTTTGTCTATGCCATTTAAAAAAAAACACAGCCATAAAAAATGCAGCAAATGCAATAGGCATTAGCAGATAATGGCTCACAGCTCAAGTGCAAAAACGAAATAGTTGCAATATTTAAAATATTTTATGTAGGAATTTTTTTAAAAGCCATTGACTAAGGTCTAAGTACCACATTATTTGGAGTCGAAACAACAAATACTCCATGCTTGTTCACCTTTGCATGCATCCCAATCAACCTTTAGCCACAGCAAGTGCAGGAAATATATGAGTTTTGTAGTTTGTCGGCTTATCGACTTTGTCCATGTGCGTCATAAATCCAGCAATGAGTCTATGTGTGCAGTCCAGGACACACTAGACCTAGCACGAGCTAGGCGCCTGCCTATCGTCGCCTAAACACGCCTCTGCTGCATATGTGTGGCGTTATTTTATTGGTTAGCGCTTTGTTTATTTGTACATTTGTTATTTACTGTTGGGCTTTATAACTTTTTCATACGCTCCATATGAAAAAATATCAATTTTTACACACTGAAACCGTGAACGGGCCATGAAAATAAATTGCTCGGCTTTTGTTGGGGAAAACGTTGCAACCGGTTATCAAATGCATTTTAGCATTATGGCTAGCAATAAATTATTGTTGTTTGGCAAATAGTTAAAGAAATCGGCTTATATAAGGGGCGTGCTCGGTCACGCCCAACATTTAACACCGAGTGTGGGCTGTCAGTGCAATGCAATTCATTTTTCATATTTGCCAGAGAAAGCAAAAAAATAATAATAATAAAAATAAAGTTGTGTGCGGGTTGCAAAGTAATTTAACAAATGGATTTCTAAACAAATACGGAAGTTTAATTTGTAACCAAAAGGACATGCGCATGGCGGAAGCAACAACAGCAACAGCAGCGGCAGCAGCGGCAACAGCAGCAGCGGTAGCCGTGGCAGCGGCAGAGGAAGCTAAGGAAATGTATGCCAATGGCAGTGGGCGGCTGGGTGGAGCTGCCAACTGGGAGCTGCTAGCTGATAACTTGGTAGCTGTGTCCGCAGACCGCTGCTAGTACAAGCAAAAACCGCAGGCCAAGCAAACGCAGAAGGCGAAGCTAAAACCAACACTGTGGTTCTGACACTGCGAGTGGTGTGAGTGGGTATATCCTGTGTGTGTGTGAGTGTGTAGGTGGGTGTGGGCGTGTGCGTGTTTGTGTGTTCCTCTGACATGGCAGCATATTCGCACTTCAAGATGGCTTCGATATTTCTTAGTCAACAAAATGGCGATTGCAAAATTGTCGTACTTGGTCTGCGCAGCGCAGCGTTAAGAAATTACTTTACTTGGCCAGCGACAATTTGTGGCATAGAGCCCAAACGCCACCCAAACAACAAGAACAACAACAACGACAAGCAGAAGAAGAACATCCACTGGCAACACCCAAAGTTGACACAGTTTACTTTGTTGCCACATTTATATAGCTTGGCTGGCAACTTTTATGGCACTTTGGCTTTTGTCTTGAGCTTGGTGCCGACTCAAGTCGGGCTTGAGCCAAGTCAACGGAAATGGCGGCCGTCGTAATTCTCAATTTGCCAAGGCGACAATTTAATGGGTTTTCAGGTGTGTTTGGCTGCGAGTGTGTTTTCAAATTGAATTGAAATTGCAGAAAATTACATTAAAAATTAATTAAATTGATTGCAACGCACAGCCACGGCAACTGTCACTCGCAGCAACGCCGGCTAATGAGAGTGTGCGAACAAATAGTGAAATCGACAGAGACAGAATGGAAAAAGAAAATACTATTCCACCCGACTGCATTAATAATACATTTTGCCAGCGAGCATTTCAAAGAATCTGCAATTACAAACGCAATTGGCAACGCTTAAAATGTAATAATTATTAACTTCTTCGCATTGATATCTGATAGCTCATTATTTTATATTATTATTTGTATAAATATAAAAAAAGAACAACCAACTGACATACACATCACTCAAATGCTTCGCAAGATTTCTAAACTCAGTTTAATGAGTATGAAAATTCATTTATTACGAGTAAGAGCATGTAAAGTTCGTTGTCTTTTCGTTACAATTGCCTTAGCTGTGTTTGTTTGCATTTGCAATTTAGTTTGATTGCCCTTGCCGTGGCCTCCTGCGCTGTCAGGCGTCGTCTGTCGGCTCTGATTGCCTGACTTATAGCACCAATTTAATTGGTTGCCTGCCACGTCAAAGACAGTCGAAATGAAGAAATATTATATGGCTGTTTGTTCCCACACGCTCCCCCCTAGCTACACCCCGCTTCTCTATCCATTGCAATGTTGCAAATCAATTTGCTTTTGGCAACTTTTGCTACCTGCTGCTCTCCGTGCATATTTGTATTTGTACAAAACATAGGCAAAAAGTTTCGTTTACTTATTGCCAAGAAGTTCTGCCTTGTGTTGTGCCTCCCTGTGGCACATTGAGGCACCGAACGGAAATATGGTCTGGGTATACGAATTTTAGCAACTGGCAATTGCAGCGTTTTCTGATGTTGCCAAATATGGGAAACTCAACTGGAAAAGAAGCCAAACCGTTTGCTGTCAAGCGGTTGCGGTGCAAGTTTTGACAAGTTTTATTATTTTTTATTTATTTTCGGGCAGCAGGTGCTACGTTAGAGAGAGGTCAGACTTGTGTCCAATTGCCTGCAGCTGTTGACCAGCTATTAAATTAGCCTTTGCTGAACTGAAGCCAGACAAAGCCCAGAATGTGCAAAGAATGTTAAGGGTTTGAAAATGTCGAGCACTACTCATATTTTGTAAAAAGAAAAAGAATAAGCTAATATTTAATAATAATAATTAAAGGCCACAAGCATCTAACGCCTCTCGGCTGCAGAAATCGTCAAAAAGGCTGACCCATTGTGAACAGTTCAAACAATTAACACTATAATTAAAGCCGCAAGCACCGCGAAGGCGTTTCAAAGCTTATGTCAGTCAGATCAGCTGCAAAGAATCGCCAGAAAAGCCGACACCTTGAACACCTCAAAGCGAACGGAATATTATAATTACGCGCCTGTCTGCGACTACGTTTGCGTAAACAATGTACACGGCAAAGCAAACAACGAAATGGCGTCGTCGTTTGCAGACCGACAACAAAAGCAACAATGGCAACAAAGTTGAAACCAAGGTCTTGGTTGTTGTCTCGTTGATCAAGCAACATTTTAATAAAGTTGACGCTGTACATTGACAACGTTGTTTACGTCTCAACAGCAGCGCAGTTGTGGTGGTTGTTGTTGTTGTTGTTATTGTTGCAGTTGTTGTTCTTGTCTCTGCAGCTGTTTTAATTAAATTTTTAAAAAATCTTTTATCGCTTGTTTATCGTTGCATGTCCCTTTTGAGTTATATGACAATATGTACGTAAATTAAAATTGCATTAAAAAAGTTGCAAGCCGCGACGAAAATAAATATATACATACACTCTTATATATATACATATAGATACAAACATGTGAGATTGTAGCTTGCCAGCATAATTGCAGATTTTTAATTGCCAGCCCAGAGTGTATGTCTCGGCATGGCCACCAAATTATCATAATGAGCTGTAAAGATCGAAACCGTACCGAAAACCAGCGAAATCGAATAAAATAATATATCACGCATACGACACTTGAACCGTGACCTGCAACGTCAGCTAAAGCAAAAGTTGCGACCTCGACTTTGCGGCTGGAGCACGGCACATTATTTTCCTTGATGGCTTATGCCTGCTTATTAGGGTGTTCACAAATAAATATAGAGCGGACAAATGGTCATGCTTATTCGAAATGGCAGAGCAATATTCATTTCTGTAACAGATCAAAGAAGTTTCACATAATTTCTTTTAGCGTATTATCCAAAATTTCACTTAAAACACGACTCTAAAAATCATTCAATAAAATGTTTTTTTTTTTAACAAGAACATGTAAATCATATTTAAATATATTATTATTCATTTCCAAGAAAGTCTGTTTTTGTGGTTAACTTTTGTGTACCTCTATTGCCCGTAACGAATAAAGGATTTTCCTCATTATTGGAGTTCCGTATATTCATGTCAATCAATTTTTTGCTACAGCTTTTAAGCACCAGCCTAAAATACTGGACATTGTCTTTCTCTTTATGAGCCGCTTTTTATTCCACGCTCTGTTGCAGCCGCCTTTCGACTTTTGGTCATTTCAATTGCTTGCTTCCTCATTTTATTGAAGCTGACATTGGGCTGGCAGCGACAGAGCAGTGACAAAGGACGTGGGGAAGACCCGAGGACATCAGCGATGTTGGCCGCAGCATCGTTTTATTTATGTGGCCATATAATATATATATATATATATATATATATATATATATATATATATATAGTAGGCTGTACAGACGAGTCATAAGAGGAGCGAATGTGAAGTTCGCCTGGGTTTGGGTCGCCTCACATAATTATGCGCATTTTTTGTAATTAAATATTCCTTGTAATTTGCATGCGCGCACTGTGGAAACACCAGCGCCTGCATGCATTTATTTTATGGTCGCCGCCTCTTTTGTTGTCAATTTTAAAGGTAATTGAAAACTACAATAAAGCGGTTTTTATAATTATAGGCTTCGCCGTTGCCGTTCGACATTGTGTGTGTGTGTAAGTTGTCGGGCGGGATTAAAGTGCTTGAATCTCAGCTGGAAGCTGGCACAGAAAACTTTTAGCCAAAGCAAAGAACAACATTTTTGTTTTTTTCAATTTCCGGCTTAAGTCAAACAAATGTACTTCAAGCCAGCGAGCCAGCAAATGGTGGCAGCTTCAGCGTTGCCTCTGCTCAGGCAACGGAAGTTACTGCTGCTTGTTAAAAAAAAAAAAAAAAAAAAGAATTCAAAAATAAAAAAAAATGTACGAAGAGCTGCGCAGATTTTCTACATTTTTTTTTATTTACACCGGATATTAATTTTATAGCAGACGGCAACGAGGCGCAAGAACTTGACAAACGCGTTGCGGGCTTTTGATCTGAATAACACACGAGTTCTCTAACAATAATTTCAGTTTCACGCTTCCGCCTGTCCAGCTGTCTCATGTGTATATGTGTGCGTGTGTGTGTGTGTGTGAGTGGGGAGACAGCTAATAACATATACAACTTCCGTTACCGGAAGCGTGCAAGTGAGCGGCCATTTTGATAAGACCGTATGCGACTTTTTGATATGCTAAAAGCAAATGTCTTGTAAGCTCAAACTCTTCTTACCTTGCACCAGGTGGGCGGTTAGAGCCAACGTGAGGTATCCCAAGCAAGTGGGCGAACGCATCGGTAAACACCTCAACCGACTTTTATGTACATTTTCTTTTATGTTTTGTCAGCATAAAAAATGCATGCACAACCTTCCCGGGGTAAACAAACAAACAAGACGCCCCCCGTTGGTGTCAACCAACGCACAACGCTTTGTATGCACGGCCCCAACGCCCCCTTCCCAGTCGCCCCGCCGCAGCCCAGACTCTCACACCCTATTTTATACGCTTGACAGCAACGCAAATAAACAACAGGTTGATCTCGAAATTTATTTAGAAAGCAGAAAAAAAATATTGTAAATTCATCAGGGCGAAGCCCTAATACGCTTTCAACGGTTCACAATGCTATACTATGTGAAATCTTTAACAGAAAAGAGAAACTTACGTTTGCTTCTTCAAGTATTTAACTAACTATATATGCCCTTATGCAAGCCATTTATTGAAGCCGTTAGGATATTATTTGGCTGCAAGCTAGCTTTGATCTGAGTCGGTTTAAGCCAGGAACTCTAATGTTGTATTTAAACCGAATCTTAAACGCTTTTAGTTTTAATTAAATTTATGATAAGCCGAATAGTTGAATTGAAATAAACATAGCTAACTATCGAATGATCAATGAACAGAACCATTTGTTGGGCTTGCAGGTAGGATTAAATAAAGTCAAAATCAAACCTACCAACCTATTCCAAAAGGAAAACTACTTTTTTATGTAAGGGTATTGGGACTGCATCAAATGCATGTAATGCATTCAAGCTGCTGTTGTAAACAACGTTATTCTTTCTATCCTTTTTTCTGTGCTGTGCCCTTTATTTCTTGTTGTTTTGTGATGAGTGTATTTTGCCCTTTGTGTGTTTGCTGCTGCAGTGCATCACAGGATCGGCCCATGCTGCGTTTAATGTGCTTATGAAAAACAGGAAGCTGCCTGCCAGCCTGCCTGCCCGCCCCCCTGCTAGCCGTATCCTTGACTCCGTCTGTGCCAAGCAAATGAAAAATGCACAAAGCAGGCAGCGCAGCAGCTGGCGGCGCAGGTAGCAGCAGAACGCTGCAAACTATGCTATGAAAAATATGCTAAATTAAATTAATATCACAAAATGGAAAAAAATGCAACCACCTTTGCCGTTTTGTTCAGCATGTGAAACTCGCCAATGGTTTTTACAGCCAACAGATAAATAAACAAATTTCTCAACAAATAAACAAAAATATGCAAGCGTTTGTCATATCATAATTGCAATTCAACAAAGGACAAAGTTTGTAAATTAAATCACAGTCCAAAAATTGTCGTCTGTAGAGCATATGCTGAACCAAATTGTTTTAAATAAAATGTTATACAGTACATTTGCTTTATATTCTATAAATCCTATGAAATAAGATCGAATTATGTAGAGACTAATTTCAGAACAATTTTGTACGTTTTGATTAAGCAAAGCTAAAAAGTTAATTGAGGAAAAATTGTAAGAAGTTACTAAGATCCACAGCAAAAAAATTACCTTCTCCTGCATTACTGACAGCGAGAACTATGGAATCGTGATCAGAGAGGAGAGTACTGAACACAAGCCTGTAGAGATTAAAAGACTTACTGTAAAAAATAATGAAAAACTAATTATCAGCCATTTTTTACTCGAATACCCAGTACCAGCGTTTTTTCAAAATTAATTAAGCTAAATTAAGTTTGACAGCATTTATAAATATGCATATAATATAAACCAAATAAAACGCAGTAAACGACTCGACCGACTATACGATATTAAATTAAATTAACTACATGCATGGCAAAAGGCGAGAGAGAAGGAGCGAGAGGAAGAAACATATGCATAAAAAATATATATTAAATTACTTATTTATCATTTTGCATCAATTTGTAAAATTTACTCATTAATTTAATTAAAACCAATTAAATGAAATTGTCACTGTCATTTGGGCATCGATTTTCAGTGCTGGCCCTGCCGGCCGCCTGCCTGGCTTTTGCCAAGTGTGGTTTTTTTGTGGTTTCATGGCCTCCAGCTAACCACTCTACCCTTCCGGAACTGGCCCGCTTTTCTCCCGTTGCTGATTAAACATGGAACCGAATCTGGCCGCCGCCTTGGCAATTACATATTTCACTTTGTACAAATTGCAAACGACTGTTGTTGCGGTAATTTAATAACTGCGCATTTAATGAAGCGACAGCTGATGCCCCCATGAAAGCTCCGTGCACCCGCACCCCCGTCTATAGTTCAGTGATGAGCAGTTGTCAAGGCCTGCCAAGGTATTTTGTTCATTATTTATGACAATATCCTTCGGCTCGAGTCGCATTTACACAAGTACTAATTGAAAAAAACAAATTGAATTACATTTCGACACTTCTCATGTTGCGCATACGCAGCGATGGCCATTCAAAGAGTTTACATTTCAGTGCGAGCTGCTTTAAGCATTCTGAAATTAACCCACAATATAAACTGAAACTTGCAACTAACGTTGGCAAATAAAAGTTATGTGGTTTTTTATCGTAATTATATGATGTTTATTTAAGGGTCTAGGAATTAAATATATAAATATATACTCAAAAATCACTTTAATATTTTATCTTTATTTTAGCCATGCGGCAGAATACTTGAGTCTGAAAGGCTCGCAGCCATTGAGTCGCTTATAGATAACACAACGTGTACCACTTGACACTTAACAGGGCACAAGCCATTAACTTTTCACGCTCGCGCCCCTGAAAAAGCAGTCGAGCCACGCCCACTTGTCAGTTGACGTGCATAAATTTTGCAGCATCTCGAAGCTGTCAGTGCGGCGCGTTCATATGAAAAATTGCCAAGGACTTGTAGCTAGAGAAGCTGTTGCTGTGCAGTGTGGATTGTGGATATGGCTTTGTTGCTGCTGCCGTTGCCTTGGGTCAGTTCTAGTTGCTGTAGACGAAAAATCAAAACTAATCAAAAGGCTCACACAGATGTCAGATGGGGCTCAGGGCCCTCAGGAAATTGGCGCAACAACGGCAAACAACATTTCCATTTGAACACATAAATTTTCGCAACAAATTCAATTTCCTCTTTGATTTTAGCAAACGAGCAGCGGCAACAGCAACGGCAACGGCAACGACGACGGCAACGACGACGGCAACGGCAATAGCAAATAAAATAAATAACTTCCCGGGAGCGCAACAGTTGCCTAACAAAACGGAAGCGGAAATGCAGCGCACACTCGCTGTATGTTTGTGTGTGTATGTGTGAGAACAAATAGCAAATAAGTGCAAAGCAACCAATTGATAAAGTAAAAAACACTTGAAACTGCAGTAACAAAGGCCGATGAGTGTGTTGCAACCAGCAGAAGCAACAACAACAACAACAGTAAGAGCAATAACAACGGGGCAACCACTTCATAAATAATTCATTTCCCGCCTGCTACGCTAACTTCAACAGCCAGCCGCCTATTTTTTTCTACTTTGTGTGGTTTTTGTTTGTTTTGGTTTTTATTCTTGTGCGGCGTACGTGGCCTATGCGCAACATATGCAGCACTCGTAGAGGCGTCGCTGCCGCAGTCGCCAAACTAACGTGAAATAGACACGAACAAAGGCTTTTCATGCCTTTGCAAGCATAAAATTGCTTTTTTGCAACAAATATCCTGGCCAGGCGGCAGTTGTGAGTCCTTGTTGAAGTTGACTCGTTTCTCTCTCTGTGCGTCTCGAGCTGGCGCTCCGGTCTACGGTCTACGGTCTATGGTCTACGGTCTACGGTCTCTGTCTGGATACTCGGCATGTTTGTCTATGAGCCAGTCCTGGTTCTAGCTGGCATCGGCAATGGCATTCGCTCTATTTGTTTGCAATTGCATGCGTATTTGATTCAATTTCTGCAATTTATTTGCAATTTGGCGACGGCGCCTTCTTTGCTTTTTATCTCTTTGATGATTGAAAGCACACGTTTCATCAGCACTCCCAATATCACTTACCAACAACACAGCAGTAGCAGCAGAAGTGGCAGTAGCAGTAGCAGTAGCGGGAGTCTATTAAATTTTTTAAATGTTGCCCCGTTGCTATTCAACATATTCATGGCGCACATTGTTATTGTAGTTGTCAGTTGTTGTCAGCCATCCGAAATGCATAAATTTAACACCTAGTAAGCAATTCACAGAACTAAGCTGCACACACACGCGCACACACACACTCGATGTTGCAGTCACACACAATGTGCAACACCCAAACATCCGTTTCCGGCTGCATCCGCTTTGGCGGTGCGTCGGCCATTTGTTTTGAAAGCAGCAACCGCTGCCGGAGCTGCAACACTCTGCGCATATATTAAATGCCGCTAAAGCAACACATAGCTGAATTATAATTAAATGCATTGCCCCCATGCGAAGGAAGTGCAACGCAACCGTCCGCACCCACAAAAGGGCAGCCTACAAGGGAATAGCCTAGAACCCGATGCATTAGACTCGGCAAATAGCAGACACTGACCGGCCAGGCAAATAAGCAATGTCCCAACTTACAACAACAGCAACAACTGTAACAAGAACAACAACTACAACGGCAGCTTAAGATATACAGCGGTTAGATAAGAACCGACTAGGCAGGGCGCAGTTAAATTCGCATAATATGCAATAAATCTTAATAAATAATAATTTATAAAACTGTATTTATTAATATGACTTAAACAAATGCAGCATATTTTGGGTATCTTGCCCGAATTGCACTCTTTCACATTATCTAAAAGTTCAATACTAAAGAGTGTATTATAATTAAGTCAAAAAAGGCTTATCACTTAGAAGGAGAGATATCCGATTACATTAAATAAACTCTTGTTCCGGATCAACAGTCGCGCCGGCTTAAGCGAGTCTGTCTGTCTGCTTCAACAAACTTGTCTCTTGTTTAACCAAACTGGGCTTTCAAGACCTTTACTAAAAGTCTTACCTAAAAGCAAAATCTCAAGGAAAGTGGACTACAATAATATCATATGGTTGCTAGAGAATCAATATTTCGCTAATTTATATATCCCTTAAAAGCACAAGGTTATGTTGTTTTGGCTATAACCCGCGAAGAGTTTATTAGTTCTGAATCTGAGCAGACGAAATCGCAGCAGTTGCAGTTGGTATTAAAAAAAGAGGCGCCAAAGAGGCGATACATTAAAACAAGGGTGGCATTTAAAGCGATAGGGTCATGGATCAACCGACTAGGAGCAATTTATGCAGCCAGCCAGACAAGGTCCAGGAGCTGCTCCAAAAAAGGGTAAACAAATGCCGAATGCAATGAGAACAACAGCAAGAACAAAAACATCAACAATAGCAAACACTATGATAATAAAGGCATTCATTATTATTCCGATTGCTGTCTCTGGCTGGGCTACTGCCTGCGGCGGCTGCTGCTCCTACTGCTGCTGCTGCAGTTGCTCCTGCTGCTGTTTTTGTTGCAAGTGTGGCGCCAAAGAAGCGATTAAATGGAATTGTGTCACAAACAAAACTCAAAAGCGTTGGCCAAAACTGCGCCAAGCGCGTAAAATTTATTCATATGTGTGCGAGGGGGGCGTGTGAGGTTGCGGCGGGTGCAGCTACAAGGATATCAAGTTCTATTCTGTAGTTTTTGGTCATTTAAATGCAAACGTAAAAATAATGCTGAAATGCAGCTGAAATTGCAATAGCGCCCGTTCGTCAGTCGCTGAGTAGAATGCCACATGTGGCATTGTAATTCATGATGCAACGCCGCCGACCGTTCCCATTGCCGCCTACGCTGCCCCACCCCTTTGCTAACTGACGCATAAATTGTTGCTACCCAATTACGGGCACTAACAATGGGTGCCTACCCCACAGCCCGTTCGCTTTATCACACGAGTTTTCCCCTCGCCCAACCTGTTCGCTGCGCCTGAATGCGACTCTGGCGGCATTGACCATTGTGTCTGAGCTCTTATTGTTGGTGTTGTTGTTGCTGCTGTTGTTTTGCTGCTCTTGTTGCCAATTTTAGGCCAAAATGTTATCATGTCAGTCGCAGTCGTCGGTGCCTGCAGCAGCCATAGCAACAGCAGCCTCTAGTTCTACGGCCTTGTCCACCCACGATGTGAGTGTGAATTTGCGTAAATATAATTTATTTACGCACTAGCACGGCCCCTGGTTTTAGCTTAGAGTCTGGTCCTTTAACAGAGACAGAGACAGCCCTGATTACATAAGCCTAACACACACACACATGTGCATTTTGCTGCTGAGTCTGGCGTAGGCGTGACATTTAAGGCTTTAAAAATAGCCGGCCACTGTCAGACCAAGCCGGAACGTTTAATTAGAATGCGGCCGGTTTGGGAGCTGTCTCAAATATGCCGGCCAAAATGGCAAATGGCCTATAGCAAACGTTTGCTGACACCGCACCACACCCGCACCCAGCAGCACCACAGAATTTGTCTCTCTGTTTGTATGCGGTCATTCAAATAGAGCAATAGACCACACTCAATGCATTTACCCGTGTAGATTCCGTCTAATAATGCATCGCAATAATGAGTACATTCAGTGGCAAGTTTAATTAAAATTTTCAATCAGTCATTTTCGAAATAGAATATCAAATTATTATTTGCTGGCTCAGTAAACCGAAGCGACCACAAATTAACCAACCAACCAAGGAACGGCCTAACACGCTTGACATATAATACAAAACTGATTTTATACGAAAGCTTAATTTTCTAGGAGCCATAAGATATAGTTGAGTAGATTTACGTAAGAAGCAAAGTGAAGCTCTGAACTTGAATCTTGAAAAGTGAGAAGACAGACAGGAATAAACATGATATTGATAACTGAAATGAATTCGCAAGACTAAACCCACTTTTTCGCTTTAAACAAAACAGAAATGTCTGCTTATCTGCGTAAATCGAAAGCAATATTATTATTGAGCGAGCCAATCGAGAATTGGGCATAGTTGTGGGATAATTGGGAATTCATAATACCCAAAATCGTCGCAACTTCAATCAAAATGAAAAATCAAAGCTACGGCAAAAACACATCAACGATTGAAACGAAGTCCACATGGGGAGTACAGCTGATGCCAGGAGCAGGGTTGATGATTTTCATGGTTTGTGCCGCTTTCAGCTGGAGTGAGCGAGTAGAAGCGAACAGGAGTTGGTGAGTGGTGAGCGGGTAGCAGGGAGCGGGAGGAGGGGTGCCACGGACACGCAAGGATGTGCCAATTGGCAATTGCAATTGCAAAAGCATTTCCTTTCCACGTGTATTAACATAATCAAATTGGATTTGTGCACAGGATAATGATGAGCTTCATTATTGGTTGTGTTGCGTTGCGCAGTTTTTATACCCTGTGGCTATACAGCTTAATCAGAAGGGTATTTTGAAGTGCTGCATATGTCTGTAAGCAATATAAATTTATTAGCTCAAGAATTTCTAGATATTCTCTTGATTTAATATTATAATATAATGGATCTCTAATAAGATGGAGTTTAATTATATAAACTCTTTGAAACCCAATGGAGACTAACTCGTAGTCGAGCTGCATTTTATGTTGTTGTTACATTGCATGTCCGTGTGTGTGCGTGTGTGTGTGTGTTCGTATGTGTGTTGTTGAAGATTTTAAGAGGAACTTCAGCTCATGTCCTTTTTGTCGTCGTTGTCGTTTGTTGTCAGCGTTCGTTGCTTATTATAAATTATAATGAATTTGCTGCTGCCAGCCACTTGTTGTCAGCGGCAACCAGTCTGTCCCCACCCGTCATACCCTATACATTGTCCGCCCTCCCTCCCTCAACCAGCCTTTGCTGCTGCTCATTCCTCTGGAAAATTAACGCACATGAAGTCGCTTCACTGACTGGCTGGTTGGCTGGCTGGCTGGCTGGTTGGGTTGGACTGTGTTGTGTTGGGCATGACTAGGTGGATGGGTGGCATAATCGAAGCACTTGGCTTGTCATTTTGTTGTTACCTGTCAGATAGCTTATAAACCTGTCTCGGCATGTGTCGCCATCGCCAGCGCCAGCTTCCAAGTTGCGATTTGGCCGGGACTCGTTTTTTTGGTTTTGTTATTTTTCCCTTTGCCCCGGAGGCAGCAAATTTTGCGCTTATTATGTAAATTTTTGGAACGCTCCAAAAATGATAGCCCGAAGCTTTAAGCGTCTACAATTAAAATTTAAATCAAATACGGCGAGTACAGTGCTTTGCGGGCTACGTCGTCTAATTTAATTGAGCCAACAATGAAGCCAAGTAAGCAAGTGCCAGGCAACTTGGCTAACTGTCAGCCCGCGGCCATAATGGCACTTCCACTTGAGAGTCGGGTTCTCTTCTTATTTCTTTTTTTCTCAATTTGAGCTGATGGAGTTTGAGTTGCGGCTCCGCAACAATTAACTAGCAATTTTCAAATAAGCGTTCTTTCATAATTGAGCCAGTGCTCCACCCTTGGTTGGGTGTAATGAAAAGAGCTGCAAAAGAATAACCGAAAGCTGAAAAGATTTTCAATTGGCATCATCGTCAGCGTTGGCAGCCGCAGCTGCATTATTATTAGCATTATGATTATCATTATCTTGGCCATTATCATTGCCTTCATCAGATGCCATATTATTATCGTTGGCTGCTTGCTTTTAATTTTTTTCGGCGGGGCAGCCGTTGCAGCAGCTTACTTGCCACTTGCCTTTGTTGGCTGAAAGCAGGAGACAACCCATTGAAAGCTGCAACCAGCGACAGGGAAGAGAAACAGCAAGAGCGAGAGCCAAATAGAGACTGGAGGCTGAGATGCGACAGCGAGAGAGCATGACTGCAATTGTTGCAAAAGCCAAAGTCAAGCCCACAGCCAGGTAAGCCTGGCAGTCGGCTTGCTCGGAGTTCTGCAAAGTTCTTGCCAAAGGGGTTTTTTTTGTTATTTCTGGTACCTTCTATTATTATAAATTGTTATAGAACTTAAATTGCATTCAAACGATTATGTGTGGCCAGAATTAAGAACTGTCATTGTAATTGGCATTATGCTGCCGGTCGCTTGAGCCCTTGACAGATGATTGCCCCGCAATCTCTTATTGAGTTAATAAGCTGAAACTTGCTTAAATATATATTGATTCAATAGCGCATTTTTCTTGAGCTAATGAAGGTAAACTAGCCCAATAAGCCCTCTTCAAATGCAGAAACGCCCATTTGTTTGAGCCCAGCAATAAGTTGAAATTGGCCAGGCCTAAGCACAGTTTAAGACGAACCCGACGGCTCTTTAAATGCAACAATTTCGGACAACTTAGCAGCCGGAGAAAATGCGGCGGATCATATCAAACCGCAAGACAATACACGAACAGCCACAGTTACAGAGAGACACACATATGCACGGCGTTTACGGTTATGTGTCCCAGGGGCGCAGACAGGGCAGATGCCCCAAAAACGAAGCCAAGCCCAACCGCAGCCAAAACAGGCTATGTATGGGTAACTGCCAACACTTTAAGGCCGATAAAAGTCGAGTAAAAAGGGGCAAAAGGAAAAAAATATATATATATTTATATATGTATGTGTGTGCGAGACAAGCTCTGAATGTGTGCGGCTGTTGAGGCAGACACTTGAGGTAAGATATTAAAAATACATGAGCATGCAGAGGACATTGGCATGGGAATGGGAATTGAAGGATCTTGCTCTACAGACGCACTGCCCGACAGTCTACTTGAGTTACAAGTGGCTTATTTACCTTACGATAAGTGCAGCCTGGAGTGCCATGACTGCCAACGAGGCACAGCGCATATACACACACACACACGCAATCCCCCACGACGTCACCTGCACCTACACCCACACATCGTAATCATATTAATAATTATTTCTTATAAAAGGCAAAGCCAAAAGGTAACACTTTAACGGCCCTCCCGAGCCTAATCAAGTTGAATGTGTGTTCATGTTAAGCCTTAACCTCTCGTGAATGTTAACACTCAGTAGTTCTTTATTGCTTCATCTGCCCTCTTTCTCTCTTGCTCTCGGTCGGCCTCTTGGCTGATATTTAAATTAAGTACATGCGTAAGTAATTGCTTATGTTGTCATTACACGCAAGGATTTATCCCACCAGCATTGCTCGCAGCCCCATCGAGTCCATCATTCAATATCACGTCAATATGTCATTTGGACAACAGAGGCAAGTTACATCAGAGGGCCAGCGGGACGGTTCATGGTCAGATTTCAAGCCTCGTTTTGCCATATGATTAAGTTTCAGTCTGTGGGCGTCCCATAAATCAGGTGAAATTTTCAATAAAATCATGTGAAGCATGTTGACGAGCCCATGTTGCTGCTTATTGTTGTTGTTGGTGGTGCTCTTGGTGGTGCTGCTGGTGCTGTGGCAGCTGCCATTTATGATTTATGTGAACAGCGCAATGATATCCAACAAACATGTACACCAAAAGTCGTGAGCTGGGGGCCTACAACAACAACAATTTTTATAGATTGCAAGAGTTGACAACGTTGCGTATGCGTTATATAAATGAACAAGGATAAAAGGATGGGCTCATCAGAAGTGTCTAGTTGTGTGTGGGGTCTGCTTTCAATTAAAATGTCAAGAAGAATTGGACAACAATTTGATGTGCCTTGAAAAATGATAGGGTATAATGGGTGCAGAGCCCTATTGAGCTGCAAGTAGCGCCTGCAGTTTTAGGTAAGTTAGTTTAATATTGAGCAATAAAATTGACTTTCTTTAACTGTCGGCACCTTGAGTACAGTTGATCAACAAAATAATTGACTTAAAATTAATATTTACTCAAAGAAATATGTAAAAAAATGTTGAGAATGTTTGTTGTCACTAAAAAAAATCAAATTGATTTGGCTATATTTATATTTTGTTAAATCGTTAGCATTTAAACCACATCAAATGGTGAAAATACAAGTCGCTTATGCTGAGCAAGTATTATTCTAGGAAACGGTAACCAACGGTTAATTTCTACCAGCTCTTTATACAACATTTAATCTTTGTGTGAGCTGTGGCACATGTTGCCCGCCCTCAAAGTCAAAGCGAAAGCAAAACTCTTTTCATTTTGTTGTGTACATTTCATAGAATGGAATAAAAACAGCAGCAGAAGGGTATTTTTTTTATATTTATTTTCACGCCTCACAAACAGTGGCCATGAAATGTGTTTGTGTTTGTGTGTGTTTGGATACATAAGTAGCTTGCGCCACGCCCCTCGCAACTGGCTCTTTGCTCGGCATCACGCATACGCAAATTATTTACTTTACGCATTGCGCATTTTTTCTGTCTTGTACACAGATTCCTCGTATTCTTCCTCTTTTTTTTTTTTTGTCATTTAACAAATTAATGAGATTTTTATGAAATGTCGAAACATCAAAGAATTCTGTGATATTCTGTGTGCATCAAATTAAGCTGGCTTATTACGATGGGCACAAAACTACAGCGCCAGAGCCACGGGATATCATATAAACATATGTATATACTATACGTATATATATAATGTATGTGCTTTAATGTAGATACGAGTACTTATGCTCAAGCACAAGCGCAACAGGGTATTTATGACTATAGCAATGGATATGAAACCGCAAAATATATACTTGATATATATACATAAGTGCACTTCAATTCTTTCCTTGAATCTTTTTGAAAGCAAGTCAACAACTTATTACAAATTTACACCGTTTTATTTTCGAAATGTTTCTTATTGTTATCCTGCCAAAATAGCAGCCAGGTTGAAACAAAAATGATTTCCTGGAACTGCAATTCGAGCAGAAGTCTTTGTGTACGAAACAGAAAGACCAGACCCATGTCTGCCAATCCGGCAATCTATTGCAGAGCATCTCTTCTGACAGAGTACCTGATGCTGTCTAGTGTATTAAAGCTTCGGCTCTTTTGTAACATATGTATGTATTTGCTTTCTTGCTGTTTGGATTTTCATACTGGATGTCGTTGCTAGCGCGGCATTACGTATTATCCTCAATTAGCGCGCTTATTGTTTGCCTGTGTGGTTGGCAGCCGCATTTCATAGCTCCCCACCCACGATGCTAATCTCTCTCTATCTCTCTCTTTCTCGCTACCACAACTGAGAGTGTGTTTGTGTTTGTGGGTCCAATTATGGTTCGCTGCATAGCTCTTGAATTGGCAGGCAGCTTAGGATTAAGCACCTAAAGTTAGGCGCTTACTGCGAGAAATGCAAACTTTACATTTCAAGAGACAGACATTGCCAGTCAAAACCAAAGCTGCTGCTATCTCACTCTCTCTCTTCTCTCTCTCCCTAACACTCCGTCTGTCTAGCTATCTCTCACTTTTTCGTACACTATTGCTCTGTCTCTCGTTGCATTGTCTGTTGTTGTTTTTATTTGTTATGCATTTTGCCCGGAAATTGAAGATAATAAGCATATTGTTGTGCGAAAACAATGGTGCTACTAATGATGTGCATTTGTATGCGTTCATCTCGTGCATATGCTGTCGACTTTGTTGTCCGTGTATGTATATGCGTGCGTGTGTGGGGCTCATAAATGGCCACGTAGCATTTCATGTGCATGCAGCTTACGTTGAAAGCCAGTTCTTAAAGCCAATCCGTAAAGCATTTACGGTGTAGCTCAATGCATTAGAAACGCAGCTGCATTGATAACTCTAGGATATGCTGCCAATTAAGTCTAAAGATAATCCTTAAAGTGCATCATCTAATTATTTGGAATTTCTATTAGCTAAAGTTTTAAACAGCTTTCAGAAAAATTCGAAAATTCTATGCAAAAAGATTACTAATATTTGTTTTCGAATGCAGCACTAAATAGCAGCAACTCACCCCCAAATCTAAAAGAACCACCCAAACAAACTCTGAAGAGAAGCACGAAGGACAGCGGGAGCCGGAGTAGGAGCAGGAGGGTTGCCAACCAGTTGCATTGCCTGACATCGTAAAAGCAACAACGCCTCTTTTGGCAGCCTGCCAGGTCAGCAGCTTTTGAATGCGGTAGGCGTTGCCCGTAAACAGCAACAAGGCACAGCAAAAAACAAAAGCCCGACTCGTAACGGGCACTAAGCATGCGCCCCAAATAAGTAGGCTATGAATTTTAATTGGCGAAACGCTTATGTTTCGATTCAGCTCAGAGCCTTTTATTTATTTTTATTTTTTTTGTTTTTTGTTTTGGTGTTCTGGGGCAGGGCTTAGGCAAAGTGCATTACAACAGCTGAGCGAAGCCAAAAAGTCTATGAAAACAATGCAAAAGGAAGCACACGGCAAACTAATTGAATTAAAAGTAAATGCAACTTTTATCCTAAGCAATTACTGGCAGCAGCAGCAACAACAACAAAAACAACAAAACGAGGAGCAAGAAGTTAAGGCAGAAGGCTCTGCTCTGCTCTGCTGTGCTGTGTTGTGTGGCACAAACATCAAGCCATAGAAATACATTTTCATTTCTGTTTTATTACAATTTCATTTAGGTGAAGCTTAAAAGCGCACCAAATGGCTGCCAGCCGTGGCAATTATTTTTGTAGATTCTGTTGCTCGAGCAAACAATGCCAAGAATAAGCCAAAAGCACCTGTAAGACAATAGGCCAACGGGAACAGCAACAGAAACAGAACTGAGCAAATAGAAACGGGGCGTGCCTCGAGATTGAAAAACAAGTTAATAGCAATGCCTGATGAAGCCGCTTTCTCTCTCCCTCTCCCTCGACAGGGCTGTTGGCCAAACAAAAGGAATTTTCCAATTTTCACAAAAATTTTTTTTTTCTTTTACGTAAACAAAATCAAGATGAAAGCGCTCGGACGGACAAGAGAGCATGTGTAGAGCGCTTAAGTGAAGTAATTAATTTTACCAGAACGCAGACACACGCACAGTTGGCCAAAAAGCGAATTGCCGCAAACACACGTTCTTCAGCTGTGGCCCATAAATACAAAGTCAAACGTGTGGCATATTCAATATTTTATTAATTCGCCGCTACTGCTGAAGCAGCCAGAGCTACTGCCACGGCCACTGCGCGTGCCAATTGGCAGTCAGTCAGAGGGCCAGTTAACTGCAAACGCCAATGGCAATTACTGGCGCCACAGTACAAGCTAAAAGTAAACGCATCTATTTAAGTCTCATGTGGCATTCACATTTTTAATTGTATCTCTCTCCCTCTCCCTCTCTCTCTCTCCCCTCTTCCTCTCACTCAGTCTAGTTCGTTCTAGACTGAAGTATGCCTCTGCTGCACGGCCATCAATTTGTGCGCGACTTTGGGTCATAAAATTTCAATTGCTTTTTAATTTGCATAGACTTAAGTTCTGCTGAGGCTTACCGACAACAAATATAACCGAACAGCGTCGTTTCACTAATTACAAATTGTTAATGAATAGGCAGCTGGCACTTACCTGTAACGCTGTATAGAACAGGGGCGCGAGAGGGTGTCAGCAAGAGCAAGCAAAGTTTTACTGTTAGCATAAAATACTAGTACATAAATTTGTTTGAAAACTTTGATAATAATGCAGCCGTGCCGCGAAATAAATAAAATTGTACGTAATCTGAGAGGCAGATTTTGAAAAATTGAGGCATGCTAATACCTAGAAATATCTACGCTTTAAATTCATATAAACAGAATAAGAACGCACACATTTTAGCAAGAACACATTTAAAATGCAAAAGAAAAGGCGGAAAGAAAGACTATTTAATCAGCTTGGATGGGAATGTCTTAAGGTTTTTGGTCAAGAAAACTCGAAAAGCAGCTAAAGTAAACGATTCTTTCCATCGAACTATATAAAATAGTAATCAACTGCTGCCAAATAAACAAGCATCTACACATGAGAATAGAATATTTTATTAAAATAACTTTAATGTAATTAACTAGTTTGAAACCTTGAATGTACAATAGAAAATATTATTTGTTAACTGCAAAGGCTTTGCAGCAAAATGTCTATTTAATGTGTACTGCATTGAAATTTGATCTTTGTTTGTTATCGCAATTCCACGAATTGGGCATAAATTGAAAGTGCAACCTAATTGAATTACTACTTTTGAGATTTCCAAGAAATAGTTAATCTCACATTTCACAATTTACTTGTAAAACGTTCGTTGTTTACTAAAAGTTTATGTTTGCCCAGTTAATATTGAATTAGTTGAATCCCTTTAAACTTATTTATTTAATAGTAGATTTATGTTTACCTATCTTTACTTTATGGTATCCAATTTAATTTTATACCTCTTCTCTTCTAATGCACTCTCCAATTATCAATAACTCACTTTGGTTTAGCTCATTGAATTGGCAACTAATTTGAGGGCCGTTTAAAAAAACTTGTGTAAATTATACGCTGCAATGAACAGGGCCACAGGGCGCACAGGCACCTGAACACGCACACACACACGCACCTACACACCCGCTAGTTAGTAGACAAAATAAAAAGTTGTAGTTAATTTTGCGCACAGGCACCTGAACACGCACACACACACGCACCTACACACCCGCTAGTTAGTAGACAAAATAAAAAGTTGTAGTTAATTTTGGGTTATGTGGTACGTGGCAAGGAAGCGGCAGACACTCATAAACCCAATCATATCACCACTTGCCTGCTTAATGTGCCATGCAGTAAATTTTCCGCACAGTACAAAAACCGCAGTGCGAAAAAATGTTGTTGCCCCACACAAAGCACCCCGCCCCACCCATCGCTTTAACCATGTGCGTGTTTTGCATGCATGCATCGACAAGCAACAAAAACGTCAACAACAACAACAGCAACAAGAGAAGTGGATGGGGTTTGGGAAATGGTAGTCGTAGGCGGCTGCACAAAGCGTTGCAATTAACGTTGCTGCAGCTCAGCCGAGCTGCAACCGCAGTGGCAACCATTGGCATTGGCTTAATTTCCATGGACTCTTGACTCCCAACGACTCGACTCGACTCTATGCGACTCGACTGGACTGGACTGCAGCTGCAGCTGCAGCAGCCGTTGGTCGAGCTGTTTATCTTCTGCGTTGAATTTTTGGGTCGCACAAATTGAAAATACGCAATGCTGAGCAGCGTACACAGCAACACATTACGTATACGCAATGCGAGATCGCCCGGTCAGCGCAATAATCCATAATAACAATGGCATTGGTTGGCATTTGGCTGGAACGGCATGGGCCTGATGCTGAAAAACAATAAGCAGCCTTGATTGCAGTCTATTGGCAGACTCTGGGACTGTTTCTCGTTGATTTTAATGCACGGCACGCGCAAGTGTGCTTGACTTTTGTTTCAAAAACAACAACAACATCAGCACAGCAACAATGTGGAGTCGGGCCTGATCAATTATACGCATTGTACAGTTCAGAGCTAATTAATTAAGTGACGTCTGTCAGATACGGAGATACGGAGCTGGCTGCTGCTTCAGGCTGATGACTGCTGCTTTAAAACATTTCATGCTTCACAGAAATAATTGCAGTTTTTCGGGGCCAGTGCTAAACCGCTTAGCAAAACTATTTGCAGCAATTATTTCAGCATTAAAACTCAACCGCACACACATACACACACACACACACACAGGCACGCACACTCGCCAAACTATGTGTAAAACTATGCTATACGCTGGAAGCTGCAAGTTTATATGCTAAAGATCAAGAGGCATTTCAGAAAATTTACAAATTATTGCCTGAAAAATGTTCTCCGCACGTTCTGAAGCAGCTTGTTGTCGAGTGTTCGACAACTCAACCAGACACAAGTGCCAAATCCGAAAGATGGCAAACGGGCTATGTTACTAGTGTGTAGGGGTTAGGTGGTAGGGCGCAAAGTGGGGCTGATTTCATATCGTATCATGTTAATATGTTGAAAATGATTCAACTTTTGTTAAAAATAATATGCAAAATGAGTTGGCAAAATAGTTAAGCAGCTTTCTGCTTGGTTGCTTTGCGGCGAAATCAAGTGTGTATGAGAGTGTGTGAGTGAGTGTGTGTTATAGTGTGTGTTAGAGTGTGTGTGTGTGTGTTGCTCGTGTATGCGGCTGTCAGGGATTTAGTTTGCGGGTTGAACGTGAGTGGTGCTCATGTGCAGCTAATGCGCATATTGTTGGGATAACATTTGTTGTATAAACTTGAGATTGTTGTAAATGCACTGAAAGAAAACTCCAATTCGTTTGTACACAAGTATAAATATAAATATTTTTGCGGACTTGGGAAATTCCTATATGAACTTGAAGATTTATATAAGATTTTTTTTAAGCAAAACTTTTTTGTATTAATTTTTTACGCCTAACTGGGTATTTTTTAGTCGAGGCACACGCATTTCTTTTGCTGATTTTTGAGTGAGCTTTTATTTTTAAATTTTTAGATTATTATTTCAGTTTTTCTCAACCGATCGGGACACTCTGCATGTTTGCTCTCAGTTCACTTAAGCCCTTCCGCAATCCAAGGCTGGCTCAACTTGTTGGGTCATCACTCATGCCTGTGTCTGGTATGGTGCTCGAATCTCACTTCAATTTACTGGCATTCCAGTTGGCCGCAGCATTTCAATTGCTGAACCGCAGAAAAGTAAGTTTGCCGTCTGGCAATGGAAGAAAACTTTACACAATGCACCTGCACTGGGCAAATATTTGGCCTTCGAGTTTAGCAGCTGCAACAGCCCGGCCAGCAGCGGCTAAGAGCCAAAGTCCAGGCCAAGTTCTGGCCAGGCACAGGCACAATTTCAGACTAAGAACCGCAGGCCTCTGCGCAGAGAGGGCAGACAGCAGGCGGGGATGCAAAGTTAATGCTGTGGCAAGTGCACCACAAAACATTTCACTTGGATTTTGTTATTAAAAAATACCTAAAATAACCAAAGATAAATATTAATAACAAGCCGCAGTGTTTTTGTTGATGTTGCTGTTCCTGTTTCCACCTGAGCTTTGGTATTTTTTAATTTGCCCGCCTCGCAAGTCCCCGGTGCGGGAGTCGTTGCAGCAACTCAAACAATTTGCGGTTTTCATTAACTCAACTTTTTTTTTAGACGCCGTTTATAGCTCGCGCTCTGCGAGTTTATTATATGAAATAACTTTCCAGGCGGCATTTCAGGATGGCTGTCATTAAATGCAGCAACAGCAGCAGCCATGATGCTCGGTCCATGCTGTCTTTTGTCTGTGAACATTTGAATAAACCTGCGACTTATTTGATGCATGTTTTCAAGAATTACAATTACCAAAAAAAAAAGGGAAAAGACAGAGGGAAACAAAAAGCAATTCAGGCAGGTCGGGAGTTTTTGGCAGTGCGTTTAATAGTTTCCATTTTGTTGGGCTTTAATGCACTGTGGCTTTGACGTTGGCACTTCCGTTTCCGCTTGAATTATCGCGCAGCAGGCGGGTGGCCCCAGAAAATTGCATTAACTGTGCAAAAGCCGCCGCAGTGCCCCAACCTACTAAGTCTTTGGCTGTCTGCGTTTAATATGCAACTTTTCAGCGCACACACAAACACCGCCTGCCTGCCTGTCTTGCGTCATTTTGAAATATTTGTGGCATCAAATGCAGTCGTCAACTTGATTAAATGTCATGCAAAAAGCTACAGAAGCAGCCAAGATCTGCATCGTGGCAAACGCCAAACGGAGATGAAGAAGGAGGCGGGCACAGAGCTGGAAACGTTGGCTGTGGCAAGCTAGAAATTGCAAGGCGTTTGTATAGAATGAAAAGGCTTAGAGAACAGCAACAGCAGCTGGAAAGGGGCCTTCGCTGGCATTCTTCACTGGCCATGGCTCATGCAAAATGGGGGGAAAAAAAGAGAGAAAGAAACGAACTCACAGATTTGTAACTGAAAATTTATTTTATGGATTGAAGCTTTCGTGAAAATTTCTCTAGAGATATTCAAAGGTTCTAGCTAAATAAAAAAAAAAAGTACTGATTGACATTGGCTTCTACAGTTGAGTGCAAAAGCATCGATAAAGAGGACAAAAATACTCTTACATTTATAAATAGAAGCGCGATGTTTTTTGCAAAACTTGTATAATACATTTTGGGATTAATTAAATGGGTACATATCACATATATTGAACTATTCTTATCCACAGCAACAAAGCAAAATAAAACTATTTCATATGTGTTAATCTTAAGCGTATCCAAAGTCAACCGCAAAAGCTTCAGTAAATCTTTTGTACACCTCCTTGATGCACATAGCATGTTTAGCATTTGGCAGCGTTAGCTGCCCGAGCTGAGCTGCCTTTAAAATGTAAACATTTGCATAAGAAATGCAAATTTGCATAGTTTACCCGCACATACAAATATCAGCAGATGGCAAGCCTGAGACGCATGAAATGCTGTTCGAAAAATTATTTAAATGAATTTGAACTTGTTGTCGAGTTATGCAAAATAAAAGATAGGCAGCCAAAGAGAGACTGTGCGATGGCTGTAAATTAATTAAATTTATTTAAGCATGCCATGGATTGAGTAATACGCATTCGCACCGTTCACAGACAAAGTCAAGTATTTCCATTCTGGCACTGTGAAATTATCATCACTTTAATTTCTTTTGACGCAAATTGCACAAATACTCGCACACACACTCACGCACATACGTATTCATTCAAACAATTCTCAAAAATACTTGTAAATTAAATCAATTTATTTGCAATTCCTTGGCTAGGTCTCTTTGGCCCATAAACTCATTTGCCTCACCAGCTACAGCGCACAAAAATATGCAGCAATTTATTTTCAAGCAAGCCAAGTGACGACTTCAAGTCCCTGCCCAGAAATCAACAGACCACCCTCCGCAGTCCCCGTGTGCATTTGATTGAAAATGCGTATTACTTATGTATATACCAAGTATTTGTACTCTTAGTATATAGGGCGAGTGGCAAATCTAAAATCAAATCAAATCAATTTTCTCAAATGTTACTTGGCAGTCACTGCCAGCCGCAGCAGCAGCAGCCAGTCAGACACACAGACAGCCTGCCAGCCAGCCAGCGCATCCTCTGACTTTGACGTAGCTTTGCTGTGGCCCCGCTCTAGGTCTTTGCCCCTCTTTTGCCATCTATTGCCACAGTCTCTTCAGCTGCCAACTCTGATTGATCGAATTTAAATTTTTGTGGCACATTTCAGCCGTGCTACTCAATAAATGTAAATCGCTCTGCCTTTAATTACGCCATTCTTCTGGCTGTCAAAGGCTGAGAGAGAAGAGAGAGAGAGAGTCGTGGTTTGGTATATGGCACAAACGATCTAAGCACGAGGTTCCCATAGGAATATCAAATATTAAGACATATTAGAAATATGTGAGGTACAACAGAAGTATGAAACATTCTAGACCTGAGAAGAAACTGCATGTGTATTTAGACATTCGGCCCTTCAACTAGCTGTACGAATATTCTTATACATGTTCTTCAACCAACTACAGTACTTGTCGACTGAACAAGGCAACTTAAAAACTTTGTAGAACAAGTCAACATGCGTAACACTCAAAACCACACCCACATGCACATTTACAGATCCAGCTACAGACACAGACACAGACACAAAGGGCAACAAGCCGCAAAAATGTTTGAAATTTTACAAATTGCAATTTTATTGAGAGGCAAGCGGCCAAATATGAAGCAAAACTTGTGACTCTATTTGAATCTCTCTTCGGTTGGGCTGTGCTAGCGGGTGTGCGCTGCTCTGTTTGTGTGTGTATGAGTGTGTGTGTCTGCACAACCAACCAGACATAATTAGCTACGGAATTTTCTCATCAAATGTGCAAAGCGCTGCAACAACAACAAGGCCACGTTGAGTTTCAATGAGACAGAGAGAGAGGCAATAAAAATTCAAGCCAAACGCGTAGACAACCTAAAAGCGCAAAGAAGCTCCCAAACGAAAACGAAAAGTTGCCCAGAATCAGAGAAAAAAAAACAAGTAAGAATGCTCTAGTTGGGAGTGCTCGACTTGCAGATGCCCTGAACATTGAGTTGACTTGACAATCCTTTCAAAAAAGTGCAATATTCTGGAACTGTGAAAAACGAAACATGATATTCCTAGCTTATCGATATCGATTCTTATCGATTTGTGTATGCCCAGCGAGTTATCGATAGGAAACTGAGTATTTATGTGGTAAATAGGAAACTCCATTCAAAATCGCAAAGCTTAAGCTCTCAAAGTCTCTGAGATCGACGCGTTCATATATACGGACAGACAGAACGTGGCTAGATCGACTCGGCTTTTAATGAGCAAGAATATATATATATATGTATATATATTAATCGAAGATGACTCCTTCTGCCCTTTTCGTACATTTGCACAAAATCATTATACTCTTTTAACCCATTTTCCATGGAAACAGGGTATAGAAAGAAAGCGAAACGCAGTAAAGGGAGACAAGAAGCAAAAACTTTTTATTTTTATAATTTCAATAAAGTTGTTAACTTTATTAAAATTTTGTGCTCAGCTAAAAAGTTAGCAAGAGCCAGTCGAGCATAGAATTACTATGAAATACTTTTGCCAAAGCAACCGACGATGCCCATAAATTGACAATTTAAGTTCGCTCAGCGAGTCAAGTAACTAAAATGCAAAAAAATAAAAAATAAAAATCAAATAAAATTTATAAAAAAATATCCAAATGCGAAATGTGAAATGCAAAGTAAAAAAAGTTGCAAGAAAAATATAAAACATGATGGCAACAAAACGCGCATCAATGAAGCATAAATGCATAATGCCAAAGGCAAGTCTTACTAATAAATGTTTGAGCCATAACAACAAAACGGACAGCCGGGCAGCCAGGCAGCTGCGCCAACTGTGTTGCCAACGCTGCTGTTTTCCCGCCAAAAGTAGCTTTTTTGAGAAATTTTAGGATCAAAAATGATTTTGTTACATATTTCCGAAGTGATTTCTATAAGGATTTGATGTAAAACGCAGAAGGAGACTTCACAACCCTATGTATAAATTCATATTTGTTTAAATCTGTCTGTCTGTAAATCTCCGTATTTTCACTTTTGTAAAACGACTTTCGTTTGTTTCATTTGCTCATTTGTCGCAATGCTGAACACTTCAAAATTTCAAAGAATTCTTTTGAAATTTCATGCAAAAATCGTTAGCTGCTCTTCAACAACTTTTTGTCATTTGGAATATTTCTCCAATTTTCATTCGAGATGCAAAGAACCTTAAACCAGATTTGTTCATCATCTCTTTCTGGGAACTTCCGATATAAGGACTCTCATTTTTGGGCTTAGCATACATCCGATTTCCTAGCAATCTAGCAAACAAATTGTATAAGTCAATTAAGTTCTTATATCATCATCTCTTTAAAAGCTACGTATAATAAAAGACCTCAATCGTGAGACCCTAGTATATGTCCGATTTCCGAGCAAGCTGCCAAGAAAGTTGCTCAAGGCAGTTTAGTTTCAATCGTTGGGGCAGTTTTTTTTTTCTGAATTTATAGCTGCTCTGCTTCACAAACGTTGGCAACACTGGCTGCAACCCTGCAGTTAAGGCAGCACGTAACTTGATTCTTATGATTTCAAACGTTGAGCTCTGGACCATCATCGTTACACGCTAAATTACACGCCAAATTGCGCACGGTTTGCCTTATTGATTTGAAAAATCCGACAAAAAAAAACATGAAGAATATTTTCTGATTCAGACCAATTCCTAAACGTAGTTGTAGACGGATAGACGCATTCGTAACTCGCTGCTGTTGTTGCCACTTGTGCAATAAACAAATCAAATATTTCTTTCATATTTTACGCACAACTGCATCAGCTGGAAGAGTAGCATAAAAAATTCTTCTAGCATACGTCAAGGGGCAGTCGTAACTGAAAACTCAGCTGTAGTTTTGCACGGGTGGCACTCAATGCGCTCAGGTATTAAACAAAATGCATAGTTAAAGGCCAATGCTTGCCAATTTGTATTGGCATTTGGCATTTTGCATCTATTCGCATTCCATGTACTTAATTCAAGGGAGAAACGCTCATAAATTCATCAGCAAATCGCCAACCAAAAAACCAGCGTAAAAGCGAGAGGGCGCGATTGGGATTGGGTAACGCAGTCTTACGGCTCAATGACTAACAGATTTATTGGCCTGCAAATTTGGATTTTTGCAAATGCTTCTTGACAACCAACTCAAAGCTACTTCCGAGCTACATCCGAAGCCCAGTCGTATTTATCATTTCATGCAACACACTACATTTTTAAGTCTAAGCGTGTCAGGACTAGAAGCTAGCAATACAAATGCAGCTTCCAAAGTATTCAATGTATAATTTTAGCTTACTTTTGAAGTGAATAAGTATTAATTAAATCTGAAATTAATATCGATCAGAACTTAAGTCTTAGCTTAGCAATAAGATAAAAATAACAACCGAAACTATTTTAAAATACAATTAATATACCCACCCACATTGCACACATTCCTATTATTAATTTGGAAAAACTACACGAGTTTTTTTATGGCTTTCTCTGTGGTTTTGGTATTTATAATATCTACATAATTGGACAGCGGCAAGCCATCTATGCCACATAATTAAAAACTCTACTTTATCAGTAGATATAAACAACAAAAAAAACAACGACAGGCAAATTGGCAGTGCAAAACATGCCCAACACTGAGGCAAACAACTAAAAAACAAGGTAAATAAAGGTAAAAATTATGAAGCACTTCATATTGCCGTTCCCCGAACAAGAGAACAAACTCAAACCAAAGTTCGGGGTGCGGGCAATCAACACAAAACGACCTCGTCAACAACTCAGCTCAAGAGCAAAAATATCAAAAGTAGAGAGAGAAAAAAAGAAAAAAGCAACAAAAAATCATGCGGCAGCCAACCAACCAACCTCGAAGGTAGCGGCAGGCAGCAGGCGGCAGACGGCATCATCACCCTTGGCAACTTTGTTGCTGGCAGCATAGTTTGGAAAAAGTTCCACTGGGCAGAGCAGGGCAGGGCAGGGCAGGGCAGGGCACAACAGCTCAGCCCGAAGGGGTGCTGGGGATTGACTGATGCTGATGCTGATGCTATCCCGGGCGTGGGCGTGAGCGTGGGCGGCATGGCAAATTTGCTGGGCCTTGGGTTTGGGTTTTTGGTGCGATTGCTAAGCAACGCAACAGTTTGCCATGGCTATAATACGTTATAATTTGTTATTGAGTTTTGCACAGAGCAGCTGCAAAAATGCAGGAGGGCGCTGAGAGAACACCAGGCTACATGCAAAAAAAAGAGGAAAACACAAATATATAGAAAACAAGCGAGCTCTGGTCAAGAGTGTTCGACTCGGAGATGCCCTGCACTCAACTGACAAAGCCAGGTGTAAATGCACTCAAGCTTGCGCCTAGATGCGACTTCTACGCTAAAGTTGTGGCACTTTTGCATTTGACACTTTCTATTATTTTGAATAATTCTTTAAAAATTATTGTGCAAAAAATAATGTTTATAATACCATTGATATGTTACTAACTTACAAAAAAAGGACTTTACCTTAGAACAGAGTTTTCTGTTGGTAAATTTTGGTGCAATTAGGTGGAGGAAGCAAGAAATAAAAAATTCATCAAGCAGTACGAGAACCCACTTCTTAGCTTATACATTCTGTATATAATACATTTAATTTAAAAATGTTTCACATTTTAACCATGCTTAGCTACAAGGTATTATTAAAAGTAAATCCCTGATGAAAATGTCACTTGAAATATCAATGAACCCAAAAAAACAAGATGCTTTAAATACTTTCAAAAAGTACTTATTGCAACAATATAAAATATTATATATTGCAACAAAATTCGTTTGAAGCATTAAATGCAGAACTATACAAACCAGTCATAATATGCCCATACACCCACCTGTAGTATTTCAAACATATTATTAAGAGTTGGCAAGCCCAATGTCAAGCATAGTATACCCCATATGAGATATATGCATAAAAACAGTTATAATAAGCGAGGAGACGCCAGTAGGTTTGGGGCTGTCATAAGTGTGCTTGTTGTAGTGCCATTATCCTTGTTGTCGGTTGAGTTCGGGCCTGATAAAAAAAATACAAAAAATAAAAAATGGGAAGAGAAGATGTCTATATGATTGGCAACAGCAGCTTTTTAGTGTACTGCGTCCCTTTTTTCTCTTACTTTCTTCTTTTTTTTTTTTTGTTTATTTGTGTGGCCCCATCAACTTTTTGTCGATTTCTTTTTTATTTTTAATATTTATTTCATGTTTTTCAGCTGCCTTTATGCCCCAGCACACACACACACAGAAAAAAATGAAAATAAAATGAGTATAAAAAAACAAGTATAAATAAACTTCATCATATTCTATTTTGCCGCTGCTTTTTGCGCTCCTGCTCGCTGGTTTTGCTTTTTTGTATGCTTTATGAAATTGATGCTCGAAAATCGCACTCAATTAGTAAGGATTTTATATTTATTTATTTATTGTTGCTGCCAAAGCACAAGAAAAACGAATAAGACGGGGCCTGTGGGGTAGCACAACGGCACGTGTGTCAAGAGCTGTTGTGAGTGTGTGTGTGTGGGCGTGTGTTGTTGTATGTGGCTGTGGGTCTCAGGCCAAGCTTTTCTAGAGCATTCCGGCTCAAAGGGTGTCAACTTGTATACGCTTAATTTAATTTATCGCTTATTTGATTTGTAAGCAGAGAATTTTATGAAATTTCAACTAAACTACTTGACAGTTGCGTAGTTCTTGTAACGTTTTCCATTGTTGATTTTTAAAATTGAATCTTGAACAAGTTGCAGAGTTTGTCCTGATTAGGTGAAATATTTATTACTCAAGCATTCGTAAGGGAGAATAAAACAAAGAAAACATGCTTGTTGTAATTTATAAACATGAGAGTCATTCTAAGTTTTTCCTAAAGGACTCTTGTCCACATATTACACGATTGCAAGACCTTGACTAAAAATAAACTTGCCAGGCTTCAGCTACAGCACGGTTCAAAGAGCCATCTACACTTATTTTAAGTAACTAGAGCTGGGTGTTTTAGTACACGAGCTTTAACAGTACTACAGGAACCAGAAAGCTGTCAAAAGCTTCCAAAAGCTGGTTGCGACTGAGCAAAGAGTTCAACTCCAAAAAGCTTTCAATAATGCTTAAACTGCCCAAAAAGCATACAAGCTAAAGTGAACTTTATTATCAAAAAAACATTGCGTGTGCTTTGACAGGACAAAATGCTTTTCTAAACATTCGGTGAGTAGTGCTTTTAACGGTTTCAAAGCTTAAAGCTTCGCCGCCTTACGGTAACTTAAGAGTTGTCAAATAACTGTTATACAAGAAGCTTTGCAGCTGTAACTGACATATTCAGTACCGCAACCCCTTTGCTGAATATAACAGCTTTGAGCCAACCATGGCTGACACTGTTAACTAACAGCGGCACTTTTAGCGACTTAACAGCGATTAGCGAAAATTACGTGTGTGTCTCGGCTCCGACGTTTGCCCCGTGGAACTGCTTGATTGTGCGTAAGTATCATTGCCCCTTCCACACCCCTCGCCATCATCACTCAGCACACTCGTTAGTGTGTCTGGGCGTAAGCTTAAACGCAGGACATTTACTTTATGGGTTCTTAAATGACAGCCGAGCAGAGCAAAGCAGAGCCCGAAAGCAGCCTGCAGCAGCCAAAAACGCTTGGCATAACGATTACATTAGAAGCGAGTAAAATTTCATAAAAATGCGCTACGTGCGTTGCCTTTTTGAATATGTAATGATGCCCTGAAACGAGTGCAATTTGAACACGCACACACTCACACTCAATCACACTCACTTTAATGCTCACACAAATCGACCACAAGCGCTAAAATTCCATTTGTGGTTAGAGCGGACAACTTTATTACTCGCCAAAAGTATGCAAAGCACAAAAAAAAGAAGCGCCAGATAAAACATTTAACTATCAATTTTCTGGCTGGCATTAATTTGCGCAAATTTTTGGCACTACGAACCAATTGTGGCCGCTCGGCCTCACGCGCGCCTATGGTTTTTACAGGATGGCCAACCTGTCAAAACTCTGCCTCTAGATTTTCAACATTTTCAAATCGACGAGTGCTGAACAGTGGAACCATTTACGACACATGTGTTGATTTAATGTTGTACTTTAAGTGTGGACAGTTGCAGGTCAAAAAGTTTAACGTGCATTCAAGAAAATCCAGATTTTTCTGTTAACAAAGATTTTGCGTCCCATTTGGTGAACAATTTAACGTACAAATTTATTTTGAGTGTGTAATGAATTCGAGTATATATTTAGGTTTCTGAATTGAAAAACGGACGCTACTCGCGCGAAAATAGACAAATTTTGACTATAATTTACAGCGTATAATGTGGACTATATATGTATATGTGTAATAGTCTTTTTAATTTTATGTATGTATCTTAATTGTATAATTTAGTCTCGAGCACATTTACTCACATCGTGTTCAATCAACTCTGCTCTGTGTCTCTTTTTCCCCTTTTGTTTAGCTAGTGATTATCATTAACAGCTGCCTCGACCTAAAGGAACCCCATTACAGTACTCGATGTACCAGCTAGCTATATGTAGTTTAAATGTCATGACTAAAATAAACAGGAAATATTGTAAATTATAATGTCGATTTCTTCTTTCAATCCACCGTGCAGCGTCTGTTTTTCAGTTCAACTACATAGACTTGACCAGTTCTGGCGGTCGTAGGCGACTGCAATTTTCATTACATTTTCGATTTTGTACATTTTGCATCGTGCCCGTCTCTCGAACCCCGAGCACCCGCCCTCTGACTCTTTTAGCTGGGTGCGACTTAAGCGGCTTTGCTTTTTGTGCCCCGGACGGCGGCAATTTAGCTAAAACGGTGCACGCCTACCTGGGCCACCGAACGCACTAGGCAAATTACTATTTATGTGAGTGCCGGACTGCCCTGCCCCCACTGCCCCACACTCAGACCGATCCCGCCCCTCAGCCGAACTCAAATGCTTTGTGTGTGTGTTAGTGCGGTTGAAATGAGCAAATTGTATGCGATTGTGGCCAGAGGCAACAAAAAAAAATGAGAAGAGGAGTGCAACCACCGCAGCTGCCGTCTGTGAATGCACGAATTTGGGTCACATGGTCGACATTTTTTGGTGTTTTTTTTTATTTTTTTAACTCCAACTTACTTAAAATAAATTAGTTTTACTAAACCACAGAAGGGCGGCAGAGAGAGAAAGAGAGAGGGAGGGAGAGAGAGAGAGAAAATGGGGGTAAATACAATAAAAATACAACTAAACCAATGTACAAAATAAATGCGAAGAAATCAGTGCCAATGCCCAAAGGATGCCCACAAAACAAGCAAACCGAGCAACGACGGGACCAGAACCTTAAATGGACATAGGTCTGTCCTTGGGCCTGGCTCGGTTACTGGGTTTGGGCTTGGACGCTGCTGCCAATTTTATGGCTAGACACGCAATTTTCGCCCCTCAACGGTGTCTGTGTGGGTGGGACTAACTGTGTTTAAGTGTGTGCGTTTGTGTTTGTGTGTGTGTGTTTGTGTGTGCGTGTGAATGAGGCAAAAGACAAAAGACAAGAGAAAAATTGCCAACTATTTGGCATTGAGTCACATGGGGGTCCGCTTGGCTGACAATTCGATTAGAGCCGTAAGCGTTAAGCAGTTAAAGCTGCCAGCCGGCAGCTGCCAGTTGCCAGTTGCCACTCGGCAGTGCCACAATTCGAGGCATGACGTCAGTCAATGAATCGCCGGACGGGCACTGCGAAGCGCCAAATGAAGTGCAAAAATGACTGGCAAAAATGCGGCCATCTGAAATTCATGTGGCAGACAAATTGCATGCAGCAACGGTCTAAAGCGGCCCGAAGCGGCTTGTGATATTTATAACCAGTCCGCAGGCCGCCAAAACGCCCCAGTCCGGGCGCCACACACACACAGAGAAAGAGAGAGAGAGAAAGAGAGAGTGAGTGAGACTTGACAGGCAATTTGGCAAGCAAAACTCTCAAAGCGTAACTAACATTTATATTTGTCGCCAGGAGTGCCGTCTAAACAAACAAATGTCACACATAACACGACAACGAAAACGACATCGACAACGACGATGACTGCCAGACGACTCTGAGGTTACGCCTCCCACTATGTGTGTAATCCGGCGCTCCTTTGGCTCGCATGCAAATCAGCGAGGCGACGCGAGGCGACACAACGCGACACGAGGCCTGCTCAGCTCAGTTGTGGCACGGAAAATGAATGGCGCTGCAAACGCGCTAACCAAATGCTCAATTTGATGGCCAACTGCTGTGTGGCAAGTTCCCCTATTGCGACTAAAGGCAACAGCTTTGGGGCACAAATGGGGCAACAAGTTTATTGGCATTAATAATTCAATAAATACGTTAGTACTGAGACGCATTTTACGCAAACTTGTTTTCATTTGCGAGCACTGCAAAATAGAGGGAAAATACTCATTAAAATATCTAGCGGTATATTATTTCAGCTCGACAAAGTGTGGGCTACTTTTTCTAAATTCTTGACTGACTAAACTTAAATTATAATTAGTATAACTATTAATATTATTATTATTATAATTATTATTATAATATTATTATTATTATTATTATTATTATATTATTATTATTCTAATATTATTATATTATTATTATTATTATTTATTATTATTATTATTATTATTATTATTATTATTATTATTATTATTATTATTATTATTATTATTATTATTATTATTATTATTATTATTATTATTATTATTATTATTATTATTATTATTATTATTATTATTATTATTATTATTATTATTATTATTATTATTATTATTATAATTTTAAATTTAAGGCAAATAAAAAACCTACGGTCAAGCAAGCCGTAGTCTTCGATTGTCTCTCTAAAAAAGTCGTGATGACTTTTATCTGACTCTTTGGTCAGTTCCTTTGACTCTTGACTTGCCTTAAGTATAGATTTAATATAAATAAATATGATTCAAATTCTATCGTAAGCACATAATCTTAAAGTCGGCATGCTGAAGCAAAATTATTCTCATTTTATATTATTTTATTTATTTTTTATGACTTTGCAAACAAAAGCAAACTTAACCACCTCATCGCTGAAAGTGCTTTTGGCTGGGGCCAATTCAATTCCCAGACGCATTTAGTTGTGCGCCAGTTATTGGATTTTTTTGTTGGCTAACGCCGCATAACTAAATAAAAGCCGTTCACTTAAAAACAGAAACAGACCCACCAAAATAGCTGGCTACACAACTAACCGCTGTAACTCAAATGCAACAGCAACATATAAAAAGTGAAAAAAAAAAAAACAACACACACAATTGAATTTGAAATACGAGCGTGCCGCGCCCGATATGCTCAAAACAAAACTGGGCAGCGCTTGCTGCAGCCTTGTTTTGGGCATTGTTTTTTTCATTTGCGGGCAATCTACTGCCAAAGCAAATTAAAATTCAAATACGTTGGCATGTTAGTTATAAAAAAAAACAACATCAAATATATATATATAAAGCCAAAAATACGGGCAGTGAGAAATTAAATGAAATAAATTTTCAGTTGCGATTTTTAATCAAAAACAAAAGGGCAAAACATTTTGTTACTACCCACTGGCAGCTCAAACAGAAGATTACTCATACGCACTGTGAACGGGCACACCCACAGCATGCAACTGCTGTTGCTGCTGCTGCTGCTGCTGCCAACTGCTGCTGCAATGCAAAACTGTCCGGCATGTTTGATGTAAAAATCCCTCAACTGAAATAGATTTACGTCACTGGCAGCCGGGCCAACTACGTTTGTTAGCCATTTTTCGGTGCCGAGTTCTAGATCTGCTCTGTCCCCCCCTCGACTCGCTCTCTCTCTCCATGACTCTTTCGGGCTTGGCAATTTATTTGCAAATATTTTTCAGCATCAAAAATATGTGTGTGCCTCTGTGCCATGCCGCGCCCACACTCTGCGTAGCGACTGCTGCAATTGTGCAGCAGTTGTTAGTTTTTATTTCTTTTCTAGTTTTATTTTTGCCTGGGCTTAAGCTCGGATTTTAGTCTGATGCCAAATTATATTACGCATACGCCGTGTTGTAGGAATTTTCATAAAATTTAAAATCAGTCAGTCTCTCAACAACAACAGAAACAACAGTAAGCCCAAAACAAACAATACAGACAATTGCAGCTGGCCTGCCTGTTCGGGGTTTTGGGGCAAACTGTTGTCCTACTCTGCTCTGCTCTGGTCTCTGCTGTCCTGCCACTCAATTGCGGCACCATTGACTAATCTCGCTTTTGATTTTCCAAAGCCATTAGCACATAGACGCACACGTACGCACTCACACACACGAGCGGCTTTGGACATTGCAAAATATGACAATAGCGGCGACACCTGCCCAGGAAGGACACTCGTCCAGCTGGACACTAATTCACAGCACACAGAGACACGCATTTGGGGCGAAGCAAATCCAGTTCCACATTCCCAATGGTGCCTTGCCTGATGAGTTGTCACATGTCGTCGCTCTCATCTCCCATCTCCCGTCTCTCTCTCTCTATCATCTGTGGCACAGCCGCTGTGCTCTGTGCCTAAGTGCCTGGCTACTAAGCTGTCCATCCATCTGTCTCTCTGCCAAATGCAGTTGCCTGCCTAAAAACTATTGAGTCGAAATTATGCAAAGTTTGGCTGCAAATATTTTTTAATTAAAAGCATTTGCACAAGCATCGCTCATGCTCGAGCCAACTGGCCGCATGGCTTGTTAAATGTCAAAAACACGCCTCACTGATTTTCCCAAACGGGGGACGGCCGAGGATGGTCAGCGGAGAGTGGACTCTGCAAAAAGAGTTGGCATCTACAAAATTCATCTGGCAAAAATTCGATTGTGTTCTGTTTTTTTTTTCCTCATCTATTTTCTATCTGTTCGCTGAGCATAGTTTCGAGCAGAGCATGAAGAATAGTAAAAACATGCCGCATTCGCATTCATTCATTTTCATTTACTGGCATGTCGAGTATACGCCACGTTGTGTGCCAATGACAAGGCTATGTAACTGTCAGGCTAGAAACGAGAGATTTCCAAGAAATATGCAGTCGCATATTTAATTCAGTTTGATGCCAAAAGCCAATGAAAATATGACAATGCACAGTGGTATTTAAATTAAATGCTTGCGGCTAGCACATGTACAAAAACGAATGTTTGCGTTGTTAAAAAAATGTTTCTAAGGATGATAAAACAATTCATTTATGGCAGAAGTAGGTCAACAAGTTAAATGTTGCGAATAAGAAACAACTTGTTAAAAAATTAAATGAAATGATTACGTTGAAAATTATAATGAATCATCCTTTTCCCATACACAAAGTTTGACCTTAAAATGCCATCTACTATTTGTTAAATATTTCATATATTTTCCCTTAAGGAAAAAGTTATATAATTCAACTAAATTATCACACACTTATCGTATAATTCTTGTAAGCTGCCTGTTGGGCAAATTCTTTTTTCATATCCTCTAATAAATTATCCTAATTGTCAGCTCTTTATAATATTTCTTCCCATTGTGCAAATCAAGAGCTCTGTGAATAATAAATTATGCACTTCCCAACAAGAGAAGAAGAAAATATGGAAAATCATAAAACCATAGGCGTGGCCAGGCAAACAAAACACACTAGTGAAAACAAAAGCCAAAATATTGCCCAGCTAAGCAAATCCTTATAGAACAGCAACGAGTAGGACATATAAAAACCAACAAAAGTCTGGCCTAAAGCGACAAGACACAGCACAATACGACAACAGGACACACAATATAGAGTGTTGACTGTTGACTGGGCCATGCCCTGCCTCAGGGCACACTCGGCACAGCAACGTTGGGTAGGCCCAACAACAGCAACAACAACAACAACAACAATAATAGCAACAGCAACATGAGCAGCAACAACTTGTCCATTTATAGCGCTTCATTTTAAACAACAAACACTCGGCAAACACTTGCCATGGCACTGGCACGCATCACTTGGCTTGATTTTTAATTGTGCTGCTGCGCATTTCAATTGAAATATGAAAAAGGCGTGAGACTTCAGACCCCAACGGGACGAGCCAGAGGAAAAATCAGCAGCAGCAGCAGTGTCGGAGGAGACAGAGGCAGCTTGCCAACCTTCCGCCTGCCTGCCAGTGCCCTGGCTGGGGGCCTTGTTCAACAGCTTGTCTGACTGTATGCCAGACAGTCGTCAGTCGTCCGACTCAGTGTAGGCCTTTTGAAGCATAAAGATAACTTAAGTTGTCCCCACTGGAGCTGAGAGAGCAAGAGCAAGAGTGAACGAGCGAGAGAGAGCGAGAACAAAGTTCAGTTGCAAACCGACAACTCGAGTGACAGCAGCGGCGGCAACGGCGGCTGCAAACAAATGACACTGAAGTTCACCTTTTTATGCCAAGTGGACTGAGAGCCTGGGACGGAACGCAGCAGAGCGGGTCGTCAGGCGGCCCAGCGAGCTGTCCTGGGATCCGGCGCTTACATAATAAAGTAACTCAAGTAAGCTAAGCAGTGAAAGCTTTTGTAACGGGTTGTCACTGGGCTGGCCGGGCTCAGAGGACTGCTCTCTTGCCTGTGCGTTCGGCTAAACATTAAAGAAATTATAAATATGTCGACAGAGCTGGTCACGTATACGATCTGTGTGTGAGTTCGTTTGCTTAGCAGACAATTAAAAATTCCATTTGTGGTATTTAAAGCATTGCACATGAGCGAACGTTGTTGGCCTTGCTTTGTGGGCGGGACCAAAGGCAATGGGAATGCAAAGCGAATTGTGGCATTGTGTGGCAGGCTGAGAAGAGTTACAACAAATGAAATCGTAGAAAATGGGCAAAAAAAAAAGGTTATATAAGATTCATTAAATTAGTTCCCCATTAGTTGCGCAGATTAACAGATTTCGATTGTTAATTAAAAGGCAGTAAATTGTCATAGTAATTATTAGCTCTTCATATATACATTTCGTTTAAATAAAAATAATTGAAATAAACAAAAGCTTCATATTCAAACATCCTAGTAGCCTCTTCCGGAATATGTTCAATTCAACGGGAATCCAACTTAACCAGAAATTATCGTAAATATTTTTCAGCTTTCGATTTGCTTGTGCTAAACAAAAATGCTCAAAATTCCGCAAAGAACCAAACAATTGCCGTCTCTGACGCCGCGCAGTATTAACATTGAGCGGCCCATACCAAGAAAGAAGCTTAACCCTTTGAGACCCCTATACATTATGCCACAAAAACCAACACGATCCGAAGAAATTGCCAAGATGACAGCCGAACTCAATGAGCGGTTGATAACGCTACAAAAGCGCGTCGCTGAATGGAAAGCATTGAGAGAGTTGGATTAGATAATGAATAAGACATTAAGCTATTTTTTTTTTTTGTTTTTGAGCAATCACACAGCCGGAAATGCACACCAAATTAATTATAAAAAAATTACACACAAGGCATAAATTGGTTTTGATTGAACTTTGTACACATATTTATATGCATAAAAAAGGATGAAAAAAAACTTGGAAAATATATTATATACGTTTTACAAACAACTTTCGCTAATCAATCGGTGGCATGTGCATATTTGGAGAAAATATGTAAAAGCAGCTTAGCTTACTTTAAAATCAGCTTAAATCACTTCAAATCGTTGAAATCATTTATCCAGTTGATTAAATTGCCAGCCCCACATTTCACAGGCTCCTGCATTGTTGGCTCTGATGTTTTATGCATTCGCCGTTGTGCAGCATGGTGTGTGTGGCAGCGCACTTAATTGCATGTTTTAGGCCAAAAACGCATAATTGATTTAAATGGCAGACGCACACACATACGCAGAGCAACAAAAACTGGCTGAAATGCGGCTATCTGAACAATTCCCAGCGCTGGAAATCCATTCGCTGATCGCAAAGATAATGAATGGCATAATGAAAACCAGCCCCAAACTGTTTATTAGCAATGCAATTCCGGCGACCACATGGCGTATGTGTAATATGCCAAGCATAAACAAACAGAGCCCAGCAGTCCATAATTATGCACGCCCATTTTGGGGGAGGGTGGCATTGATTGAACGCCAAATCACTTAACCCAATTCAAAGCCATTGGCAACAACTTGGCAACAGCCAGAGCCCCTTCCTCTTTGCGCATTTCATGTTTTTTATTTTCTTTGCGCTTCTATTGCCGCAATCGAAGCTGACAAATGGTCGATTGGCAGCTTAATGGCAGCCACGCTTTCCGCTTTGGCAGTAGCAGCTAAAGCAGCCAAGGCAAAACAGGACCAAAAACGAAGATTTGATGCTGGCTAAGAAGAAACATGCTAAATAGCAAAATGCCTCAGTGAGCCAGCAGCAGCAGCAGCTGCTACCGCGTTTTGCTATATAAATTTTAATTTTCTCTTTGCCTGGCTGCTGGCCAAAGCCAAAGCCAAAGGCAAAGCCAAGCCGAAAGTAAGTAAAGCAACTCGAACCCAAAACTCAGACTTCAGCTCCGATTGCAATGCGAAACCCCAAAGTGATAGCTGCAGCTTCTCAATTTTGGGGGCTTGGGCAACAATTGTTGCTGATTTAACACAAAATGCAGCCAATCTGCTGCTTGAGCCCAACTGGGCAAATGGGGCTGCCGCTTTGGATATTTGTCAATGTCCAATGGCCAACAATTTTGGCACAGCTCCTCGCACTGCATTTGACTCTGAGTGGGTCTGTGTGTGCGCATCGCTTTATAGGTTTATTAGTAAAGTCTGCTTGGCAATGCCTTCAGCAATGATTCGGTTCATAATTTATTCCGAGAATAACTTGCCGTATACTAAATACTTGTCTGCGCTAAGTGCCTGGGCAGCAGTTGTTCTCTATTTATTACAAGTATAATCTACTTAAATGTCTCCTATTAATAGCGAACTCATATGTATAGGAGTATGTATCTAGCGAGACAAAGAGAATATATACCCGATTCACCTTTAACTCGCTTTCTTCTTTTTTCATTCCCTGATGCTTTGTCTCATGCCATCTCAACCCCACTCACTTTCATTCTGATTAACTTTATGACAAGGAAGCATAGAAAGGTTGAAAATGTAGTAAGAAATACACAGCTAGGAAAAGAGTAAACGGGAGCAAAACACAGTAAATGAATAGTTCCCTCCTATGCGATTTTCAAGAATTCAATTAAGTCCGACAGACTTTAGTTTATGCCCTAGTAAGTGAGTGACTCTTGTTGAAATAAATATTATTTTTAAGAACTCGCAACAAGTTTGCGTACTGTTAATTTACTGGCAAATGCTTAAAATTTTGAGAACTTTTAGTGAATGGCTTGGAAAGTTAATTTTTTCATTTTCAACATTTTATGCTCATATGTTTATCGGCTTTATTCTATCTTTTGCAGTCGCTTTTGCTGGCTGGTATGCTGGCTTGGCTTGTAGCTGACCGCACATAAAACAAACTTTGCGGTTACTTAATGAAGCTGAAAAATTGCCTTGGTTTTCTATTTTATTTGCACTTGCTCTCGCTTGCACCTCCTGCTCACACTATTTACGGTATCACTTGCTATTGCTATTGCATTTTTTCTTGCTGCTCTTCGTAATTTTCTTTCGTTTTTTTTTTTTTGCATTTTTCTTCTTTAACAGCCACAGACACATTTTAAACACTTTGCGGTGGTTGGTGGAAGGGTGGCCCTCATCTAGCAGAAAGAGCGTCAGCTCTGCCATTTGCCTTCTACTATTTATGCTGAGTGACTGTCTGAGCTATATGCTGGGCTCTGGGCTGGGCTGCCATTAAACAGACTGTCAGGGCAGGCAGAGGCCATAACTTGCCTACTCGTGCTCGACTCTCGACTCTCTGCTGTACACACAACTTGAGCAAGAGTTTGCTCCACTAGACTCTACAACCTGAGGGAACTTTCGAGCCACTTTTACAGCCTCTCGCGCAGTCATAACCACACAGTCTGTGTGGCAGGCATTTTCAGGCACTCAACTTTAGAGTTTATCATACCAATTTTTATTTGAATTTTTTTGCAACATTTCATTTTTAACTGCTGAACTTTTATATGATATTTCCCTAGAATCAAGTTTTGAACGGTCTCTGACTGCTTATTAAGTGGCCGAACTTGATGTTGATGACACCCGTGCGTGCCATCATAGCGAGTACTCAACATTTTCAATATGCAAAACAAAAAATTAATTAAATACGCTTTCGCTGCGATCGACTCAGCTTGGAGAAAGGGAGAACGAGAGGGAATAAGAGTGAGAGAGCTCGACTCCATAAATAATTGGCGCTGATTTGTAAATGTCAGCGGCCAGTCGACGCCTCGAACTGGACAACAACTCGGGCAACTGTAACTGAAATCCAAACTGTCCGCCATGTTTGCCACTTCATTCATCTATCTTAAGTGCTTAAATATACGTATATATGCATATGTATATATAAATATATATACAGATGTATATACACAGGCTGTGTGCCCTGTGCTGCTCTGTGTTTGCCCTGGTTGTCCTGCTGGCGCCATGCAAAGTGCATGTGTATTGTATGCTTTGCTAATTGGCCAAGTAAGCGTGCCCTTGGCACCCCACATACCCCTGCCCCGAAGCATGTCCTTGATTGATTTGTATGGCTTAAGCTGAACGCGCGTGAAACGCACGATAAACGGTGTAAAATTAATTAGTCACTGCCATGGACGGACATATACGAGGTGGTATCCGTATCCTAGTAGTATACTTGTTTCTCACATTTGCCTGCAAATTTGTAAGACTTAATGCGGCGGCGTCTCTGTGTGTCGCCTGTCTGACTGCCGACTGCCGACTGCCTGCTGGCCGCCGGCCCCATTCCCTGCTCTGTGCTATCATTTGTGCTTTGTTTATAAATAAATAAATGAGCGCGCTTACGTAGCCACCCCAATTTGGCCATGGCCAATCAATTGCAGTCAGTGCAAATGGCCTAGCCATTTGTAGTTGCCATTGTGCCCGTCGACTGGGTTTCGACTGGATTCGCACTGCTTTAAGGTTCTTTAAATTGAAGTGTTTTTTTATTTTATTTTTTTCAACCTCGACTATTGTCGCCTGCCAACAATTGTCAATTGATTCGGTTTAATGCGAAACTCAAAAGTTGTATCCATTTTGTGTGTAGCTGCTGGCCAAATAAACACAAAGTTGGTCAAAATTATTGACACGCTGGCAAACAACTCCAGTTGCGAGTTGCTGCCGAATTTCGAGTGGGGCAAGCACAAGTGCTATATGTTGCAACCACAACGACACGATAAACATTTTATTTTTCTCAACTACCACACATATTGGCACTTGCCACTCGGCAAATGCGGTACCCCTCCTGCTCCCACACTTTGGCTTGTGGTCAGCAGATGGGGCAGAAAATTCAGTGACAAGTCGCCATCGTTCATTTGCTGGCTATCTAAAAAATAAAACATTTCCTTGGCACCATAAAGTTTATTGTTGTTTATAGTGCAGAGTAGTATAGAGAAGACAAAGTTTTATCTGGCTGCAAATACTGAAATGAAGTGCATTTTGCTTTATGCCAGAAATTAAAAGCAAATACAACTCAAGAACTTTTACGATGCGGTAAAAAAGAGTTGGATTGAGCATGTACGCAAATAAGCGAGTAGTTGTTTAAAATGTGTCTGTTATACCCCCAAGTATGCTCATTCCAGGGTATAAATAGTTAAATATTTACATGAGAAATTCCCTTTTCGCACACGCACACACTCTTGAAGCGCGCCAGGCTTCATTTAATAACTCTTAAATGTTTGAAACGCCTACGAAAGCCGCAGGCCTCTTGCCGCCAATTCGTGACATTCATTCTGTGTGTGGAGGACGACGTCTGGGCGGACTCCTGCATGCAATAAATCAATCAATATCCTGCCTAAATATATGGTCGACTACCGACCCGTCGACCCGTCTGCCAAACTGTCTGCCAGTGCGACGATGCCGTCGCCGACGTCGACTTTAAGCCCGAAAATGTCTAACGTCTGCGTATGTAAGCCTCGCCTGCATTTACGTTTCTTAGCTGGCAATTTTTTCCACTTCTTTTTCCAATTTTTTTTTTGGAATTTTCTTTTTTGTTTGAGACATTGATAAACATGTGTCCCTATGAACTTTGCAGTTTTCTTTTGTTTACCGCAATGTTTGCGGCTTTTTATTTGTGGACAGCGGTTAGCTTTTCCCCTCGCTTTTGCCTTGTTGTGTGTGCTCGTTGGCTTACAATCTCACTTGCAAGTGCTCAGACAGGATATTATTGTGTGACTCTGTGTCTGTCTGCCTCTCCAGCTGCTTGCACAGTGCGTTTTAAATCAAATGTCAATTGTAATGAACTCGAGCCTGGACTCCTATCGAACAAGCAACAACCAAATTCCAATCTCCTCTTAGCGATAAACTATCGTAGATGGAACATGTACAAGATTTCGAGAAAAGAAAACAAGAAAAGCTGCATAGTTGCTTTTGCTGTGCATGCAAAGCAAGAGTATCATTAATTATGGCCACAAAAGATGTGTCCAATGAATATTGGCTCTGAAAACAACTTGAATAAGCTAACAAAGAAGGACTCTGTCGTTTTTTGGGACTAAAAGCAAATGCTTTTCATGCTTGTCAATAATTCAGCCTTCCCAGCGAGGATCGTGTTTTTTGTAATAGAAAATATCTTAATCTTATCCATTACATATTTTAACATTTTTACTCACCCATCAAATGTAAAATAAGGTTTGAAGTTTTGACAAAGCCAATTTGACACTTACCTGTAAAAGAGAAAAATGCATTGTATTAGTATATGAGGAGGAAATGATAAATATATAAAATCAATTTTAAGCAACAATTGTTATTCCGCATAGCTTTAGCAATTATACAAGTGTTTATTGAACTTTTTCCAATAAGCTCTTAAAGCTTTTTGCCCAGCACCTGTTTTTCGGCCCGAAACGTACCTAATTCCCACATCATCAACAATTGACAACACATGAGCCGCATTTTTGGCATACAAACGAGGTAGCAAAAGGCGGCAACCCTGCCGCACACAAATGGCAAATATGCATAACGGCCTAAACCAAAACTATGCCTGCCTTTTGCCCACAACGGTGCACTATCTTCTTGAAGCATCGGGCGGGCAGCACAGGATGAAAACAAAAACCAGCAAAAGCGATAACAAAACAATATAAAAATACAAAGAATTTCTGGCACAAGGCCAAGTAGCAGCCCAAGGCAGCCAGGCCCAAAGTACGAGTGTGAATATCGAGAAACAGGAGGCAAGCATAAAATATTCCGGGCCCGAGCCCAGCTGAGTCTGAGGCTGAGCAGCAAGAAAGGGCCAAACAATAAAAGCAAAAACCCAAGAATTACTAAGTATTTTGTATTGTTTTCAATTGTTTGTTGGCAGTCAAGCATAAATATGATATTGATGAGTATGTAGATGCTGGCACATGCAGCCCAACCGAGGCTCTGGCATGCACATATGTATGTGTATGTGTGTGGGCCACATCGACTCATCTTAAGGTACTCATGAATTTAAGGCAATTGCCTTAAAGACGACTAGCAAAAAAAATAAAAATAAAAGAGGAAAATGCAAAAAAATTTCAATCAATTTCGCTGTTAAACCACATGCAAGCAGCAAATGCAGCCAAGCAAAACGTGTAGCAACACTTCTAATAGCCCCCACAAGCAGCTGCATAGGAAATAGGAGATGTGTCAGGAAGTGGGGAAATGGAGGCAGATGCAATGATTCGTCGTCGTCGAGGTTTGATTTATTGCCCAGCTATACACTCACACACACACAGAGACATAGCCCGCGACTCTGCGGCTCTTTGGGTTAGCTCCACTTGACACTCGCCGCTTTGTGGCGCCCCAATCAGCGTAAGTTGATTGAACTCTGCATAATTTAGAGCAGGCAGCTACCCTTATGTGCAGAACGGACACGCAGACAAGGACGACGGCTTGGTTTTAGTGCAGCCAGAGGCTCTGGCTGTTGACTGCCGTCATTAACAAAATTGTGCAAACTTGAGCCCTAAAAGAGAATCTCAAGTAAGATATTGTGCAAATATGCATTGAACTCTGCGGTTCAAATCCCTGTATATTAAGGATAATTCGGGGAGAGTAAGTAGCCGAGAACGGGTATATGTGATCAGACATAACCCATGAGTCTTTCGACGAGAATTAGTAACCCAATTCAAAGTATACTTCAGAGACCATGAGGAATAGATATTGAAAAGAATGGCAATTTAAGACAGAACATAGCACATTTGCATGTTCGTTGAATATAGTAAGTAAATCTTAGAGGTTAATTAAGTGAAATCGCAAAATAAAGCGGCACAAATATGGTGAACAAAGTATATTTTATGTTACTAATGGCAGGATTTAAGGATTCAGTGCCATTTCTAGTAATTTTAAATTGATATGTAATTGCATTGTTCTCTTTCTTATACCTAAGTCACATACATTTAATTCTTTAAGACTCCCATTAAGATATAATTTTACCACCTAGAGGTGATCAAATCCTTTTATCTTAATAGCTTCTTGAAACACTAAGAAAATCTGAAATAATTCTCTCCGCTCTATCTTAGGTAAGCCCGAGATCTCCCTTTGTTTCGTGTTCTCCGCCAAGTTTTGCACTAAAATTCGGAGCTTTGCTCGGTTTGCTATTAAAAAGTTGCAAATACCGACGACAATAACTTTTGACGCCGACATCGTTGGCCCCGATGCGACGCAATGCCGTCGCAATCGATCATTGGGGGTTAATAAAACGCAGGCAAAGGCTTTTCGGACTACGCGCGGCAAAAACCAACTTCAGCTCCTAGTCAAAGTCAACTTACCGCAGGTGAATGCGTGTGAAAAAAAAAACAACAACAACAACCTCAAATCGTTTCAGTTTTTACTGCCATAAAAAGGAGACCTGGTATTTATGGCGCTGCAACAAAAATAATGTTGCTAGTGCGCGAGGAGCCGGTGATTTATGCGAGTGCGAAGAGGGTTCAAAGTTTTAAATGCCAGCGCTGCAAACGCATATGAACGGGGGACTATGACTCCACTTGTTGTTGTTGTTGTTATTGGGGCTACAAAGTTGGCAGCAATTGACCACGCCTAGAGCCGCCCACATGACTCAACCGACTGGGCTAAGCAAACTTAAATAAAAAGTCGATTAAATATGCACGCACGCACGCGCCCCCAGTTTTGTCAAATGCAATTTCCCATACACACACACACACACACACACACAAATCTTTGGCACACACACGCTAGTGTAAATGGCAAGCCCGGTTTATAATTAAAATCCATTCACGCGCATGCTGACATTTTTGCCCGTGTGAATATTTGTAAAATAATTGCACTTGAAAAGTTTAATAAAAATCAATGTCGACAATAGCCAGAAAAGAAAAAACTTATTATATCTATTTCGATATGCGGAATATTAAATAATTTGCATTAGGGAAAGAGATTTCGCGCCTGCATCTAGAACTTTTTCACTCTTCCAAGTATAAGAGCCTTTCTTTTCTTTACAATATTTAAGTCTACATTTCGATAGAGTTTATGTGTATCTAAAGTAAACAGAAAACTGTCGCTTGCAATTCTCAACAAGTTTTAACATTGAAAGGGGGATATAAGGTATTTGCAATTCCAGCAAAGTCTACAAAGGATTAAATATAGATTTAAAGACATTGATGTCCAGTTAATAGCTAGTTGATTTGTTGGCTATTATTTTTATAGACTGAAGTCAGGCTAGTATTATTAAAAGTATTTACTTAATGTTCAAAAAAATATTAATCTGTTTTGATCCGACCCGAAAAGGTTATCGAAGTTTGTAAACATTCCTCATATTTTTATGCTAGATATATAAAAAGTGCAACAATTGGTTTAAAGCGCTTGTATGCAGAAATTTAACAAAAATGTTTGTTTTATCCATAAGCAACATTTTAATGTGCCCAGAAATTTGTCAAACACACTTTAGAGTACGCCAAACAATGTGTGTGTGTGTGTGTGTGTGTGTGTTTTCCTTTCAATTGTCCACTTGAAATGCAAGTGCAAGTGCTAAGGCAGCAACAGCAGCGCAAATCCTGTTCACGCATCCGTGCAGCTGCTGCTGCTGCTGCTGTGCAGGACTTGTAAATTGCATTTGCAGCCAATTTACACAAAATTAAATTGAATTTACGCTACGCTTGCACAAAATATCAATGAATGTCATGTAACAACGCTGCGAGCGACACACTCAAAAAAAGAAGCAAAAAGCGAGAAGCAGACAGGACCAGCGTAGGGTAAGGGCAAGCAAGTCCTGCGCGGCAAAAGGGGATGTGGGTACGCCCACAAAAAGTCAAACTGCATTTTATCAAAATTCAAATGGTATTTTCTCTGGCCGTCGCCAGAGCGTCGTCTGCTTGTTTAGCATGCGTGATAAGCAGCAAGCAAAAAGCAGTTGCAACAACAGAGGCAGCAACAGGAGCAGCTGCGTCAGTGGCAGGACATACATGAAGGACATGCAACTTGGCTGTGTAGTTTGTTGCATAGCTAAACAACTTAGCGAGTGGCGAGGGGCGGACGGACAGGGGACAAATGTGAACGTGAACGTGAACGTGGGCGTGTGGGTGGGTGTGAGTGTGGGCTAGTCTTGTGGCATGAACAGGCAAACAAACTAAGCAGCCGCGTGTTGCTGCGTTGTGTTGTTGCACGCATTGCTGCAACGCTCCGAGGAGCGGACAAGGCGACGCCTTGACTGACGAACTTCCAACTGGCGCTACGGACAAACTTGCGCAGCAAATCACACGAGTTTTCCATACATATGTATATGTACGTGCAGCAAATGAATCAAAACTTCAAGCAGCAAGTTGCAACCCCCACAACCAGTGAACAAGTGTTGAAATGTGGGTGTGGCACTAGCTTCTGGCCATGTTGTTAAATTGTTAAAGGCAGGACCTCCAGTTGTTTCATTGTATAATTTACCAATACGGCTGAATATACATTTAACGGGACAGGAAAAAGCAGGTGTAGAACTTATTTAACTGTTTAGACTATTTAGACTTGATTATATTTAACTCAAGAATATTTCCATTTTACTTAAAGATCTTATATTAGATTATTAACCATGACTTCTTTCTCTGTATAATTCAGTAAGTAAGTAAGTATTCAAGAAATAGGTTATTAAGGATTCCTTCTATATAACTTCGCCATACTTTAGATAAATTCTCCTCTTTAGAGTGTATCAGACAGATTTCTCTCCGCAAGTTTTTTTAAAATCTACATTCTCATAATAACTGCAAGTTTAATTTTTACTATGAACCAAACCTGAAATTCAACTGTTCGATAAACATTCGCACCGAAACTCCAAATAATCCATGTACATTTTTAAACTGCCAATTTTAGGAAGAGATCATACTTTTAAACATAAGCCGAGCCAGAGAGAATTTATAAGGATTTCCAGCCTTGTTTCAGATAAAGATTCCCGTATATATAGGCATTAAGGTAGATTTATCATTTCGACAATGACAATGAGCATTTTACAAGTCAGTTAAAACATATAAACATGTCCATCTGTGGAAATGCTCTTTTATATATATATAAAGCAGTGCATTTTTTTATATTGACATAAGCATTAACATTAAATGTTTTTAATGCCCCGCCTGCCCCCAATTGGTTCTTTGTTCATTGTGAATATCATGCGTTTAATTATTTTTGTCGCAATATGATTTAAAAATTTTTATTGTCATAATTGTTAATTTTTTGTCATAAAGAGCAATTAATTTTTGGGTCCCAACTTTAGCCCATGCTCTATGCTGCATTTTTGTTGGTGCGAGTCTTTTTGTTGCCGTTGCCGTTGTTGTTGTTGTTATTTACGTTGTCTGCGGTTTTAATCTGGAATCGCTTAAAATATGCAATTAATTGCAATTGTCGCTGCCACTTGCCCAGCACAGCAGTTGTCGTAGGCGACGTTTGTTTACCTTTCATATTTTTTGCATATGAATATAATTAAATTGTTTAATTTTATAACAACAACCAACCAGGCAGCAACAGAGAATGCCATGAAACACTCACAACGCAGACAGGCGTTAAGCAAAATATTTTTGCATGGTCATTAAAAAAAAACATACACACACGACAGGCAGACAGCAAAGTAAAAATATTGTCAGCTTTCAGTTTGCACGAGTTGGCCGAGCTGTGAATGGGAATTGCTTAAATGGCCAGAAGAGTTAAGCCAAGAGTAGCTTAGACATTCGGGGGAATCTTTTATTAAGGTAATTCCAGAGCTTTAATAGCAAAACTTTGAATAGGTTTTAAAGCGAACAGTTTGCAAGCCGGAATTCCCATTAGAGTGTGTTAAGATCAGTAGGAAACCTGAACAGAATTATATTTAATGCTTAAGAGAGTTTCAATATATCCAAAACGACAAACTAACTAATTTCAATAAAATAAGGTGTAAACAACGAAGTGCACATAAGCCGAGGCAAAGGTTTAAGCCCTGGGCTTAAGCCCTGGGTTTGCAGGCATGGTTAAATAAAAGAAAATTGGCCACAGGTTTCAGACAACCAGCTCAAAAATTTGATAAATAGTTAAAATGAGGACATTATTCGATGTACCTCTATAAAATTCAATTGATAAAAGCAGAAAGAAAATAATGTAAAGCCGCCTGCCTGGGTAACAAAGGCTTTAAGCTAAACTGATTCTTTTCAATCAATACAAATAATACTTCCAGTGCTGTCGATAGCATTAAATGTGCTCAAATTAATCAATATATGGCTCTATCACGATTGGCAAAATATAGTAATTATTATTTTTTTTAACCATTTGCCGCAAACAATTTGTAATTGGAGCTCAAACAAAAGCAACGCCAATGGCCAAAGCATGTTTCCCCTAAATAAGTCATTTACGGCAGCGAATTTGTAGCCCCTGCCTCACCCTAAGCTAAAGCGAAACTGAAAGCAACTGCTACACATTTGAGCATTTGAACTTGTTGCCCCGTGGCCGTCACGTAAACCAATTGAAGCATAATTAAGCTTATTACCAAAAGCAGTTAATGTGCGCTTTCAGAAAACTGGACTTGATTTGCGGCTGGGTTGAGGGGCAGAGTTCAGCATTAAGGTCAAAACGCCAAGCAACAACAACAGCAAGAAAAAACTGAAAAGTTGGCACGTGGCATACATGGGAGGAAGTAAAGATGCACTCCCTCTGGCCAGCCCGTGGTCTGTTGGCGACACTCTCGTTTTGGTATGCGCACGGAATTCTCAATTAATTTTAATTTCAAGTCAACACCTTGCCGACGATTGCAGCAGCAGCCAGCAATGGCATCGAGTGTAATTATCCTTGCATTCCGTTTTGTGGTCTGCTGGATTTTTGCACTTCCGCTCTCCCAGCCTTCTCAATCTCCATGCAGCTCTTTACCGCACACTCTCTCTTTCTCAATAAAGCGAAAGTATGCGACGGCTTAAAGCTTTAAGCGAACTGCACCGCACGGCTGGACATGGGGCATTTACCTGTGCACACACGTGTGTGCAGCGACTACAAATCACGAGAACGTGGCAGGCCTGGACAGCGTCTTGTTTGGCATTTACGTGATGCACATTTAAACGCGCCCGTCCAACTTGCAACATGAATTATGCTTCCAGTTGAGAACTTTGGCTAAATTGGCAAGCCAAACTGCAAGGCAACGGTTACGTGCATTCCGCGAGCCTAAAAGTATGCAAAGGCAATGGCAACGGCAAAGGCAGAGCCAACTCCTACAGTGGGTGCAGAGAGCACGTGCTGAAAAAAATTGATTGATGATTGAAGGCAATACAAAAAGCAACGTGTGCCGCACGCCATGCCACAGTAGTCGCCATATATACCTATCCCACTCGCCCTGCCTATCTCTCTCAATTTATACACTGCAAGAAAAAGGAAGCAGTTAATCCGCAGACGACACGCCAATACCTTCAGCCAGGAAATTTTAAAAAATTCTTGAGCTAAGAACATAAATTTGAAGATATGTCAAAAGTCTTTTAACGATATACTAATTTTAAGTATTACAACAATTTAAACTCGTCATATCTAGTCTAATCATGTCTTCAAGTCAACTCCTAATCAAGAGTGTAGCTGTGGGTTTTTATGGGTTCCTCCTTTGAATTTTTCCGAGTGTATTTTTATTTCCATACCTCTCTCTTTCTCTCTCTGGGGCACCTGCCCACGTCAAACGTTGGGCAAACGGAAAATGGCAATTCAAAAACTCGGCAAAAGGCACAATTTCACATATGTGCCGAACCTTATGCCTATGCCTCTGCCTCTGCCATTGCCATTCCCTTGGCCCCTCTCCCGATTTCCGGGTACAAATATTCATGTGCAAAATGCCGTCCTCATCGAGGCGGCTTCTCTCTCAACTGCCACCGAATTTGCATAAATTTGGCATTTGAAAAGCTATTCAGCCTGATGGAAATGATGACGACGACGTCGACGATGATGAAGAGCTAAACTCAACTTAACTGAGCTGAGCTGAGCTGAACTGAGCCCCCTACCCTCTCCTGACACACCGCACAATACACAGCCGGTGTGTGTCTACGCCTTTTGTGCCTCGGGCGTTTGTATGAAGCCATTAAATGCTTTCACCATAAAAATGCCAACTGGCCCACCAGCAAGTGGGCGGCCATCAGTGAAATATATGCGTTAAACATAAAAGTGAATTATAATCGACAGTCGGGACAAGATGATACCAGTCCTCAGCTGCATTAGACCAAGAGAATTTAGAGTATGGGGCTGTGTCTTATAAGCAAGATAAATGTAGGCTAAAACGCTCGCTGTACATAGATACAAAATTAGGCTAATTTTAATTAACAATTTTAAAGCAGATACGTTATAAGTAAATTCCTTAAATTAAATTAATAAAGTCCTGTTCTCATTTGAGTTTATTAGTTTGTATATGGATAGGAACTGCAGGTCAAACGTTTAACGAACGTAAGTTTTGATATGAAATAGCCAAAATTTTAAGCATAAAAAAAAAAGCTATGGGTTAGACCGAGTTGTACCCGCTATAATTATCCATGTTTATATGTATTTATGTTTATAAGTATGTATGCAGGTATATGTGTAGGCAAGTTTGTATGTATAGATGTGTGTATGCATGTAAGTATATATCCATACTTGAATGTTTGTATGTATTTAGATATGTTTATATGAATATATGTATGTGTATACAAATTTGTACATGTTTTCACGTATATGTGCATGTGTGAATGCATGTATATACATATGTTTATATAATGTATTCATTTATATACATATATACATAAATGTATGCATATGTCTGTATGTTTATTTGCAGGACCAACTTTATCTCTGGCTGCACATTTGGAAAAAAAATGTATTCCTACCGAAATCTCTTCCACGCGATTCTCAAGAATTCAAGTGAGTCTCATTGTTACCTTACACTAAGGCGGGGTTAGGGTGAATTTCACTCGCAAGAGTGGAAAAATCCCCAAAGAATCGGCTTCAAACCAATTTTCAAACATCTTTGTTCTCATTTATTTGGGGGATGTTTCACACTTTTCGCAAAATCTACTCCGCCTTGGTGAAATTGGACCTAAGCACAATTTCATGACAGACGCACAGACGTGGCTTAAACGACGCGGTGTTCGATACTCCGTGCGTGACAAAATTCGAATACCCAAGCGTATAGAAATAATAAATATATATAAATTCAATTTTCAGCATTGCAATGAAAGCATGTTTTCCTTTTGTGGTTTTGCGCTGAAGTTGGCCAAAAATAACACTGCTTTATTATTATTTAAATTGGGTGCTCATTTTGGGTCAACACACATCTCCCCCGCATATACACATACATAAGCACGCTAGCACACACACACACACACACGATCTTATATAGACCGAACTATATAATGGCCACCTACCAATTTGTTTTGACTAATTTGCGTAGCGCACGGCAATGGCAATTGTTGCTGTTGCTGTTTTTGCTGCGATTGCTGCGCTCTTGTTGTTGTTCTTGTTGATGTTGTTGTTGCAGTAGTTGATGTTGTTGCTGCTGAGCTGTTAACCGGCACATTACTACTTATTGTTGTGGTGCTTGCTGCTATTGTTGCCACTGTTGTTGCTGCTTCGGTAGAGGCAGTCAATTGCTGTTAGCAAATTGCATGCGTTTTACAAATTTCGCGCAAATTGCTGCGAGAAGTCGCCGAAGAGCTGATGAGGCCAAGGCCTGACGATGGCTGCAGTTCATGTTGCCGATGTTGTTGTAGCTGCTGTTGTTCCTGCCCATGTTGCCGGTGTTGCAGTTGCAAACGCGCATAGGGACCACAATATAGCTGGCGCTGATGCTGATGCTGCTGCTGTTGTTGACGCCAGCGCATGCGTCGCACGCTCAGGGCGCCGCAAGGGTACGCGACCTGCAATTAAAGTGATAAAGTCTATTGGAGAGAGAGAGAAAGGCACACACACAACAACAGCGAGCGGAACGGCAACTATATTGTCACATAAAAATATGTACAACATCAAATAGGTAAAGAGCAGGAAAACAAAGTGAAAATAAGGAGAAAATAAATGTCAACCAACATATCAATCAACAAAAATGCTTATATGGAAGAGTTGGTAATACATATTTTGTAGAAGTTACAAGTTTAGTTTAGTTTAGTTTAGTAGTAGTAGTAGAACAACATCAACAACAACAACATCAATTATAGAACAACATCAATATATGAAGTCAATAACAACATCGACTTATATCATAGTTATTATTTTATTGTGTGTATTTTGTGGTAAATTAAACAACATTTCTCAATTACAATTACTTGCGTAAATGTGATTGAAAAGTTGTAACATATTTAATGGCCACAAAAAGAAATAATTAGTATTCTGGGATTTGGTTTCTTATCATAAGCAATGCCTGTCTTAAGTATAACAAGAAATTGTGGATCTGACTTGCTTAAAGACTTGAAGAAATACAAAACAGACGTTCACATACACATATAATACTCACCGTATGCATTTCGTATATTATATATATTTATGTTTTTCAATTAAATTGAGTGCAAAGATATATTTTTCTGCTTTTTACATTATATTTAGGTCAATTGACTCATGCAATGTCTAAATAAAAACACAGGAACATGCAAAAATGGAATAGCTAGAGAGAGTTGCCTCTCAGCTTAAATTAAATTCGGCAAACAAAATGTGTCCTAAAATAAAATTCAAATATTTGAACCAGACCTTGAAAGCAATTATTCTAAATTTGAACACTAAATAATGTTATAAATATTGTCAAAAATATATTACACATATTTTTCCCATAAAATACGCACTCAAGATCTACAAGATAACAGCGCTACGGCAAAAGCCACCTGCTATTTATTATATTTTAAGGTAAATTACTCAAATGTCAGTGTCGCGTAATTTATGCATCATAAAGAAGTGGAAACAACAGCCGACTCACAAAAAGCAGCGCCCAAACATTTTCAATTACTCAAAATGCGTGGCATAATAATTTTTCCCCAGTTTTTATTTATTTATATAGGGTATCGGAATTTATATCTACACTCACTTTGAGTGCAGTTGAATAATATTTTATATATATTTAAATTTATACAAATACCAGCAAAGTGCCAGCGACAACAAACAGCTGCTTTTTGGCCCACTACTCAACGCTCGGGTCAAAGGCAAACGAGCATTTCCGGTCGCTGCTCACTAAAAACGGAAGCAGCAAAAAAGCATATTTAAGCGGAAACTGCACGCAAATAATTCAAATTAAAATGGCGTTTGGCCAGCGTCAAATTGAACTAACGAGAACGCAAAAAAGTGGAAAAATAGAACAAAAAAAAAGCCTGGCTAAAAAATAACCAATACTAAAAACTTGAAAATAAATATTTGGCTCTAACAAACATAGCTGAATGCGCTTACGAAAGGCTGCTGGTAAAAGCTTACGAAGCCCATTAAATAATACAGAGACTTTATGTTTTTTGTAGTGTATAATTACAAAGCGCAACGAAAATACAGGCTTTGTCTGCGACCAGCGTGAAAAAGTAAATTTTTTAAATTCAATAAATTACAAAATAAATATGTTTCTAGTGGATGTAGATCGGGCCAGCTGTAGTCACAAAGGATTTGGCCATATGGTGTCGTGTGAGTTGGTTTTTGTATAATTTTTTACACAGTCTTTTCATGGCATGTTATTTCTGTGCATTGTTAACCATTTATAGCTGGCGCGCATTGTCTTGGGCCCAAAGTGAGCAAGCAAAAATAGAATTGTATTTGTCTATTTGTTAAATTAATGAAAATATAATAAACTGTGGGTTGCCAAAATGTTTCAGCTTTAACGCGAAACGAAACGGCTTAAAGCCAGCAGCAACAGTTGCGACTCGATGAAGTTGTTGCTGTCGTTGTTTGGTGACAATTGCGTGATAAATATGCCACGAGCACCTTGGCAGGCGGCCCTTTCTTAAGCGCACACACATTCCAAGGATTTCGACATTTTTATTACAGTGTCGGGACTCCGGCTGTCCTGACTCTCTCGCTGTCTGTCTGTCTGTTTGTTCTCAATAAAAAAGAAATGTCGCGCGCCTTGGCATTTTGGTAATGCAAAAGCGAGTCAGGACTTTCGCTTCGTGCACTCATGAATGCAGCCATGTGGCATCCTTGCAGCGCCTAATAAAATATATTTTTACACTTGCGCTTGCATAAAATATGCTCTTTGTAGTCGCAGCGACCACATTTCATGGATTTCCCAAAGTTGAAAATTGCCAGTTCCATGCAACGAAAGGCAGACAATTTTTATGGCCCGTTGCGGCTTCAAATGTTGCATACTGCAAGGAGGGCGACGAAGCAGAAGGGAAGGGGGCAGCTGCAGCTGCTAACATTAATCAAGCTGCTCCGTTTGCCTCATTACCAGCAGAATTTTGTTTTTTGTTTTTTATTTTTTTGTGTTAATCTTTGCGCTTTGCTATAATGTTTTTTTTTTTTTTTTTTTTTTTTTGTCATTCAGCTCGACTCTTTGACTTTTTATCTGCACGCTTTATGCTTAATTGCGCCTTTGCTGCTGTGGTACTTTTTTTTTGTGGCTCATTCGACTGCACACTCGAGAGCAGGCACTTTGAAATCGAACATAAGGTAGTGTTACCCTGGCCCAAAGTTGGAAACTCTTCGTTTTGCATATTGCATATGTGTGGCATAAAGAAAAACTCACTTAGTCGTAATACCCACAGAGACATGGCTCGTTCAGTGTGTGGCATTGCTGGAATATTTTGTGTCTTTTTGTTGGGCTGAAAAACCGCAAAGAGCAATTCGTTGGTCATAAATTTGCAAAGCGGATTTAATTGCAAGCCGAGCAACGGCAGCGGCAACAACAGCTGGAGCAGGAGCAGGAGCAGAAGTTGGAACTTGAGCTGGAGCAAAGTGCAATCCCTTGTCCCTGCTTTGGGTACACGGGCGTGTTGGCAGTGGGCGTGGCAGTTAATGGCATATATAAGACTCATTAGGCCATTATAAGCCTGAAAGTGTGTGTTGTAAGCAAGCTTATTGCGGGACTTGGTATGCCTTTTGCTTGTATCACCTGTAAATTGTTGGTTAATATGCGCATTAAGAACTGGCTTAAAGAAGGTAACGAAAAATGGGAGGCCGTTGAAGACCTTTGGAAGCTAAATCTAAAATGAATCTTAAGCTATTTTCCTTCCTCATTTCAGAGACAGCTTGTTCAAGGACATACAATACTCAACTCTTGACCATTTAATTGATTAACAAGCCGGTTTTTTTTTTAACTTTGTTCATGGCGTGCCGCAGCTCATATGCTTTGCCCTTGCCCAGAGCAATCTCAGCCATCTTAATTAATTAACTGATTTGCAAAAATAATAATTAAACTGTCAGTCGCAACCAACGTCCGCAACAACTACACCCCGCAGCTGTCACTGCTCAGCTGGTTTCCTGCTCTTCTGCTTCTTTTTTTTGCACACTTCCGTTCTAAATGTTAAATTCCTCACGGTCAGACAGAGAAGACACGCCAAAAAGGGCTTTGGCCAGGCGCCAGAACCACCGACGCCATCGTCCTGGCTTCGGTTACAGGGCCCCAACACTTAATTAAAATGGCATCCGGCCGCGCCAACAACAACTACATCAGCAGAAGCGGAAAAAAAAGCAGAAGCAGCAAATAAAAAATCCGAGGCATCCACATTCTCCGCTATCTCTCGTCTGCGGGCCGTGTGAGTAAGCGAATTCATTTCCCGCTTTTGGCCGTTGATTGATATGCCAATGAAGCGCGCCGAGTGCAGACACAGCTCAAAGCCTCCAAGTAGGAGAAAAAAATCTAGTTCGTTAGCTCTTATGCAAAGCGGACAATAGCAAACATTGTGGCATACTACTCGCCGGCCCAAAATCAACAAATGCAGATGGGCCAGATAAATTGCCAAATTGATGCAGCGAACTCCTTCCAATCGACTCAGCCAGAGCCGGAGCCGCAGCCGCAGCCTGAGCCTGAGCCTGGGCCTGGCCCGACCAACGGCGGAGCTCGAGCATCGAGAACTTGTTGGTAATTTTTTTTTTGGTGTTGCATTAAAACAAGTCAAAATGTTATGGCCGCAAGTGCTCGACTAGCATATACCCTGTAAATATTATTGGCTAGATCTTTGAGGAAAGAAAGGAAAGACGAGATCAGCAAAAAATAAATGAAAAAAATTGTTTTGGATTTCTAGAGGAATTTAACAATAAATAGACTGTGAGACATTGTGAATTTTGCAATGTAATTTGCTTAATTATAATGATTCAAGAGAACTTCGCCGAAATACTTTTTCGCCGATCTTCGAATTCAAATTTCAGTTATATATAAATGTTATCAATCTAAACTTAAACTACGCCATTTCGTGATTAAATGGGCATGGACCAGCTAATTGAAAGCAACTTCTGTTTAATTTAAGAAAAGCAGGTAAGAAATCAGGTAAGAAATAAATAATAATAATACATCCAACATTTAAGGTCTCCAGTATGAAGGGAATTGCACAGAATCAAATTATTTGATGGATCACAACTTTAGTAACTAACATGTTTTAATTAAACTTATATTTTTAAACGTTCAACATTCATAAATGAAAAAAGGCGACGTCAGAGATTCGCAAAGCAAACCCCAAAATCCCAATAAAATAGGTCTGCGCACATGTTTCTTTCTGCTAAACGAATTTTTTTTCAAACACTGTTCGAAGTTTATTATAAAAGGAATTCCAAAAACTGCAACATTTTGTATTGTTTTATTTTCAAGAAATCCTTCTGGATTCATGATCACCGCAAATACTTTTATAGCAAAATAATATGTTTGGTTTTTTAAAAAAAAATTGTACAACAAATTTTACACAATTAGTAGAGCATTTTTTGGTCGTTAGCATTCATCAATTACAAACTCCGCTCATGCTTTCTCTTAGACATGGGCGTACTTGATTAATTGCAGACTGCGGTTAAATTTTTTTGTGCTGATTTCGGCAGATTTTTTTTTTTTTTTGTCATTTTGTTCGCTTTGTGTGTTTACATGGCCACGTAAGCAAAAATATTTTACAGCTGGACAGACAGAGAGAGGCCAAGCACAATGACTGAACCTGCTGCTTGCCCGTCTCCCCGAAGCTCTGGTAACGCATACTATGCACAAAAGATACATTTGAAACTCGAGACTTTATTGCCGCTGCAGAGAATTAGCAAAACTCGTGGCCATTAATCAATGGTGCCAGCGGTCGCAGCTGTGGGCTGGGATGCCCGCTCTTAAAGTATGCGCTTTATTATTTACTGCATATATTCTTCTATTATTTTTTTGAGTGGGTATGCGGGGGTGGGAGTAGGGGCACTGTGCCGCTTGGTGTTTTCCGCTAGAATTTCTCTGCAGACACTTCCTGGGCCGTCGACTGCCTGCATGGCTGCCTTGCTGGCATGTGTGCAAAGTTACTGCCCACATCCTGTGCACTCAGCTCAGCTCTCTGCTGCAGATATTTTTCATTTTCGAAAAAATTTCCGTTATGATTTCCTTGCATTGCATTTAGCCATTGCACAAGTTTTCCGCCCACACACACACACACACGCAGACACACAATTTTCTGTTTGACTTTTTAAATAGAAATTTGAATACGACAAAGCAGCGTATAAGATTCAGATAAAGCTAGACCGCCAGCCCGACTGCCAGTTGCCAGAGTTGTCAGAGTCCGAGGATTTGCCTATTCTTATTCTTTTATTTTTTTTGCAATTTTTTGGCGTCTTGACTTTTCATTTTTATGCTAAACTGTTTCCTTTTGCGGACAGGCGCATTTCATTTGCACAAACTTTGCCAAAGTATGTTGAAGCGGAAACGGAAGTTATATACTTCACTGATAAGTTCAAGTCTGAACAGTTTTGATCACAAACGAATACTCGATTTACAGTTACGTACGAATTGTCGAGTGCAGTTGCACTCGTTGCCCGGACTCTTCCAAGCCACTTGTGAGTTAATTAAAAATTGCCTCAATGAATGAGCTATTACATTACACAATTGATTATGCAAAAGTACTTGCACTTCCTGTCTGTGTCTGCCCCAACAGCTCCACACCGTGCTTCACTCATGGTCCACAATATTAAAATAACAAAGAGCGCACTTGGGTCAGAGACAACAAGAATGATAAAGAAAATAAATAATAAAAGGAAAGCAAAAACAAAAAAACTGTAAGCACTCTTCTCGACTTGTTGTGTTTCTAAGAAAATTTTAATAAGTATCACAACAACAATAGCAACAGCAACAACAACAACAACAACAACAACAGCAAACAGCAACAACAACAATGCTAAAGAGTTGGCAGCAAAGTTGTTGCAAAACTGCCGCCGCACAAGTGGCACAAACAAAGTTTTGAATGAGGTAGAAAGTCTCTCATCTCCTTCCCAGCTGCACTTCCTTCTCACGCAGAGAAAATGTAATAAATTTCTATACAAAACGACCACAAAATGGTTGTGTGTGAATATGTGTGTGCTGTGTGTGGGTTGGGTGTGTGTGTGTGTGGGTTGTAGACAAAGAAAATATGAAAACAACAGCAAAAGTAATTCAAGCCAAAAATACTAGGCTGCGGCTATCTATCCATTTATCTTTGTTCGGGAGAGAGAGTCAGATGGGGCGAGTGGAGAAGAATTTCAATTTTTTGTTCTTACAATGCAAATTTTGCATATTCAATAAACTTGTTTCGTCTGTTGTCTACTGTCGTTGTTGCAGTTGTTGCAAATGTTTTATGTTTGGTTTTTAATATTTTATGCAAAAATTTCAATTCGTTTATGAATTTTAGACAATTTATTCAGGTGGATTTAATGCAAAACAGAATGAACGACAAAAACGAAGAGTCCTTTATATCAATTATTAAGCTTGCCATTTAGAAATTATTAATTTTCTTTCTGTGTGTGCCAAAGAAGAGAAGAAAAACTAGACTTACCATGCATGCAAATATATATATTGTATTAATATAAAATAAATTTGTGTGTAAAGTATTTGTGTTTACATAAACTTTTTGACACCATTTTGCTGTAAAAGTTTCAAGCCTGACTTTCACAAAAAGTCAACATCTTTTCAACACGTTTATTTAAAAAGTTAACTTTTTAATATCTTTTCAAAATCTTTTTAAGGCCCAACGGTTATAGATTCCCTATTTTTGTTTGTTTATTATGCCATCACCGAACTGTTGCGTACGATTTCCTTTAAAGAAATATTTTGGCTAATATATTTGAAACGCGTTTTTTGCTACCGGCGTCAGCGGTCAAATAGAAAACCAAAAACATACGTTAGCTTAACATATTTACACATTTACACGTGTTCGCCAATGGAAGGAAGAGCACACAGGTATGAAACTTTGTGTGCAAGTGCTTTATTTATTGACTGTGAAAATTGTTATAAATTTGCAATATTTAATTTGCATTCTGGCAGCTATTTGCCATGCCCACACACGCACACGTGTGCCTGCTGCTAATTGCTAAAATCAACACAATTAGCAAGGATGAGAGTAAGTGAGCATATTTTACTAAAAATAATTAATCACAATTTCAACTAAATGCAGCAACAAAAACAACAACAACAACAGCCAGAGTTATCAACAAAATGCAGTGCACAAATGTTGCCATTGTTATAAAGTAAAAGTTAACAGAAAAAGACAATTAAAATAAAGCAAAATAAAAGCAAATAAATTAAAATAATAAACAAACTAAAACACAGAAAGGCAATGTAAATTGAAATGCATGAATAAAGTAATAACAGCATGAAAGCACAAGGTTCGGGCTGCCGAATAAAAAATACTCTAGCAGAAATCTTGAAATAGGTATTTAGAGAGTCTGATTAAAGCAACAAAGTAATTCTGGTTTGCACAGGTATTTAGGCACGCCTTACTTGAAGACCATATATTTTTATACCCTAAAACAGAAGAAAGCATCTTCGACCCCATCAAGTATATATACTCTCTAATCTAACACTTCCGGCTGTCCACCCGCTCGTCTGTCTCAGATCTCAGAGCCTATAAAAACTAAAGAGAAATCTTGAACGTAGGTCTTCAACGTGCTCGTACAATATCAGTTTATATCCAACCATTGAAAACTTGCCCCGTTTCTATTTAAGCAACCTCTTAGTTCTTAACTGATCCACCCGCCCCTAGCCAAAAGACTACTGTAATAATTTCTAATATGCTTCTCCTACTGCCGACTTTAGTTCATCAAAGCGTTGCATACTAAATCAGAAATTTATAATACCCTATGAAAGCAAATAATACAAATTTTACGCACTGCATAAATTGCCATAAATATAACAGAATTTGGTTTTCCAGGCTTGGAGCCAGAAACCCCTCCGTCCGACTAATTGTGCGTGGAGAAAAAAATAAATAATAAAACTTTGTTGCATAACTAATTTGTTAGTTTTATGCTTTTGATTTATGGCAATTACACGTATGCAAATGAGGTTAACAAATAAAAATATTTGCATTGCAGCTAAACTATAAAAATGCACACACATTTATGTACATATATATATAAATAGTTGTGAAGCATACTTGTATGTATGTGTGTGTGTGTTTAAGAGAAATATAGCGAGAGAGAGAGAGAAAGAGAGAGAGTGAGTCTGTCTACAGTGACTACTAATTAAATATGTACAGATTTCGACTTACCCCTGTTATGGACTGTTTATCATTGTAAAGCGATGCCTGCGCTCCAGGTGTTGGCGAATTGGCAGCCGTGTTTGTGCTGTCTGGACTGAAATAGGTTAAAAAGGCGCAACCTGAAATTGGAAACGTTTAAGAAATTAAATTTTAACTAATTTGGAATTTGTATTGAAGAAAAGCCAACATACAGCTAATAATGTCAGCTTGAAGTTAACTATATACAAATAAATGTATAAGTTACATATGACAAGAGATCTGTATTATTAAACATATGTTAAAACAAGTCTTAAATCTCCCAAAAAAATCTTTGATCTGCATTTTCCAGCTTGGATTCTGCAAAAAGTGTGTAAAAGTCTCAAATGAATTTTCATAAAGATCCTCCGATATCAATTTGAATCTTTAACCTCTTTATTTCCACCAGTTAGGAATTGATTTATCGAAAAGTGTGAAACCCTGCTCGTATGAATTTTAACAAAGATGTTTGAGAATTAGTTTGATGCTGGTCGGAATGGTAAGAAAAATTAATTAGACAGTTTTTCGCGATTTTCTCACAATTTCGGGTGGATTTTAAAAAAATCCCGTCTTAGTTACAATTTCAAGATCCAAGCTCTTACGGTTTGGCCTGTGCGTTGATGGTTAATCAGGCAGTCAGGACATTCAGTCAGTATACATAGAGATGTATGAAAATGACATTCCTCACGTTCTCCCTAATTATATAGAATTTTTTAACCCATCTATTTTTGGCTTTAAATAAATTTATTGTTTAATATTGACTTAAATAAATCTACCCCTACTACTACCATCTACTATCTATTTTGCACAACTATGTATTTTCGTGTTTAGCTTGGCAAAACATTTCGTTTTGTCGCTCAATTAATGCATTTTGTGTGGTGTGAGGCTAAGTGGGGCAGCAGCCCTTATTTGGCTTCTACCCGCCAGGCCAGAGCTGCGCATAATTTTGTGGTGCTTTGCGTGTTGAGCGCGTCAACATGTTAAGCGCCGTTTTGTGGCCATTTCATAAATCCGTGTGTAATTTCTTTGACATTATTCTTTTTTTACGCCTTGTTTTCCGTAGGCCGAGAGCAGGCACAGGTATTGCATGAAAGAAGTTTATTTGGTTATTATTAATAGGTTAAACATATTTGAATTTTTACTGGGAAAAGTAATTCTTGAGTTACAGAAATTACAACCATATATAAGCTTTAAAGATCTGTTAGATGTGGACTTTATGGACTTAATTATTTTAATTATTTTTGTCTATCAATATGTTGATATATGTATTTGGCGTTTAACCCAGAGTAATCATATTTAATGCCTCGAAGCGAATAACCAATTTGAAAGTTTATATTTAATTACTACTTAAAATAAATACAATAATATTGCATAAAGAATATATGTTAATTAACTACACCGATATCCCTCCTTGTGCCACTGTGCAGCCTTCATTATGGTGCGAGCTAAGCAGCACTTGCCAGGCAATCACAATAACAACAACAGCAACATCGACACCAACAGCAACACCAACTTTCATACCAACTATGATATGTGGTTCTAAACGTCACACAGCATGGGATATGAGCCCCAAACCGATGCCCCACTGCTGACTGCTGTCTGCTGTCGTCGCCTGTGTGTGCCTGTGGTGCGGCCTGTCCTCAGTAGTGTTAACCAGCTAACCACAGCAACAACAACAGCAACAACAGCAACAACAATTATATTTAATTTTTTAGGCAAACTCTCGCACGTTTCTGACTCGCCTCTTGTTGAACTGAAAGGTCGGCGGCATTGCCTTTTGTCTGGCCGGGCCTCATGCAACACGTCAAAAGTTGAACGACAGCGGCAACAAAAGCTGCCAACGAACCGGCGATGCGACGTCAACTGCTGCTGCTGCTACTGCTACTGCCACTGCTGCTGCCAACAAGCAAAAACGTCTAAAAACATAAAAATTGTCGGCACATTGTTGAAATGCCAGGAAATTATATGGCAGCAAGGGGTCAGCCATACAGGCTCGTACCACACCCAACACACACGGCAGCTGCCAGTAATTAAAACGGGTAAAACACAGCAACAGCAACAAAACACAACAACAACAAGAAGAACAGGCCTAATGAGTTTATTAATTAAAAATCACTCATATATGTATATGTATGTGGTGGTCGTCAGGACACGCTTCGCTCAACGCTTACTAATTGCAGTCGGACCCGGACACGAAATTTTCTACAAAATATATTCCAAACACGACACCTACAAAAACTAAGCGAACAAAAACAAACGAATAAAAAAACCAAAATAAATACTATAAAAAAAAAAAAAAAAAAAAATTCTTAAGTTATTTTTGTTGAGCAACTTTAGAATACCCGACGACAAGCTCTTATAATAGAGCATACTTTATTATTATTCACTTGTCAATTAGGAATTGATATTTATTTTTGAAGATATTAAAGATTTGACTATCTCTGATAAAGCTACAAAGGAACCATAAAAAAAAAAAGATAAAACCTAACGATTCCTTTCCAAATTTCTTTTAAAGATGAGGCTTATATTTAGTTAGATTAAAACTTTGATATATTAAGTTCGATTAATTCTTCTTATTATGAATTTATTTAGCCTCTGCTAATGATTAAATAAATTAAGTTTAACACTGCCCATCAGGCATTCATACTTGTCTACAGGGTATCACAATTGGGCATGATGCGTACGTTCGAAACAAGAACAACAACAACAACAAATGGGAAAACAAAATGGTGAGCGAATCGGTTGTCAACTCCTCTTGCCGCGCGTTTCGCAATGACAGGCAGCAAAGCTGCTAATGACTTTTAAAATACAATTTTTATAACGTGCCGGTCGTCTCGGCACACTCGCTCTCGGACTCCATTGTTGTGCGACGCTAGGTTTTTGTGTGTGTGCATGTGTTTGTGTGTGTTGCACACCACTCGCACATTTGGCGACAATTTGCCACATGTGCGTCGTTGCGAGAACTAGAAACGCCAAAGTGGTGGCACCCAAGTGCTTCTGGTCTTTAGTTTAAGTCCTCCTCCTGTTCTGGTTCTGTACCGTTGAGTGGCCTTCAAATTGGCATCGTTTAAATGGCTCCCCGTTGCGCTGGTTAGTTGGGTATGTGAGTGGCAGCAACTGCTGTTAGCTGCCTGGTCAAAGCAATTAGTTACGCATACGCCGCGTTTAACCCGCTTTACAACAATGGCAACAGAAACGAGTTTTCGACCAAAAGGAGCCGAGACAAATTAACTAAATGACAGAACTTTTAACCAAACTCAAACGTAGCAAATGCTTCTAATTGCACGTTCCAATTCTCAATTGTCATCAAGTGCAGGTGGGTTGGTTTACAGCTTTATAAAAATAAAAAAATTAGCTTTTAGAAAACTAAATATTTCTCTTTATATACATATATAGAGGAAGCTTACATTTTTGCTTTAATTCCTTTACAGTATAGGGTTTTGGAAAATTTCACCTAAAAGAGCGGAAAATTGCGGATAACGTTTCTATGAAACATTTTTGCTAAGCATTCGATTGGGATGTAAATTATATCCAAAAAATAATTATGAAAATTTAATTTACACTTGTATTCATTAAGCTATAAATTATGATAAGACTAGGTTAAGCCAAATAAAATAATAATAAAGAAATATTTAATGCAATTCTTTTTTGGTAAAGAGTTGCTCTCAACGACAGTTTTGGCCAAATGCGCAGAATAATACTTTTCATTGGTAGAGTAACGTCTTAGAACTAACTCCGCCTTCAGCTACTACAAAATAGAATTGAGAGCTCCTCTAAATGTGAGCATGGATTTCTGGATATATTAACAATTGATCCAGCAAACTTACTAAGTAAACATTCGTTTTTGTCAACACAGCATAAAAATGGGTGGTTCAGCAAGTGCTATCATCAGCTGCATAACAATTTGCCATCGGGTTAAAACCTAGGGGAGCACATCCCTTTAATAAAAATAACTTTTGAATTTGTACATCGAATTGAATTCTCTATTGTAACTTTCATCTAAATCATCATCTAAATTATTTTGAGATACCATAAAAAAAATGAATATATTTTCATCAAGCTAGCTTCAAAATCAACAGATCCTGCATGGACACTTATAATGTATATTTTCATTACATC